>JAOYRR010000175.1:0-394726 GCA_038994665.1 Podotricha telesiphe
AAGTCACAGGTAAATATCAAACAATGACACTAATAACATATTTAGTAAATATCTTGATGTATTTTGGTGTTATATCATCAATTTATTTATAACAGTGCTGGTCAGATATAATAGGGAAATTTTCAATTAGGGATTGTTAAGTTTTAACTAGGTTTGGTTGATATGATTCGTGCCGCAATGATTGATTTCCGCTTACTAATATTGCAGGTCTGTTCTTTAATCTTTTTGTAGTAAATATTTATGATTTATGAAACATATTTGTTGCAGAATGTCGACCATGTCACGGACAGTACTTATCAGCCAGCAAAAGCTGGCTGAAAAATTACTAATTTTAAATGATCGCGGAATTGGTATGCTGACCAGAATTTACAACATTAAAAAAGCATGTGGAGATGCTAAATCAAAACCTGCTTTTCTATCTGATAAGACTTTAGAATCTTCTATTAAGCATATTGTTAGAAGATTTCCTAATATTGATGTGAAAGGCTTGCAAGCAATCACAAACATTAAAAACGAAATTATTAAGTCACTCTCCTTATATTACTACACATTTGTAGATTTGTTAGATTTTAAAGACAATGTATGTGAGCTATTAAATATTATGGATGCATATCAATTGACTCTGGATTTAACTCTAAATTATGAATTGACTAAAAACTACCTTGATCTAGTTACAACATATGTAGCATTAATGATTTTGCTGTCAAGAGTAGAAGACAGAAAAGCAGTCCTTGGATTATTTAATGCAGCACATGAAATGGTGAATAACCAAATTGATTCAAGTTTTCCTCGCCTTGGCCAAATGATAGTTGACTATGATACTCCATTCAAGAAACTTTCAGAGGAATTTGTTCCTCATCAGAAAGTGCTATCTAGTGCCCTAAACTCTCTTTGGCATGTTTATCCAGCAAGAAATCTTACTGCAGAAATTTGGAGATCAGAACAAAAATTGAGTCTTGTTAGTAATCCAACACTTCTCTTAAAACCATCAGAAACTAATACTATGTCATGTGAATATATTTCCTTGGAATCGCTTGAGAGATGGGTAATATTTGGATTTGCTCTATGCCATCAAATGTTGCAACAAGATCATGCTAACAAAATGTGGGTAAGTGCATTAGAATCTGGGTGGGTGGTGGCATTGTTCCGTGATGAAGTGATTTATATACATACATATATACAGAGTTTCTTTGATGGCATTAAAGGTTATGGTAAAAGAGTTTCTGAAGTGAAAGATTGCTATCATCATTCTGTACAAAAGGCTGGGTACAAACATAGAGAGAGAAGAAAATTTTTAAGAACAGCCTTAAAAGAATTAGGCCTTATTTTGACTGATCAACCAGGATTATTGGGGCCTAAAGCATTATTGATTTTTATTGGACTTTGCTATGCAAGAGATGAAGTTTTTTGGTTATTGCGTCATAATGACAACCCACCACAAAAAGTTAAAGGCAAGGCTACTGAAGACCTTGTTGATCGTCAACTACCAGAACTTCTGTTCCATATGGAGGAGCTGAGAGCTCTTGTGCGCAAGTACAGTCAAGTTATGCAAAGATATTATGTTCAATATTTATCAGGATTCGATGCAGTGGCTCTCAACCTAATGATTCAAAATTTACAAGTTTGTCCTGAAGATGAGAGTGTTATACTTTCTTCACTATGTAACACTGCTGCTAATTTAAGTGTCAAACAAGTAGAAAGTAATGACCTCTTCGATTTCCGAGCATTTCGTTTAGATTGGTTCAGATTACAAGCATATACATCTGTAGGAAAAACACAATTGAATTTAGTTGACCAGAGAGAACTTGCACAGTTTATTGATAAAATGGTATTTCATACAAAAATGGTGGATAACCTTGATGAAATTATGGTGGAGACTTCTGACTTGTCTTTGTTTTGTTTTTATAGCAAAATATTTGAAAGCCAGTTCCATATGTGCTTAGAGTTTCCAGCTCAAAATCGTTACATAATTGCATTCCCCCTTATTTGCAGTCATTTTCAAAATTGCACACATGAGCTTTGTCCAGAAGAAAGACACCACATCAGAGAGAGGAGCCTTTCTGTTGTCAATATTTTCTTGGATGAAATGGCAAAAGAAGCTAAAAATATTATTACAACTATTTGTGATGAACAATGCACAATGAGTGACAAGTTGCTACCGAAACATTGCGCACAAACAATCGCGATTCTTGCAAATCGAAAGAAGAAGGATAAAAATAAGAAAAATCCTACAGAGATAATTAAACCTGGTGCCGAAAGTTACAGAAAAACTAGAGAAGAATTGACAACAATGGACAAACTCCACATGGCTTTGACAGAATTGTGTTTCGCCATCAATTATTGTTCTACTGTAAATGTTTGGGAATACACGTTTGCTCCTCGAGAATATTTGCATCAACACTTGGAAACTAGATTCTCTAAAGCACTCGTTGGAATGGTTATGTTTAATCAGGATACTAGTGAAATAGCTAAACCATCTGAGCTCTTGGTAAGTGTCAGAGCGTATATGAATGTTCTTCAAACTGTGGAGAACTACGTGCATATTGATATCACGAGAGTATTCAACAATTGCTTATTGCAGCAAACACAGAATATGGATAGTCATGGGGAGAAAACAATTGCATCTCTTTATACACAATGGTACTCGGAAATATTGCTTAGACGAGTTAGTGCCGGAAGTATTTGCTTTTCAATGAATCAAAAAGCCTTCGTAAGTCTATCGGCAGAAGGTGCCATTCCGTTTAACGCTGAAGAGTATTCTGATATCAACGAATTGAGAGCTCTGGCCGAATTAATAGGCCCTTACGGAATGAAATTGCTGAGTGAAACATTAATGTGGCACATTGCCAGTCAAGTGCAAGAGCTTAAAAAGTTAGTAGTTCAAAATAAAGAAGTACTGCAGATGTTGCGAACTAATTTTGATAAACCTGAAATAATGAGAGAACAATTTAAAAGGCTCCAACATGTAGATAATGTTTTACAACGAATGACAATAATTGGTGTAATTTTAAGTTTTCGCCAAATCGCCCAAGAATCACTGCTTGATGTGTTAGAACGGCGGATTCCGTTCTTGATAAGTTCAATAAAAGACTTCCAACAGCAGTTGCCCAGCGGGGATCCAACGCGCGTTATTTCAGAAATGTGTTCTGCCGCTGGCCTGTCCTGCAAAGTAGATCCTACGCTCGCATCTGCACTTCGACAGCATAAGGCCGAGCTGGAAGAGGAGGAGCATCTTATTGTCTGTTTGCTCATGGTATCCGTAGCAGTTTCTCTTCCAAGGCTCGCTCGTAGTGAAGGCTCCTTTTACAGGCCATCTTTGGAGGGCCACGCGAATAATATACATTGTATGGCACCTGCTATAAATCACATTTTTGGAGCTCTATTTACGATTTGTGGACAGGGCGATATCGAGGATAGAATGAAAGAATTTCTAGCATTGGCTTCTTCATCTCTATTGCGACTTGGACAAGAGACAGAGAAGGAAGCCATAAAGAACCGCGAATCTGTTTATTTACTACTTGATCTCATAGTTCAAGAGTCACCTTTCCTTACAATGGACTTGCTGGAATCTTGCTTCCCTTACGTGCTAATTCGAAATGCTTATCATGAAGTTTATAAACAGGAACAAATGCTGCTGCATTCTTAACTCTGAAAGACATCAATTAGTTGTAGTAACGAAGTCATTATCATTGATGACAAATTCCATTGTATTAATTGTAATTAATTACTATTAGTTTAGTATTCAGATATATTTATTTACAATCATTTGATTATTATAACGAAGCTAATGGCAAATAGAACAAAAAGAAAATCGAAAATATTTAAGCTTTAACGAGACTGTTTTAGTTATTCCTTCTCAATAAGTTTTGTGTAGCACAATCTTATTTTGACAGTTATATTTCCTTTTATATAATATTTTTTTTAACATTGTAGAACTAAGTGTAACTTGTATGTTAGGTAACTTGTAATTTTTATACTTGTGCTAAGAAAGTTTTTAACTACTGTGTAAGTGATAGCCTAATTTAATTATTACATAATTTATTCAGTATCTAAATGAAATAGCATGCCTTATAATCTCGTATTTCATTATATTTAAATTTGTACTCAGCTAGTGTCGTGATATCACTAATGAATCATACTAAAAATGAAATAGAATTATCGCTATATTTTTTTGTAAATATTACTTATACAATAAAACATGACATTTAATGAAATACTTAACTTTTTTTGATATAGTATTACCTGAAATTTTTTATTTCACTTGGAAACTAATAAATTTTGTAAAAATATATAAAAAAGAACTGGTCAATTCATAAAATATAAATGTTTTGTACGATTGTTTTAAAAAATGTTTTGCTTAACATTGATTTCGTATATGTTTAATAACCGGTATAGTATTAAATTGAATTAATTTAATACAGTAAATAGTGTCAACATACTGGTATTTTCTCATTTTTTGTATCCTTATGCACCAATACTATGCCGGAGAACTGCATTGCTGTCTTCGCTACGTATCAATTATTTGTAGAATATTTACGATTCAAACAGAAAAATTTTAAAGAATGCAAGATCAAGTCGCTAAATTGTAAAATTTTCATCATTGTGTATGTTGCGCGTATTTACGTATTTTTTTTTTTCTATAAATCCGAAAAGCCTTCCATATTGAGTTTTTCATAGAATAGTCATAGATTAAGTTAATGTTTATACAATTAGTGTTTGTAAAAATCCTGCTATATTTGAATGAGGCATTTATGTTCCACCGACATATTACAGTTTATTATTATTTTTTTCATTTTCATATACTATGTAATTAAGGTCTATTCTAATATATTATTTTTAGTTAACGGATTCGCACAGTAGTTTCAGTTTGATAGTAAACTAATAGTCATAATTGCATGAGTAATAATTACATTACGAAGTTATAATGAAACGCTACGTTTAGAAATCCAATGGTCTACAGTAATATAGATTTAGTTTCGAGTAATCTCACACGTTCATATATTAATTATTTAGTATAGTTTTTGTGTCTTGAAGTAACTATCAATTTTTAACTCCATAGAATAAATGGAAACGCTGACATATAAATGTTGAAACGTGACCCCTTTAGCATATGCATACAAAAAGAACAGGAAATTGAGCTACTGAATTATTTCCTACACGGTTGACTGTCTCGAGTGACTTGGGGAGTTGATTTTATACGAAAGCCTGTTTGTAAATCCCTTAATAATTTGCTAATGAATTAATTGTGGAAGATGGCAAAAAGTTGGGTTGTTACTTTTCGTGTGTATTTGCAATGTCAATGTTTATACGATAATATTATATTACACATATGTAACTTGTATATATGGATTATATGCACTCCAAACATAATATACTAGTATTATTTCATTTCCTTTCCCAGATAATATAACCTTTACATACTCCACAGTGCTTAACTAGAAAATATTTGATTTTAATTTTCACCATGAAAGCCTGTTTGTTAGAGATATAATAACGTTTTTGTTGAAATTATACAACAAAAAATATTTGCATTTTAAATAAAGATGGGTAAAACTTATCTTAAACTATATATTTTTTTAAGTGTTATTTGCATACTAAGGAAATTGAAAAAGACATATTTAGAAAACGTCCTGCTGTGTTCATATTTTTATATGTTTTCTAAATATATCTTTATCTTTCAACTAGTTGGGCTTGAAGACCTAATTCATTGTTTCGTTTGTCTACCAATTGAAAATAATAAGTGTTGTCACATTCAAATAGATGATCGAGTATCATCTTGTTTTATGTAATTGGTATGCTGTATGGGTGTGTGCTATAATTAAGATAAATGAACAAAATTATTCCAAAGACATACTACAAGGATGTTAAATATATTCAAGGAATATCAAAAGAAAATTTCCCATATTCATGTAAAATTTATTGTATTTTCTGTTATTTTGAAATCACATGTTTTAACCTTCATGTTGTTAATTAAAAATATTCACATTGTCATTTAAATATTCTATCGTAGGTAAACTAGCTTATACTTAGAAGACATAATGCCATTGATAACTACACGATGGAAATAACTAGCCATCAATTACACGATTGGTCGAGTCACTCTATTTTCGGTTTACATACAAATATACAATATTTATATACTGACAGGTGCCCACGGCTGCGTGTGTAGCTTGTCTCAGTTGTAACGCTGATCTATCTAGTTCACAAGTTGGCAATATTCTTAATGCATATAAACAATTTAACAAAAATGCATTTACTGAAAAGGTTGACAAAGCCATTTGTTGATTGACCCTCGATGTTTTATATACATGCATGGCGTGAGACGCATATGTTTGAAGACAACAAATTAATATAAACGTGATGATAAAGGATGCGTAATCAATTTTATAATCTCAAAATATTTTTCATACATGCTTTATTTGTTGTTGATAAACAATTTTATGTCTCGTTGCCCGTATACAAAGAACTGTTTCGATATTGTCTAGTAAAATGGCATTAGTGTAATACTTATAAAGATTGACTCTTAATTAATGTATAGAATACATAAAATACATCATGCTCTTTGGCTTGCACGACGAATGTTACACTACGAAATATAATAGAAAGTAAAAGAAAAAAGTTCTTAGAGATCAACTCAATTATAACAACTGATTAACGCCCCGCTACAGGGGAATGTAATTTCTGATATGCTAATTGGTACAAATTTATAAATAATAGTTAATACTTTTGAGCCGAATAGCGCAACAAGCGCGGAATTAATTATACGAATGCAAAATTTAAATTTTATCATAATATTATTTTGAGAATTTTTCAGTCTAGTAACATTTGATCATTTGGCAATACTGTTCAAATTTCACATTATATCTACAAATTAAAAATACACGTTGTCGTAGGAAGACAATAGTAATCAATTTAAGTGTTTCTTGAAAAACCGCTACATTATTTTCGTATAGTTAACTTTCTATACGAGAAACAACGCTATTCAAGTTACTTACATAATATTACAAGATATCAAATTACAACATATTAATAAAAAGAAGATAAAATTTTTAAAATATTTTGAGTCCACACAACAGCTTCACAGTCAGACACTTGCCCAGTGACAAGGATCCCTAGACATTATAACAAAGATGTAACAAAAATTGTAGTACAAGTGGATATAATGGCACCGGAACATTCCGCTTACGTTATATAATATTAAAATAATATCATCTATAAAGTACAGTTACAGAGATTCAATAAAATAACGTATTCGCTTATCATTAGTCTAACATGGGTACGATTACAGTAAGTATTTGCATGATATTTTTACATTGTAGCATTTATATAGTCGTCATTTATATACAAAAATATACATAAATGTCCTGTCGGAGCGGTTCCTTAGAGCGTCACTTGGGTGGAACAACGCACCTATTCTATTCATTTCGTATAAAAATAATGGCTTATTTCATAGAACACCTTGCGGTCAGGTTGAGCTCGCGGAACTCCCATTGAGCAACAAGACCCGCCCCTCGTCGACGTCGTCGCCTCACCGCCTGTCTCCATCGCGTAAGAAACTACTGTATCACTTACATTAATATCGACACTAGATTTAAAATTTGGAGTATAAACAGTTTGCTCGAGACTCAGGTCGGCCAATTCGTTCGACGGCTCAAGTCTTCGAATTGAAACAAGAGGGCAGTGAATTGTGAAGGTGAGGATGAATGAACGACGCGGGAGGCCCGTTCGGGTACCGCGAGACGACGAAGGCGCTTATTATTACATCTCTTCGGTTACGAATAAGTTGCCAACTCCAAAAAACGGTACAATACAAGGTAAATGGAAGTAGTGTAAATGCGAATAGTACACACGGAGCTTTATATACATTTTGTAATAAAATAGAGTAATCTGTTCGTCCGCGAGAGGGTCGCGGGTCGGAGTCGGCAACTCATCGCGTCTAGTCGTCGGGCTTGTTGTGTGTCACGGCGAGCGTGTCGGGCGAGTGCAGCGTGATGGTGGTCTGCGAGGCGACGGTGGAGCGGTCGGGGGCGGGCGGGGGCGGGGGCGGGGGCGCGGGCTCGGGCGGCGCGCGGCACACGTAGCCCAGCAGCAGCGGCACGCCGGGCGCCAGCGCGACCAGCTCCAGCTGCCCCGCGCCGCAACCCTCGTACTGTCAGACCTTCTGCGCGGGACGCATCTCGTACGACTGCGGGTACGCGTTCGCGTACGGCTCTGGACGACGGCTGCTAGGCCCCGCCGGCGCTGAAGCTGAATAGAACAAATTAATGACTCATTTGAGACGTCAACTATAATAATTTTGATATTTCAAAATATTATGTATACAATAAGGACAAGAAAATCTTTTTTAGGAACCGTAATAAAATTTGAATGTAGTCAAATGGCGCAAGTACATTTTCTAAAAACCTCTAATTATTTCGTTATTAATTATATTGGCCACATTGCCAAAGACGTGACTAACCGAGGTCCCTCCCAGCGTACGCCAGCGGCGGCGCGTACCCCTTGTGCGCGCGCGTGCGGCGGTGGCCGGGCCGCGGCGCGCGCGCCTCCCGGGCTCCGCGCCGCGCCTCGCTCGCCGCACCGCGCATGCGCCGCAACGTATTCATCGGCCGCCGCAGTGTCTCCGAAAGTCGTCTGTGAGACGGAATCATTTAATACTTTACAATATCATTGCATTACATTTGTAATGATTACCAACTATTAATAGTATTTAAATGTAGTTTAATTTATATATATATATATAAATTAGAATAATATACCTAGCAGGCGGTCGTTTCGGGTTGGAGGAGGGCGTGTGCACGGCGCAGCACTTGACGAAGGCGCCCATGCAGACGACGAGCGCGACGCCGCCCAGCAGCACCGCCCACCACTGCTCCGTCACCCACGCCTGCAGCGTCTGCAGCGTGGCGCGGTTCAGCAGCAGGTTCTTGAGGCGCACCAGAGGGCCCTCCGCGTCCACGGCGCGACACTTGAGGAACACGTCGCAGTAGCCCTGTGGTTAGAGTGTTACGTGTAATCACAATTAAAAGCATTTTAATTTGAAATGAAAAACTTGGTAGATATATAAATACGTCATATATAAATTAAGATATAATCAGTTAATAATCACACACTTGGAATTATTTCCGACAATTTCGGGTCTGATAATTTGAGGCATTAATTGAGTGAGAAAATGTCGGACACTAATTTAGATCCATTCTTTTTTTAGACATTACATACCAGGTTCCTGTTGTCATATCTAAAATTATACGATTTTTTTTTTATCAATTTCGGTTTTTCGTTTTTTATTTCGTATATCCGGTAGCACCGGTTACGATTATGGAGCTCCATAACATCCCTGTTATAGAATAGTTAATCTATCTTAATCATGAATAGTACGTCCTGTGTTTTTTCACTGTCCTTTCCACTTTTCTTCAAATTACCACTGCCCCATAAATTACCTGGAAGTTGTCACACGGCGAGCCGGGTCTCAGGCTGATCCCACCAGTAGGCAGGCCGACTTGCTTAGAGAAGTCCGCGGTGCTCCTGCACGAGTCCTGGTCCGGCCCCGTCTGGCACGCCAGCTGGCACAGCGCGCGTCTGTCCACCACCGCCGTCACGCCGTCGCCCATCTTGGTGGGCGACGACGACAGGAAGCACTCGGTCATGTTCCACGCGAGGCATATCGAGCCGCTGCACTCGCCGTTTATGCACAATTGAGTACCTGCGAGGGAAATGGCAAAGTATTGTATATACACCTTATCATATATTTGTTTGTTTCGTTTGGCTGTTAACGCGACGGTTGTCGGTTTGACGTTCATTCGGGATAATTATATTATTTTAATGTCCCTGAACAGTATTCTTTCCCTCTTCTCAACGCTCAATGTATCGCACTAGGGGGGAAAGCGGAGAGTGTTACTGAATGACGCTAGGATCTCTCTGCCTAACCTGTTTTGTAAAACGAAGCGTGACTATGAAAGTCAAAGCGAAGCAAAGCATTTTCGTATTCGACAAGATATTAATAGCTGCAATAGCTTACCGTTATTGCACTTGGTGTGGTTGGCCATGGCGCGCGGCTCGGGGCACTCGGCGGAGCGGCCCGAGCAGAAGGAGGCGTGGCTGCACTCGGTGGCCTCGCGGCACGTCTGGTTGTAGGGCGCCGGCACGAACTGGCACGTCTGCGCGTGACAGCACGGCCCTTGCGACGGACTGCGGGTGTCACGTGTATTTCATTAACAAGCCTACGCTCGCTTCTTTACGTTCATAATTGTATAAAAATTAATGCAGAGCAGCCGAAGATACGACCGACCTATAATCGCCATTGGTTGTGGGTTCCACTTTCAAATTCAATTCGAATTCTCCTTTATTGCAATAGACTTTTGCAAGTACTTTTAAATAATCGAATGAACATAAAGCTACCACCGGCTCAGAAGGCAGTTCTGCTGTGAAGTGAACATAACTACTTAGTTATGTTTTAGTCGATGGAATGATCAAAATTTAATTATTCTCATTTCTCCGCTCCGGTAAATATGACGCGGCGTCAAGTTTCACCACTCAACCATGTCTCGAATTCGGGCGAAAAGTGGAGAACGGAGTGTCTTAACACTAGTTTCTCTCTGACTACATGGTATGGAATATGGTATGGAAGATGCATGAAGCTTAAAATATAATATTAGTCAGTTTTTTTTTTCAGTTTATATACTTTGGCATCTTATAGCCTTTACGTACTACACTATATAAAAAAACGATGTTGTAGAAAAAAGATAAAAATCCCATTATTTTGTATTTATAAAGATGCAAGTCTAGTCTAGTTTACCAAGAATGTGCGAAACGCGATTTAAATGATTATAAAAAGGATACTTAATTATGAAATGAATTTAGCTTCTACGGGTAATTACGTGAACCTGCATTGGGTATTGACTCTGCGGTGACAGCCTTTGGCCGAGTTGTTCCTCTCGTGTCAAGAGATGGGCTGAGTTTGTCGCGGGTAGCAGCACCGGTCGTTGCATTCGTAGTCGTTGTAACCTGAATATAGAAATACAATATTAAATTATATAGAAATATAGAAATACAATATTAAATTATATACATATATCAAGTGCTTGAAAAAAATAAATTTGTAGATGTAGTAGTAGAGTGGAATTTGTCACACTTCAAGTGTTTTTCACCTATACGTTTTTTCGTGTGTTGGTGGGCACCAACATTGTGCTCGATATCGGAGCGTAATGCGTATTGTATTTGCGTTAAACTCAGCATATTATTTTTGTGTTTTGACAGTTCCAGGCTGGGGATCGAATATGCGCCCCTTATTGTTCAATTAATTAACTTATATTATAAAAAAGAAATAGTTTTTATTAAATTGAATTTCGTTGAATTAGATAATCAATAAGATCTTTGATTTTCACGATTATTACACATTTTGAAATGACACTATTTTTAACCGGATTAATCGCGTATATTATTGGTATTCGAATATACATTGTAATACTATATTAAAATAAATTGGAATGGAATTAGATGTTCATAATATGATAATCTAAATATATTATAAACAAATCTGTCTTGGAAAAAAGCATTAAAAAAAAAATTAAACTCACCACAGTCACACTCCTCGCCGACTTCCACGATCTTGTTTCCGCAGAATGCGCCTGCATTTTCCTATAACGTGAGATGAATATTAAAATTCGTCTTTACGATAAGGAATATAATTAAATTTATGCAATGTAATCATATTACTATAACTAATATGTGTTCCTAATTTACTCTATATTAAAATGTTAATTAATAATGTATTATTACAAAGAAAGCAGTGTGCGTTGGCAGCTATTGACTATGTATAACTCTTTAAGATTTCTTTTCAGTAGACCAAGTTAGCAATCTTTTAGAAAGACATAGTCGTATAGATATATAGTAGATACACCTACTTTTTTTCAACTGTTTTCAATAGTTGAAGCTAGGCTTATAGACTAGGCTTATAACCATACATAGCTTAGTGTATCTAAGTATACCTTGAAGCAGTCCTTCTTCCGGCCGTCGCGCACGGCGTCCAGCACGGCGCTGATGTTCCCCACGGAGCAGGCGGAGAAGCGGCTGTTGTTGGGGCGGTCGCCCGACGTGGCGGACGCGAACATTATGTAATTGCCCTGCTGCCCGCCCGGCCGGCACTCCGACGGGTAGTCGTGCTTCAACATATACGTAAGTTTTATTCATACGCTCACGACGATAAAAACTATTTAAGAAAGAAAACGTATTTTATTTAACCTAAAACAGGGAAGATGTATAAATGCTTAATCATTTTTATATGATAATAGTTATCTTTCAGCGTCTTCCTTATTACACAAAGTATACTGAAATAATATAACAAACTCTCCTCTAATTTTAACTATATTGCGAGTAATGCAGCGAATATTCAAAGTATTAAATATTACTCGCATACGTACCGGTGAACCAAAATTATGTCCAATTTCGTGTGCAAGTGTGAGCTGACTGACTTTGGGCGGTACTCGGCTATTGTAATTGACGAATGTGATGATTCCGGTGTTTAGTGAGCGCTTCGTACTCTGGTACATTCCACCAGTAGTTTCTGTATACGTCTTATATTTCTCGCATATGCCACCTGAAGCTCCACTCGCGCTCGCCACCCACGCCAGACCTGAAAGCAAAAACGTATTACAATTATTCTCTATTTACACCAATTTCAAATCATCACCGTCATTTTTAATAAAGTATTCAATTACTATTTAGTATTAAGTAAAATTAAATTACTTGTTATAAAAAGCCTTCACCTAGTTAAATGACCTACAATAAACTGTGCAATGTCAACCGTATGATATTACCGATTTTACTGAATTCTCTGATATAAGTAAGTAAATACTTTTTAAAGTCATATTTAGAAAAGGTATAAAAATTTGAACGCAGCGGGATTTGAACCCGCGTCTCTTGGAAACCGTTCAAGCGCTCTGACAGCTAAGCCAAGCGTTCTACATCCAGCTACGACGAAATTCTTATACGCTTATTACAACTTATATTTGTTGTTTAAACTGCGTTTTAATTTTTATACGTTTTCTAAATATGTCTTTTTCAATTCATAAGTTTGCGATTAACACTTTAAAAAATGTTAAAAAACACTTAATTGTACACCAAAAATAAAAGTCACACAACATTAAACTTAATATCTAACAGAGTACAATAGCCGACTTTATCGCTAAGTCAGCGATCTCTTCCAGGTAACCTTTGGGTAGAGGCGATAATAATTGGAATAATAGTTACAAGTTCACAAATTCGTTTTTTTATTACAAAGTAGAATAAGTAAAATCTCACCCAGAGTGCCCCCAGTGAAGTCTCTGTACGTGAATACGTAAGCTAGACAGAAGTCCTCATGGTTCCCGAGGGAGTGGAGATTCAGAAAGTTGGAAACATCGATATTCTCCAAGCAGAACTGGTTGGTTTCCGACGCAAACGGATGAGTGTTGCAAGATGCATCATCGTCGATCTGTTAAACAATTCATAAGTGATAAAATACATTTACTCACAAACATTTGTGGTAGACGACGCAACTCAACGCTGTAGCATACAGTTACACTATACTCATGGAAATTCATATTTTAACTTAGTTGTGATATAGGTAGTTGAAATAATCGGTTTTGTATTAATTTAATATTTGTCCTAAGTATTTCTTCTTTTATATTTTTCAATGATATTTGTAGTAAGTATAAACAAAAAATAATTTCTTTAACAATAAATAATTAAATGAGACAAAACAAACTTATAACATAACATAACTCAAGATGGTACATTCCTCACTCGACATAAGCATACCTTGATCCTTTGAACCTCAAACTGTATATTTCGGTGTTCCTTGCGCCCATCGAATATAGTGTCTCTGTATATATAGTTCACAGCCGTAACGTGGTGCGATATTAGAGATAGAATCTCTTCACGCGTCTTCATATCCACTTCGTTTCTCTTATTTGTATCTTTATGCTGCAATACAAATGATTACAATTGATTTCGCTTTATATGAGAGTAAAGTTATTTTCGTTTCCACTTTCTGTTCAATTTCTTCTTGAGTTAAATAATAATTGTTTAAAACATAGAAACAAAAACCATAAACGTTGACAAGAAATGTATATACGTAAATACTTGATATAAAACAAATAATATAACTTTTGTTACTAACGTAAAAAAAAAAAAAAAACCTAGTAAGATGTCGTAAGGAAATTTAATGCCGTAATCTAATTATAACGTACACTAAATAATTTCACTAAAATTAATGCAAAAGTGACTTACGTCCGGAAAACCTTCTCTCACATGACGCCATATAAGTGGGTCAGTTTGTATGTAAAGGGAGCACATATTTCGTATCTTGTCATCGGGCGCGGCTCGGCGAGAGCGCGAATGCTCGCCTGTATTCGCGCCACGTGAATATTTATTGTGAAGGTGGAAGTCCCAGTGCCTAAATATAGATTATTGTTTGTTAGTAAACAATTAAAAATCTGTACATTGTAATTATAAAATTAAAATTATTTCTTATCTAACAAGTTATTTATATATGTATTTTATTTTTTGATTAATTCCCCTTTATAAATTATTGGTTGGTTTTAGATGAAAGTCTAATTTGCTGGTCAGTTTTAACAAAATAAGTAGATATAATATAGCTAGTCCTGAATAGTGTACCTGGATGAATCATCTCTTAAGCTGTTAGGATGTGGCTGGTTTGGCGCAGGCGAATGATAAGTATGAGAGGGTGTGGCAGATACTGGAGGCTCCTCGTCTACTCCGGAATTTTGTATACGTTCCATCCATTGGACGACTTCGTCTGTCACACCACAGCCTCCAACATGACCTGCATGAAAATTGCTTATTATATAAATATTACAAGAAACCCAACAAGCCTGTAAACAACTCGCCTCGAGACGTGTTCTAGCCGTAACATCTAGGGATAACTCACCAAAGAAATGTAGAATAAACCACAAACTACTTACAACTATATGCTACCGCATATTATAATACCAAATAGATTTATTTACTAAGTTCCAGATATTTATAGCATTTTCATTTTTGAATAAGGTATATCTATGGCCATGAAAGAGATAACAAATAATATATGGTAGTAGCAAGGATCCTTAATCGGTATAATATATTTTCCAAATGCTAGGAATTCCGCGTTGCCAAATTTGTTTGAACGTAGGTACACTGTAAAACTATTATTCTGTCTAGACAACGTAAGGACGATGTATGTGTGTGTACACTCCACAGTGCATATAAGAATAATATATTTATATAATAAAAACGTATAAAAAATTTAAAATGTTTATACGTTTTCTAAAAATGTTTTTCAATATCCTAAGTGTGGGAAAATAACACTTTAAAATGTTAGAAATAAATAATATATTTGACCAAAAATATTCTTTATCTTGCAAATTTATTTAGGATCTTAGTTAAAGAGACGACAAGACTTTATTGGTGGTGGTATTTTACTTGGTGTCGGTAGTAATATTACCAGTGCCAGTACATTTTACACAATACTAATTCTAGAACCTATATTATCTGATCGTATTATTTACATTGTTCTAGGTACGGTAATTTATGAATTTTATCTAACATTTTAAAATGGCCAATCATAATTGTTTTTGTCACTTATTTGTATTAATTAATACTGTACTCATATAATAATTAATATAGTTTATATTTATTACGTGTATGACTTTAAACCAATAAATTCAAATTACGATTTTGGATTCTTACAAGTACAAATCATATAACGATACTAAAATCAATACTTCCGTCCGTATTTCACAGTAATCGACCTGGTAGGTTGTAATATTTCGCATAATTCAAGAGAATGTTTTAAATTATTCATGACAAAATCCAACTTTGCGGTTCGAGTTAGCGCAGCGAGAAAAGAAAAATAAAATGAAGACCGCCGCCGTCGCGACGGTATCGCCCATGGGCTATGAATGGAGACGCATTTATATAATTTCCTTATAGAATTCGAAGTTTCATATTATATATATTGTTTCGTTTTCGATTTGTTACAAACCTGCGTTTATATTTATATAGTAACAGTATAAGAGTTTGAAATTTGAAAAGTATTAATTTAGCTTTTTCATTTTTACGTCCGTCCGCTGTATGTTTCTTCAGTCTTCCAGACCATTTTACAGATAATGTGCGTGGACTGTAAATGGCCCCCAATGCAGTGTTCTATGTTACGAGATAGGATAAATTAAAATAATTTAAATATCCTTCCCCCGAATGGTAATCGAACCCCAAACAATCGTGTGTGCAGACAAATTTTTTAGAACTGTGCCGATGAAGAAGGATGGTGTAATAACTATTAATATAGAATAGAAAAATTGTACTATATATTACAGTAAAAAGCAATAAATGTAATTAATTAAATACACTTACATTATTAAAAAGTTAATAATCTTTTTAATCAAAACACAGCTTTAGTCCATGAAACGGACCGTTCTGTATGAAAAAAAAAACGAAATGTATTCGCTCTAGGAATGTATATGAGATATTTAATATTTGTTTGTATGAAATAAGTACTACATACATATGTAATTAGATTAAAAGCAGTCCAAATTGAATGAAAGATAGGCATGCGGAGGGTAGATAAATAATCTCGAATGTGGTACAGCTGTGTCCAACATAATGAGCGCCGGTAATAAAAAGCTCCGTTAGAATAGACGTATAATATATTTATCATTTAAAGTTGTGAGTGATAAAAAATACACGAAATATGTAAACTAGTATTTTAGGTGTCATTATAAGTTTAATATCGTGTGCTTTTAAATATGCTACTAAATTAAAATATATCATAAATATTATGTGTTGTGCGTAAATTAATATAGTGATGTGATTTAGATATTTTACATGAATATTTTTTTAAAGATAACATAGGATTAAAGGTTATGATTGTTATCGTATTTCATTCTCTTCATTTTTCTAGACATTGTTTTTCATAACGAACACTTAAATTGAAAAAAAGTAAAAACAGGCCTGGGGGTTTCGGGCCATGGCAGTACAAAAGAGGAAATTATATTGATAGATTCTTAAATTAGTAAATACGCAATTAAATAATATTGTAAACACTTATACATAACTGTAAATTGTAATGTAGACAATTTTGAAAATTATAATTAAAATCTGTTAAAATGTGTAAATAAATTTTACTATTAAATATTAAATTAAAAAAAATGGAAGTTTATGCATATTAAGTTAAAGAGTTTTATATATTTAAATAGATATCAAACAGACAAATGAATGTATAAATGCATTATTTTGTACGCCACCGTATAAGGGGTGGTTGAGGAGGCCTATTGTAAAATAAAAATCGCATGAGAACACTAATGATGCCCTCATAGCGTAAATATGGTATTTGAATGGGCCAGGCAGTAGGCAGGCTAGGCATTAACGTTGCGAGATGTACGCCCGCAGCCAGTAATTTCCGTTATCTGGCGGCCGCGTATAGGAGCTTCGTTAAAATGCAGCGCGCCGGATGCGGAGCGCCAATGTGCGCTAACACGACACATGGGCTAAAAAACAAACACGTCTATTCAGCAGTTTTTAATTTTAAATCTACCATGGGCTCGTTTTGTTCTTGCTCGTTCCAACTGCGCTGTTATATTTGCTGAATGTACAATATACATACATATATGTAATATATCAAGAGTCATTCAGTCGCCAATGTGCAGCATAGATGCAATGAAAATAAAATAATTAATCTACTAGCAATAGGACACGGCTAGACAGTCTAACCAGAGACTACAGCAAATGCATTAAACAACCATACATATATATATATATTTAAGAAATGTTTCATTTTATTCCTATCACATACATATTTCTACAATCTCACTTACAAAGGTTAATAGATATAGTCGTTATTCTAAGGCAGATGGCCAAACAATGTGAATCATCTTGATAGTTATTGTGTATTACATTTTCGAATACTTAGTCTGGTCATAAATACAGTTATAATTAAAAATAAACATAATATTACTTTTGAATTTGGAATCTGTCATTGTTATATGATAGTTCATTGTGTTTTCTTATTTTAGTTCTATTTAATATTGTGAAATATTTTGTGATATTAAAATGGATTGGGGTGATAAAGAGTTCGGTTGCCTTGCTTCGCTGTGATTGCATTATATAAATTAGCTATTGTGCTAAATACAATTTTTTAAATCATCCATATGCTTGGTATTAGTCAAATGTTTGTGTAACGGACCATTGCTAGGTACAATGAAACCTCCTCTGTTCGTAAAATAAAAATAACTATCCGTCCACGTAGTGTTCGTCCGAACGTAACGAACAAAGCAGTAAGGGAAGGAATTCGAAAGAATCCTGTCCCAAAGCAAAATATTTTATCTCGGGAGATGAAGAAAGCACCTAGAACTATGTCGCATATTTTAAAAGATGACTTAGGACATGTTACCTATAAGAGACGCACTGGTCATTTTTTAACTGATAACTTTACAAAGAACAGGGTGGTAAAATCGAAACAACTACATAAGCGGTACGCAAAGGAAAGGTCACAGTAAAATGTCGTTTACGGATGAGACAATTTTGATATGCTCAATTGTCATATATTAACAAACAAAATTACCGCATTTATGCTGAAATCTCTAAAGAAACTTACCAATCAGTCAACAGTGTACGACGTGGGCGTTATCCGACTTTAGTGATGGTTTGGTAAGATGTTAGCTATGAAGGAGTGAGAGGGAGGGGGGAGAAAGGTGTGAAGGTGGATCAAAACAGTGTATCAAGATGTCATTCTTTAGAAGGAAGTTTAGCCCCTTAACAACACCATTTTTAATAATCAAGAATGGTTCTTACAGCAAGACTCGGCGCCGGTCCATACATCTTGATCGGCCCAATCTTGGTTAGAAACGAACGTTCCGGACCTCATCAGAAGACTGGCCGTCATTTAGTCGTAATCTTAACCCACAGGATTATAATTCATGGTCAGTTTTATAGAATAAGGCTTATAATTTTGTAGGCACTCCAAATTATAAACAATCCATACGATTGACAGTAAAGAATTTTCCCATAGAAAGAGTGCGTGCTGCTATTGATAACTGGCCTCAACGCTTAAAGTACTGTATTGCAGCTAATGGAGACCACTACGAATAAGCTTTATATATTTTGAATGGTTTTCTATTAATGTATTAAAGTGACACACTGTAATAGTAATAAATGTTACGTACAATAAAAAAAGCTATAAATGAAGTTCCTAGGCACAGGCAGAGCAATATATTTAAAGCTGCTGCTGCTGCTAACTATTTAAGTGTCTAAGAAAAGGGGCAGCTGCGCAAAAAATAAAATCAAGTTTAATTAAACTAAATTATCCATATTAAACTAAATTATCCATAGTCATCATCATGTTTGTAGTAACATAAAATCATATACTGCAATATTCACAATATATAAAATTAAACAATATGAACGCGTACATTCATATTTGAATAAGATAAATATATTTATTATTAAAACGACTGATTCATCTGTCGAATGATCCTCATATAATATTCAATTATAGTCAACGTCTGTTGCAACTGGGTTTTCTGGTATTGTTAAAATTTTTACGTAGCATTCTGTTTCCCCGCAAAAGGGATAATGTACAACTATTATTCGTATAATTTAATTCATATGTAAATCTTTTCCTTATATATCATATCCTGTACTTACCAAAAAATTTTTCTATTTACAATTATTTTTCTGTATAGTAAATCAGATAAACATTATATTTAGATTTATATGTATTTAATTTTACAAACTTATACATGGAAAAAGTATTAGTTTATGTAAAAACACATTTTTTTTTTGTAATATTTTATCTATTAATATCTTTTTGTATATTGAGATAAATTGTTATACGTACCTACTATCTGAAATTGTCTGGCAGATAAACAAACGTCATCAATGCAATACTTCTACAAAAACGTATGCAAAACTCTACACAAGTAAATAATTAAATTCAATACAGTGTAACATCGCTTTTAATGCTTATTTTATAATATAATATAAAATAATATGCTTATTTTGTCATTTTATAATAATATTTCAGTAGCTTCTAACATACAAGCATGCACCTAAAGCTTTCTTGTCAAACAATTTAACAATGTCTTTTAAGTTCCTTTTACCAACGGAACTCTTATGTATGCACCATTTTTCAAAGCATTAGTTGACTCTTGAGACTTGTTATACAGAATGTATATGAATAATATACTTTATGAAAATAAAATTTAGTAACAGTTTGTCGTCTGGTATATTTATTTAGAAGTTGCGCAATAATTACAAAAAAAAATATTTTGATTGTTTTATATTATTAACATTAATGTAACACAATGTAAGCTTATTTATTTCTATTTATAAAATTGTTATTTAAAGGCTAAGGTGGGAAAATACTTAACCGTAAAATTTTATTAAATTATATCAGAAAACAAATTGCTTCACTAATTTATTATTCATTGAAGCTATTCTTTCATATTCAAGTGGAAGCTCAATAGAGAATGTACAAAAAAGGACCACCCCAATACAAATGTCCAATAAGATATAATGAAAACAAATGCAACTAAACACGACCCTTCCTGTTCACTCAATAGCATCTATTAAGGTGAATGTTTTGCTTAGACAGAGTTAAACGGTTATAGATAAATTGATGTATCCCGGTACTTAAGGAAGTAAAAACACTGAACTGAGATTTATTTATCTTATTTTTGTTTTTATTATCTATGTATATACTACACATACTACAATGAAGTTATATAGTAAGCTATCTGTTATTTAAATGACAAAAATGCAAGCACAACTGCGACACTGAGCATAGTTGTTGAAATAAATTACCATTCCAGCCTATGCTGCTGAATATGTATTATGTAAAATGTTATTGGACCGGTTTGATGACAATAATGTATAGCAAATCGATGTATATTTTAGAGTTCCAATCCGTGTAACACGAGCGAATGGTGAATGCCAATTGTTACTCCGAGGTGTTTCGTACAAATTGTAACCTATCTCCGAAGGAGAAGTTATCTAGGTCTTTTATTTGATAATGATTTTTTATCAAATTGTGGATTTACATATAACTTTGATTGCATTAAACAGCATATGAAGTTGAAAAAGACATATTTAGAAAATTCATCAATCAATTTCTTTAGTGTGGGAATAACACTCCAAAAAATGTTAAAAAAAAAATTGCATATGAAGTTTATGAAAAACCACAAAAGAAGACATTTACTAGATTATGCATTAAATTAATTAATTAAATTTGCATTTAATTATATTCTTACTAAACTAAACAGTACTTCAGATTATTAGTTAAGCGGATGAAACGTTGAGCTAAATAAAACATCTCTACGAGATACTGCACGGTATTCGATACAAATAAATAATTATAATATTTATCATATGTTATAATAAATGGAACTTTTATTTTTCAAATAATATTAAATATGGTGTACTGGTAACTAATTGGTAAAAAATATTTTTTCTAACTTTATTGCACACACAAATATATACTAGCAAGCAAGGAGTACAAGAACAGATACTGTCCACTGTATACTGTTCCACTACGCTATAACGTGCTATCACCTCAAAAATATACGATTAAATTATATAGAATCGTATTTATTAATTGCAATTTATTAAATTATCAAGTCCCGCATTAAATACTGAATGCGGGACTTGATATTTATATAAAGATAAGAAAAAAACTATGATTAACAAAAACGTGTTCACTGATAATTTTCTAGAATTAATTAACATTATGTTTCTAATATAATCTTTATTTTAAGTACTTTCTAATACGTAGCCTATACGATTTGAGAAGAAATAAAAAATCATAATAAATAGGTAGTAGAACCAGTCGTGACGATTAAAATTCTTAAAATTCTCAATTATCATTTATCTAAAAAAACTTGATATAAATATAGAATCTCTTTACAGCCGTTAGCAACAAGATTCTCTGATTGAAACACATTTCAACAAATTGAAGCCAAGAAGTATTGAATTAATTTATGATTCGCAAGCAATAAAGCGTTCAAGCGCCTCCTATTAAATTATCATGAAATTTCTAATTCAAAATGTGTGGCAATCACATGACAAGCACACGTGGAGCACGAGCAGAGTAAATGAGATTAAGCTTTGTTAAGCGACCTTGCGTTGCAATTCATTTGCTAAGCGACACACTGTGGTGAAACTTGCACGGTTGTCTCTAAGAGTCGACTATGAACTATAGTTAAATTATATTTGTAGTTGTATGCGCAAGCGATCCTGCGACGTCTCATTGGGGTGGAGAGGGTTTCTGCTGGGTTTTAGTGGGTAGTATCGGGTTTTGTTCCCGGTGAGTCTCACAGTACCGCCCGCAAGGGTCTGTCTTGCGCATGGGCGGTCTGCGTAAAAGGCATTTCCCAGCGTCACAAACAATAAAGGTATATCTATATACCTTTCATCTTGTCGCTCCGACGTATCGTTAAATATGGCTTGGCCTAAAACCAATTCTGTTTTAAGTAGGTATATTTTTAAAACACTTTTAGCATGACGGACCGTTAAATATTGTATGACTAATTGTCAAAATGAGTTTTAACCATTTTACCGCAAATAAAATCAGCGTATTATGTTTTTTTTTCATAATTTTATAACTAAGTATAGTTATTATAGGAATTAAAACTACTCTCAGCATTGGTAAACAAAATTGCTATAAAGATTTAAGAAAGTAATTTATAGGAACAATAAATAAATAAAAATAAATGGATCTGTCGAGCACATTTTATAAAGTAAGTATTAATATGGTTTAGTTACAGTAGAAAAGTTTTAGTGTCATTCACTTTCAAGATGTTGAGAAAATACATTTTTTTACACCATATTTCGCGTGGAAGTTATAGTCGCGACATTTACTATGTCACCCTATGGCCTATGTTATATAGCATAACCTTAGCCAACGCAACTGCATTACTTGACAAAGACAATAACATTTATGATTATATTGATAAAATATGTATTGTCTTTGTTGTTTTATTGTTCTACAGTAAGTTCATTTTACTTGTAGCATACTAGAAGACCTAAAAAAAGATATTACTGCTGGCAATTCCCATATAAAATGTCGTTCATATATAAAACACTTGTAAATAAATGTAATATTAAGCACTTACCGTGTCTCCTGTGCGCGTACGGATCAACAACGTCGCCTTCCCGGTATATCACAGAGTGGACCCGCGTGCGTGTTCCATTGGGCGGGAAGTAGCGTCTCGCGTGCTCTACGAAATACGCGCCGTCGTTCAGCAAGATTTTTCCTTCGAACACTCCGTCCGTCACCGAACCGAACACAGCCGACTGCGGTTCATCTGCCAAACGATCCGTTAATGTTAATCAACAACACCGGTATGACTTAAATATTCATATACTTTTAAGTTGGTTCATAAACGTTTTAAGTTAAGAGTTTTTTTTTTTTTAACATTTTTTAAAGTGTTATTCGCACACTAAGGAAATTGAAAAAGGACATATTTAGAAAACGTATAAAAATTTGAAAGCAGCAGGATTTGAACCCGCGCCTCTTGAAACTTGAACGGTTTTCAAGAGGCGCGGGTTCAAATCCCGCTGCGTTCAAATTTTTATACGTTTTCTAAATATGGCTTTTTTTAAGAGTTCTTGTTAGTTTATATAGTATGACGTTTAAAAGTGATTGTTTCCCACAGACTTAAAAAAAGCGATTCTAGAGAATTGTTTTACTTTGTTTTAGGACTAATAGATAAACATAATGTATTTAGATAGCACAGTCCAGCACCAGCTGAACTTTTGATATATGCATCATATAACCCACTCATTTTTGAAAGCGCCGTTGTAAAATAGTTTCACGTATAAAAAGAGAATCTGTGGAGTGTGCATTTGTTAACAAAATAATAAAAAACGTTAAATTTTGCTTGTAGTAAAAGCTTGTAAAGTAAGTCGGCTTACACATATGTACAATGATTTTAAGCCTTTATGTTTAAGTTATTCTTGTTGTAGTTGCCATTGTTTTACTAGATGTTCAGAACTAAACCAAATGGATGAAGTAAATGATTCGAAATCATTGTCACTGTACTGGAAACACACCTGGTATTTTCGTACATTATGCCAATCACGAACGTTAAACTAATATCCATATAACCCAAATATATATATTGCGCAAATATATTTATAAAATCTAACAAAATACAGCTAACACTTATATAATTAACATGTTATTGATAATTACGTTACCAAAACAGATGTAAACCCAAATCAAGAAATTCTTTAATAAATTGCATATTTCACTCTGTAGTGGGTTTATTGAAGTGTACTACATTTTATATGGACAATTAAATGCTATTACCGTAGCTGTAAGTATATAATATATTTTATAAGATATTATAACTAAGATATTTGGTGACAAAGTGACTAATGACAATGACCGCTATTCATCAAACAACGATCTACCTATTGTCTCCATTTAAACAACGAATAAAAAGCGGTCAAGTGCGGTCTGAACGTAAATTTAAGTAGCTCGTTATGTAGCTCCAATCTGCGCTTTGCTTCATTCGAGCCAGTTTAAAAATATTTTCATTTTTTTCATAATATTTATATTTTTCACATAAGTGAATCTGATTGCCACCGAGTATTGCAGATTTATTTATTTTGAAATACCGTATTTCATAGGCTGAATGCTGAATTTTAACGAGTTTTATATCTATTCATTGAGGAACAATCATTCATCTACAGTATAATACGAGTCAGTACGATCCTCTACAATATGTCAATGTATGTTGACGACCTCTTCATAGTTTTATCGTGTGTACGTTATATAATAGATTGGTTTTTGTTGTTTTAACGATACTTTGTTAAATAACTAATGCTTATTTTAAAGAGCTTCTTTCTTTCCTAATTCGACAGAATGAAATGTAATATTGTTTGCATCTTCATGCATCACTCGCATTTCGCGGAGCAATTAGAGAGAAATTGAGAGAGAGAGAGATATAAGGAGGGGGGGGGGGAAATTGGGGGGTGGTGGCGGTTAAGATACTTCATTCTCAAGTTTCCACTCTTTTTCGGAACATTTTGTTTGGGATGTCGTGATTTCAATTATCTAGTATCGTATAGTAGCCAAGAGAAATGCTATATATATTATATCACACGAGCAGACCATAGGCGTATTTAAATTATAATGGTGTTTGTCTGACCATACTTGAAAAATATAAAAACTTGTTGATATCTGTGACAAATAGATGTAATGTAATTAATTGATTTTATACTATCTTTAACGTACAACATTATTCTTAGTGCATTGAATTTGAAAGACAAACTTGCCTACTGAAGGCAAAAGCACTAATAGTTTTTAATAAAATCAAAATCATTTAATATACCTATATTATATAATTTGGCTTAACAATGTAGTTTAGGAGGGTTGCAGCTTTACATGAAATAGAAATGCTTGTACCTATAATTTCTGCTGCCGCAAGTTTAATATGGGTTGCCTCGCAAGTTGTCTGAGTAATCGACTATAGTAATTTGTTACAAAGTATTACATTAGAGTCAAACCCTCATCCAGTCATATTGTGGTGTAGTTAATTCTAGTTTCGGTCTTATTATAAGCGAAGAATTTCGGGTTCGACATAAATTGGCTACAAAGCAGTCTCCAACCCTTCATGTCAGATACCTACTGTATATTTCTCTACGCGCTAGCATTGAATATTTTATATTTAATATTAAAATGTGTAGTATTGCGACAATAGATTCGTAGAAATATAATATATATGACAACTTCTCGCGAGGGGAGTGTAGCTTACAAAGGGAGCTTTTTGCTACATACATGTATAACTCTCCATGAGTTATAGATTTAGGTCACAAACTTGCCGCACGAGTGGTTGTCCTTGCGTGCGGTGGCCTAAATCGATGATATACGAGAAATGTTTTTGTAGATACTAAGTTTAATTTCGACAATGACAATTACATAGAAAAAAATGCTTATTTATAGCAATAACATGTAGGTAAGTATGCAACAAATTGAAAATATAATCAAAGAACCAAATTAATTGATGTCTTCGAGCGAGTATAATCAATTTCAATTGAAGTAAATAATAATTGTCACGGTCATAATAATTGTGAGGCAAATCAGCTTTTGGTATTGTAAAACTCTAAGCGAATTCTAAATATGACTGCTTCATATAAAAAAATCCTACGTTTTTCCTTAATACGACATATCTTTAAATAAGAGGAAAGTAAAAATCGAAGCGATGGATCACTAGAATTTTTCTAAATATCCTGGAGATGCGTGAAAGTAAAATAAACGCTTTCTATTCTTCGGAACTTACGGAGTTAACATTACGAAGAAAACTTAAAATAAAATATGTTTTTATATGAAATTAGGGAACTCGAATGTATATCAAAATGTATTCTGACAAATGTATCCTAGGGAATTTGAAAACGAGTTTCAAGGGCGCATGCATGTTCTTATCAAACAATATTTACCCCTTACCATAAAACATGCATTTTATAATAAGTAATTTTTTAGCTCACATTTCCCGTATCCATTCCCACACATCAAGGAAATAAAAATAATATATTTATAGATAATTAAAATAATTTTAATAAATTATATTGGTCTTTTTAAATCTGAAAGTAGCAGAATATCAAAAAATTTAAAAAGTCGCAAAAAAAACCAAGCAGGTATAATTTTCTACGTAAGAGGATAAAGTTTGAAGTAGACTTATAGTGATTATAACTCATACTAATTTCGAAACAAGTTTCTTGAAACACTATCTCAACAAGCCTTGTTTGTACGTTTCATAGGAAAGTTTCGTGTTCAAATTGTGTTAGGGTCTAAATTGATTATATCAGATAGTGACGGTGACTCATTTCATTTAGGGACAGGTGTAAGTGGGGAGATATGAAAATTTATTCAGAGGGATTCCAGTTTATTTGTTATTTCGACATTCATGAACTAATATTGAATAACATATAATTTATTTTTATTTCTCCTATTAGTAAAGATCAAAATTGTATGGAAATATATAAAAGTAACAAAATATAATATCAATTACTTTTTCATTTCGTTTCTATGGATCGGTTATAATGTTATCTACATAGTTGATAGCTAAAACTAGAAAAAAATCGTTAGTATCTATAATATATAAATGAAACCTCTAATAAGTATATCTAATAAAAGTTGTCTAGGAAGAAAATAAACTTTTCGTAATCGACGGCAAATGTATGTTAGAATACAGTTTGAAATATAAAGTGTAAGATATATAAGGCAGGTAGTTACTATATTTAATTAGTTGTGCGCTAAATAAATTACTATCTCATTTTTCATCTTAAAATTAATCTCTGTAAGTGACGTTTTAAAGACGAGAAACTATTTAAAAGTCTGCTCTCCGCTATTTAATTAGAGTTTAAATTACTTATAATAAATGTTGTTTTGAAAAAGCGAGTCAGACCACGACATTATGAAATTACACAAGTTAAGGAGCGTAAATACGAGAGATGTGATGTTTTGTATAAAGCATGGGGCTCCAAAAATGTCTTTAGTAAAGTTTTTAAAGAGTCCGTTGGAAAATACGCGCTCATTTCCATAAAGTGGGAAAGTTATTGCTTGTACCTGTTTAATTTCGTTATACTTTCGTTATATTGTTATATATATTTGTAATTAACTTAAATTATATATAACAATAGTGTTGTGTTAGAAAAAAAAGTTTTCAATTGAAATAAAGTAATGGCAAGATGATTTCAATTCAAATGAATCACTTATAACACTTATTGGCTCGCTGATAACGTAGCTGTCTTTTATTTATTTCTTTTACTAGTCTGCGGTGCATGAATGGCAATTTCTTAAAAACGCTGCTTAGGGTATACGCCATACCTATAACTCGGTTTGCAACTTGGTGGCTAAGTGCATCGGAACAGCGGTAAGTAGGGCGACGAACTGCGATCGATGCCGTTCCGCCCTCGCAAGTTTATCCATTTACACTGTACCAAACTTTCACAATTATTACACTAGGACTTATGTATATTTACTCATTGCTAAACCAGTTCTGAGATCTACATCAATATTATACCATTTATAAATCTCATACTGGTTAGGTCTTGTTTCACATGATGTAGTTGAAGAGGATTCAAAGATTTGTTGTTTTCCTTTGAAATGCCTTTGAAGTAAACAATTTTCATAAATATTTGAATATGGAATGTCTGTAGAATTTTCAGTAAAATATTTATTTAGAAGATAGCATCGGCCGCGCATAGACCATCATCAAAGACCTCGCCAGTCAGTATTCAGCGTACGCTTCGATATTAAAAGTCGAGTGGACGCCGAAAGCTCCCAATTAGCCGAGACTTTGGCGCCGTAATTGCGGAAAGAAATATGATTTTGTACACTGGTAGAATTGTTAATACAGAGTACGAGGCAACCTGTATCTCAGACATTAATTGATACTACAATATGAGTTAAGGTTTTTTCATTGACGAGAAAAATACGGTAGAGACACAAAGGTACCTTTGCCCACAAAGGACAAAGGTACCGAAAATAGCTGTGTGTACAGAAGTTGTACACATTTTCTATAAGTACCATACACCTTACCATAATTTACATTTAATTAAACAATCAAGTTTAATAATTATTTTTGTTTACAAAATATGGAAAAAATTAAGAACGAATGATAATTAATTAGGTAAGTAAAAATTCTAAATGTATATTATTATCACTTACCAACGAGCTCACCCTTGTAGATGTGTGATGTATCGACGTCGTGTAGTTGCCCTTGAGAACCCTCCACCTAAATTTTTATTACGTACATTATTTGTAACAAAAATTATAAAAAATATATAATACAAACTAAAAAATAAAGATACAAACACAAGACAAATTAGTGATGTTTTCAATTTTCTAACCTTCATAAATAAAATTTAAAATACTATTACACTAAGAGATTATCCGAAAATTAAATAGGTTTATGGTGTGCCTCTAACTAGCTACATCCCTACACAGTAGCTACCCACGAAAATAGTATTCGCCCAATGCAGCTCCGTTTTAGTACTTTAGGGTTTCACGGAGCTTGAATTGCGCATTATAAGTGGGCAATTTACGTGTGCTACTGCTAGAGAATAGTTTTGCAACTGAATTTTTACTTAATTTTAAGGCAAAGCCATTTCTATATTTTTGTTATAAATTCTTTTATTCTTTATATTATAATAAAAGTGGAACAGTAAAAGATTTTACTGTCGTTTAAATATAACAACGATTTGTTAATTAACTAATTCATTTCAATGTGTGTTTTTACACATAACGTGTATGTTACCAATAAACAATTTAACTCAACTTCTTAGGGAGTGGAATTAACAAATGGAATAGTAATAAATAATTAGTTTTTTCTTGTAGCCTCGATTTTAGTAATCTATCAAAAAATAAGCCTAGTAGTAAGCTAACAAGTCTCAAATATATGTCTTTTACTAAATTAAGGTTTATAACAAAATGATTTTTTTTTACTTACTTTGTAGTCTTCACTAAAGGCAGACAAGTCTCGTCGCAAGCGCATCTTGAAGCGCCTGCCGTGCGCGTAGAAGTTGATTCGCAAGTCCGGCGCATCTGCCGACCTGCGTGTGCGTTTATGATGCTCGTGCACCACATCTGCGTCATACTCCAAGGACTCATAGTGCTCCACGTATTCACTGAGCCGTCGAGATGCTGTGTACAATAAAATGTACTTTTAAAGAAAACATTTCATACAATAATCAAAGTGAATTTCAATATTGTAAATGCTTTATATTTCTTTAATTAAACATTTTCATATAAAACTTATATGGCGGTTAGAAAATCCCAAAAATAATCCATTTATATACTGCTCGTAGACTACCTAACTATATGCTTCAAATAAAAATAAACTAAAAGAAGTTGATTTAAGATTACAAAAATATAGTGACGCTTGCGTAAATATATAATAGAAATAAGTTTATATAATATATACTTTTCTAATATGATTCTTTGTTAATATTTAACTGTCGTTAAAAACTATGCATCTAAAAAGACTTAAAAAGTGGATTAAGTTACAGATGGTAGAGGGGTTAGTTATTTCGATTATATATATATATTTTAAATAGAACGTACGTAATTAAAATGAAATAAAAACCATAAAATAAATTAATTTCTTTTGTGTATACATTTTACAAAGTATTTTAAGGAGTTATAGTGTTTTTAATCGATTTGATGTACCTTTGATCGAAAGTCAATTATATTTTATACTGATTTAAAATAAAATACATGTTATGAAGTATAACCATCTACAGGAAGAGAAGCCACATCAGAAAATAGTAACATGAGAAATAATACATTTTGACACAGTTGGAAATGTCACGACATTGGACACTGCGGTGAAAACTTTCAAAGAAATACTCAGACCGAGAAATACGAGTCGCTTGTCATTAACTCGAGGCGTTGATCAAACGACAAGGCGAACGATTCGATTTTCTGAAGACAAATTTTTCCTGACATTAATTATAAACTTTCGGAGAGCTTAAAGTTAAGGACAATGGACGTAACTTCGAACACGAATTCACGGCTACTAAATTTAAGACTTACTTAGTGGGAACATTTTAAAGTTAAAAGGTGAGATTGTAAATTATAAGTGCTATTTCGTTTTCTTTCTATAGCTTTTACATTATTTCATATAATCATATATTGATATATAGATTTTTGTATATAAGAAATACTTGTTGACAGACATGTTTGAAAATAATCGAGATTTATATTGCAAATGTTGTTGTCTGTATTTATATCATAAAGGTATTCTGTCTGTTCGGGTGTTAATGTTGTAAATTGTATTTAAAATAGTACTTGTCACTAAGATTATTAATAGTTTATTTTCACTTAAAAATCCCTCTTGGGTCGTTATGCGACAGTAATGCACACGTGCATTGCACATGTAGACATTTCTTTAAAAAATATAATAAGAACATTAAGTACGTTAAAGACGTTTATACGACACATAGTAATAATTTCTTATAAAATATTCTTCAAATAAAATTGTAATGACAAAGATTTTTGTAAGATGTGTAACAAACTTGTTAGGACTTATAACACAATATATATATATACAAAAGATAAATGTAGTTTTATTTATCCGAGACATGTTTTAAATCAGTTACGAAATATTAAATAAACGAGCTGTATTTTCACTATTGACCTGTTGAAGTTTACGGGAGAGGCACGAATTGAGTTATGACTGAGATATATAACGAATGTGGGTGCTTTCTATCTCTAAAAGTAACAACATACGCAAATTGTTATCGTTTTCTCAAAATTGATAAGTAAATTTTGTATAATAATATACTTTGTTTAAATAAGTATACAAATTGCCCGCGTAATATGATAGCACTATCGGCGCGTACCACGGAGCTCGATCAAATATCCAACCCACACGTTCTCTTTGACCTTTCTGGCTTATAACTAAACAATACACCATAGTTAACATAAAAAAAGTTGCAACTCATTTACTTAAAAGCCTAGTTATATTATTTAATATTTATAGATTATATTTGGAAAACGTATAAAAATTTGAACGCAGCGGGATTTGAATCCGCGCCTATTTTTTTCAATTTCCCAAGTGTGCGAATAACACTTTAAAAAATATTAAAAAATATATATATTTAATAAATAGCATTCTCACTTGCCAAACGATTGTTCGTAGAATAATGTTTGGGTAGCAGAAATTTGTAAAAATCTCTCTACAGAGATACTAACAACAAATATAAGTTGTAATAAGCGTATAAGAATTTCGACGTAGCTGGATGTAGAACGCATGGCTTAACGGTTTAAATTTTTATACGTTTTCTAAATATGTATTTTTCAATTTCCTAAGTGTGCGAATAAACACTTTAAAAAATGTTACTAATATTTATATCTCCTAAAGACAATTATAATATGCTAGATTTCCTTCGGCCTATGTTGAGCCCTCTTTTACTAGAGCGTTTAGAGTGATACCACCATTATTCAGTTTTGTTGTATGAAAGGCAAACTCTTTGTGTTTCTTTGTTACAAGATACTTAGTCCACACGCATAAGGAGGTCGTATTTTTATGATAAATTATATTCTCATGTACATGAATATTTATCCACTCCATTTGATGGTCTTATATCGTAATGTTACCGCACACCGAGTGTATAATAGCAAGTAAATTCATGTAATAATTTTCTTTCTACCAGGTGGGCCAAAAGAAGTCATACGATGTTGGTCGCTCTCGTTTTTCTTCTAAATGAAAAGCTTCGTTTCTGTTTTTTATTTATGTTTATTCGAACCTTTAGAGTTTCACTGGTCAAGTCGAGAAGATGATATCGGCTTAATGAGCGGTATTAAAATTGACTGCTATACGGGCTCGTTTTATGGCAATTTCCATCACTTCGGCAAGAACTTCGGGCGACAGATTCTCGCACTCGTGTCGAATGTTGTCTTTGACTTCTTGACACGGGACTTCAAAAAAAAACCACAATAAACTCTGGAACTTGTACTCTACATCTATCTAGTTCACAAATGTCAAAACAGATTTGACATTGGCCGCCATTTGCAAAAATAAGAGCATCTTCCAATAGGATGATTTCTTTTGGCCCACTTTGTATTGTAACAAAATAATGAGAGGTCAATGCATGTAAACGCATATTTATACATATAATATAAATGTAACTGATCTGTCGCTGTCTGTGCATGGAAGATATATAAAAAAAACTATTATTAGGGGCATTTATCTATGTAATAGAAACCAAAACAATGATTTTTAATTTTATTTTCTGTTTGTCTGTTTCTTTGTTCATGCTATTGATTGTTGTGTTATGGTTCCTTAACATTAAGTGTTTATTTCATTGCAATGGGTTCATAAATAAAAAAGTTACAGCCACTTAAATTATAAAATTAAGCAGTTTATGATTTAATAAACACGCGGGCGGGTGAAAACACGATATAGTATAGTCGTGTAGTTTACGCAGGCGCAGCCGAGCGCGGGTCGCTAGTAAATAAATATATTAGAATACGTTACATTTAATTTTTGTCTAGAAATGGTGCGAGTGAAGTTTTTCATAATTTCTATTATCTGCGTATTTTTCTTAATATATTATATATTAATATATTAAGGTACACTTAACGCTCCTATAATTTTTATATATCATGTTAAAAAACATTATACATCTAAAAAATACACAAAATTATTTAAAAGTAATTTGATTTGTTATTCAGCAATATTTTTCTGTTGTGATTAAATTTAATACATTTATTATATTCAGTTTTTTTCGTAGAATAATCTTTGAGTAGCAGAAATTTGTAAAAATCTCTCTACAGAGAAGCTAACAACAACTTATTAACCTTTTCTATATACTATTATACATCTAAAAAATACACAAAATTATTTAAAAGTAATTTGATTTGTTATTCAGCAATATTTTTCTGTTGTGATTAAATTTAATACATTTATTATATTAAGTTTTTTTCGTAGAATAATCTTTGACTAGCAGAAATTTGTAAAAATCTCTCTACAGAGAAGCTAACAACAAATATAAGTTGTAATAAGCGTATAAGAATTTCGACGTAGCTGGATGTAGAACGCGTGGCTTAGCGGTCAGAGCGTTTAAACGGTTTTTCAATGGCGCGGGTTCAAATCCCGCTGCGTTCAGATTTTTATACATTTTCTAAATATATGTTTTTCAATTTCTTAAGTACGTAAATAAAACTTAAAAAAAAATGTTAAATACATTTATTGTATTTAACTTATGCTAGATATTTTGCTGAATTTTACGTTAAAATATCAAGACTTAGGCGAATAAATAAACTATAAACCAGATTGATTTGTTAAAGCTTGTCGATATTTACATCCATTTATTTGTTCAGATGTTCGAAGCTTTTCGCTTACCCGTGTCACTGGGTCAGTAGGGCGACTCGCCTGGATACGAGCACAAAAGCTAAGCTAGCACCGCGTCTCATTTAACACTCATTGTGTTTACAAAATGGACAAAGAAACTGAATGTATAACGTTTAAAGTAAGGGTGACTTATCTTTTAAACTCATATAGGAGGAATCAACTAAACTAAACTAATTATGAAAATATTTAAATTATTATATTTACGATCAAGTTATAATAAACTATTTAAACAATCATAATTTTTAACCTTATTTATTAACTTGACTAATATATTCGTATTTCGTACAAATTTAATTTAAACTGTTTCGATGATTTATGTATGACACGTACAAAGATGTTCTGCATCCGGTAAGTGTAACAAATGAGTCCTTACATGCATTATGTATTATGTTATTGTATGCTAAAGATGAACGCGACTTTGATTCTATTGTGTGATGCCTTTTAGTCTGTTTTTTAATTCTTGTTTGATGAACATTTATAAAAAAACTGCGTAAAATATAAACTTTATTCCTATAAAGCGAGCCCCAAGCCAGCAAGTACTTTAGTGAATTTATACACTAAGTAAAAAAAATTCTATCGATCTATCGATTTTCCATGAAGCGTCTAAATTTTATTTATGTACATATCATTACAATTGGATTGAGAGAATAATGACGACTCATTATGCACTTCTAACAAAGGCGAAGACAACGTGTGATGGCTAAGATCAGTAGTTAGATTAGCTGAATGAAAGGAGAATAGCCAACGTGTCGATTACGAAGCACACATCAAAGGTGCATTAGAATTGATAGGGCACGTTCTTTAGTAATATATATGTGAAGGAAAAACGATGTACTCACTTTAGTGCCAAAAAATATGTTGACGCTTGAATTTAAGAAGCGCAGAAAGCCATATTTATATTACAATTAATGCAACTACATTAAATAAATAAAATAATAAGACGTATGTCTAATTCATTCATAGACGTTTGTATTTGATATACACTTTTTTATAAAATGATATCGCACGAAGTTGCATATATGTGGCAGGTCGGCTAGTTTCAAAAATTTGCATATTTCTTATATGAGATAATTATTTTACTCAATTTTAAACCCAACCAAGCATTATATCAAACGAAAAACAATTAATAAAAAAAAATATTTTAGCGACTGTTATAAAAATACATAAATTTACATCTCTTGATACGGCCGTTGAACTTCCTGTAATAATGTATATAGAACCTGGATGCTGCGAATTTTTTTAAGCGGATGCTGCGCGTTGAACATAAGTGAGGATATAACTCCTCAAAGAGAGACATAAATTGTTTTTAAAAGGAACATAGACAACTTAAACGTTATGTGTTATGTGCATTTAGTTAAGGTAATAATAATTGCTATCGGTATTATATTACGATACGGTGATAACGATAATGTACTAAGCAATCATAGGACCTATAGAGGAAAAATATTCAAATGGTAATAAAAAAAATAAGTAAATGTTATTACATTTACTTAATCATAGGTATAGGTATCACTATCTTACAATTTTTAGATACTTTCTTATAATATCAGCAGATAAACTTCAAACTCAATATGTTTAAGCTTTTAGTATAAAAGAATGAAGAAAAAGAATATTCTGTTAATTTCCTAAAGCTGCAAAACATATTTAATGTATATCGCTGTGAGCTAATATTATCACGGCATTAAAAATAATCTGAAGTTCAAACAAGAGCTATCCAAATTTCGCAGAAACTCTGTTCATATTTTTTTCAGTAACTGGGTAGGTACATCTGCTCTACATCTAGGGGCAACATCCAATTATGCGTACTGAAGTATGCAAAAACTTTCATAAATATTATTTTTACCAAGTTTGAATTTTTTAATTAAGCACATTCTCTACGAATGCTATTTTATAAACTTTTCGCATTGATAGTGAAAATTTATTTAACTCTGTCACGTTACTAAAAGTTAGAAATATTTTTTTCATTTTAAAATAATGTTAATAAGCTCGCTTACAATATATTTATATTAATATTATGATTAATAATAACAATCAATTAATTAAATAATTAGTTTAATAATTTATTATTAGTTAATACAGTAAAAAAATGTGTCTGTAAATTGAATACTTTACGAAAAAACCATTGAATTATAAATATGAATCTATGATTTTTTGTTGTATACCTTGTAAACCTGGGTAGGTCTTAGGGTATAATACCTGCTGTACAGTCGTAACAGACCAGCTTAACTATAAGAAATAAGAAAAAGCTGTCTTAACAAAAGGAATGGTTGTATTCACATCATCTAAATTTTTTCGGAAATTCGGTGGAAATCGGCGATCGGCGTATCATTAGGTTATTTTCTGTGACTCGATTTTGTAGAAATTACTAACTAATTGGCCTGTTGGTTAACATGGCTAGTGGTCGTAACCATATAGCCGCCTCAAGATGTAGGTTTGGTACCTACCCCTCAGATGGATTTAGATTGGGGAAGCTGATCGCCTAGTCCTCTGGCCCGAGTACATGCGAAGTGGTCGCTCCCGTGTGCTACTCTGAGCAGCAGAGTGACCACTATCCGTGACTTCGCGACGTGCTTGCGTGAGGCGTTCCTTTGGCCTCGGCTAGTGGCGGCCGAGGAACACCGTGAGGTTTTAGTGGGAATACGGACGACTAACATCTGCTAGTCCGGAGTCCCACATAACGCATCCGAGTCCTCAATCGGGCGGGGTAAATGTAATCGTATCCGTAACCGTGTCGCAATCACTCAGAATTTCGCGCACAACAACGTCGCGTACGTATGTATAGAACTAGAAATGAATTTTCTTTGGTTTTTAGGATTGGCCAATGACGTTAATAATTAAAGTTCAAGAGTTAAGCAACCAATTATTATTTTTTCGGTCTGGTAAAAAAGGGAAGAGGCTTTAAGTTTCGCCAATCAACAGGCAATGGGCTATAGTCACAGCGAACTGAAATAGACAGCGAACCGTCTTAACACTGTTTTTTCTGCTTACCATACTTATATCCAGAAGATATGTGCGGCTTAAAAAACATAACTCAAAGTCAAATAATTTTATTTAAAATAAGAAGTCTTTGAACTTTTTTTTTGAATATTTTACAAATTTATTAGTACTAGTAACTAGAACATTTACAAATAGTAATAAAAAAAAAGAAAATTTAATTGTTTTTTTTTTATCATTTACAAGTACTACAATAATTTATAATTAGAAAAGCATTGGTGCCCCAATTTGCCCCATTTTTACATAATATATTAGACGGAATATAAATATAAACGTACTTTGCACATTACAGTCTTCATCACTGGTATTAATACGTTTGCATGCATGTACTGTGTTAATAAACCGGTTAAATATACGTAAACAGTAAATGCAGGTATAATAGAGGCAAAATATTCGCTTCAAGATAATTCAGGTAAGTTAGACAAACCAGTTCAACTTACTATATGTTAGATACGCTATGATTAAGAGAAAGTTTCACTAAGGCCTAAGGTAATATTATAACTTGCAAAACAACCAATGCTTATAAATATAATATAATCTATATTTCTCTATTATAATAAAAAAGTAAAAAAGGGGCCTATACATTGAATATACTTACTAAAAATAATTTAAGGGGAATGAAAAACAGTAATAGAATCTATGATTGAAGTGAAGTTTAAAAATCTTAGTTTTTTTAAAGTTTTGTCAGTCTGTTTGTAATCCTGGACTTACCACTTCTACCACGGACCTGGACCTACCACGGACTTTAATAATTTTTTTTTGTATAGCTTTTAATATTGATGAGGACTTATAATTAATTTCGAAGGGTGGAACACCTGACGTAGAATAATAATCGACCAACTAAACGACATCGAAATCGACACTTTGCTTTAACAAAATTAGTTGAGCATGGTGCGCATTTTTCGTTGATACATAAAAAATAAAGCTCGATCTTTATTTAGGAGCCGACGAAGAACCGCAATAGTCTAGCTAAATTATAAGAAGTATCTAAATTTTAGTGTACTTATATACTTAAAAATTTAAACCGGTACAATAGATTTCCAAGAGCGGAAAGCCTGATGTAGAAATATAATCGACAAACTAAACATAATATAGTCGCGGACATCAATTTGTCTACTATAATTCTATAAGCACAGTGCTTCTTATGATTTCTACTTGCGCTTTTCGTTCATGACAAAAGCAATACTTTTAGACGTGTCTTCTGTAGTAGATATTGACGATTTCGATTAACTATTAAGTATTCGATTTTATTTTAACATCGATCAATATATATATAGCAGAATAAATAATTCTCTATCTGACGTAAAATAAATGAATGTGGATTTCGCGTTTGGGAACGTGCCGTAGCAAGGTAGCTGGAAAGTGAGTGATTCTCTATGTTTTATAGGCTAAACCCGCATAATGCAGTAGATATGAAAAAAAAAGGAAATATTTTTATTACCATTAGCATTTCAATTCCCTGTTTTCCAACCTATCTGAAAGTGGTGAACTTAAAAGGTTCCGTAAATAAAAGTGCAAATTGAATTATGTATACTATTTTTCGTTTTCCTTTCTAATGAACCAGATTTGCAACAATGAACGCATATATTTTAATTAGCCGACAAGTTCCGCCATTGACATGCTTATTAAGAATTTCGCTTTATGCAATACATTATTACATAAAAAGAAATAATAAATTTCTTTACATTATACGGTATACTATTAAATTTTAAATTTTGAAGTATGTAAAAACATAAGTATACTGTATAGTTCTGCCCTATAACTACTACAAAACAAACTAACGAAAAGGATTTTTTAATTGGATTAGGAAATTGCAAACGTCCGAATTAATTGAGTGCCCCATTTAACGTGGAAATTCTTTATTTTAATATAAGATCCTTTGTTTTTACATTTGTAAGCCCTACCCAACCTAAAAGGGAGCTTCCCGGAAGATTACGGATTACTCGATTGTCCCTCGAGTTTTAAAACTTTACTCCATGCAAGAGATTAACGCCCCTTGTTATCCTGAAAACATTTATATACTTATAGCTTTGCTTGAACTTTTTATGTCTAGTTTACCTAAATATTATATTTAATCACTAGACATCATAATTCGTCTTAGATTATGACATCTGAGACGAATTATGATATCTAAGGCTGTAAACGATTCCAGCTATTCAAAATTATATTCTCAATAATCTTTTGTAGATATGGAAATCAATAATTCATTTATATAAGTTTATATACATAAGGAAATCACTACCTATATTTCATTGTATATTTTCAAACTTAAACAGACTCTCGTTATACAATCACCGCCTCAACTGAGTTGAATTACTCAACAATCGAACAATATAAATACTAGCGGGTACCAACTGCCGATACGACCCAATTGACAAACTGTGTACGGGACGTAGCAAATTTGAACTAGTGCTTCAATTATACTGACGCAAAACAATCATTCTGCCTCCACTCATGGTCTGGTAAGTTGTTTCAGCCTTGCAGACAAAGTAATTTGTGTGGAGCAACGCAGTCAAGTTAATTATGTAGTTACGCATCGTAACGCGGGGTAATTTTATAATTTTTGTAAGAAAATAATGCGATAGACATACTTTGTTGAGCCTTGAATGTTTTTAATAATTATTTGTTGCTAAAAATATTATTTTTAATTTTTTTAACATGGATAATGATATCAAATGAAAGTTATAAGGAAAAGTGTATAGTCGCTTTTACACAGCGTCGTGTCTGTTTACTTTTGTGTGATTAACACTTTGAAATGTTAAAAAATTGTATTCACAGTCAGTATCTTTCAGATGTATCAAAGTAAATAACAGGTAATAAATTTCAATACTGAAACAATTATCACTTGTGCACTGTAAGTGTTACACACTGATTTTAATTAAAATAAGTTTGTCAATTAAAATAAGTTTGTTACAATTAAAATAAGTTTGTCAAGTCTTTATTAAAAAAAAAGTTGCATACGTTGCCGTTTTTAAAAAAAAATACAGAAGAAAGCAAAAGAAATAATTAGAATTAGTAAAATAGCAAAAGAATTCATACTATGTATCCTCATGCTTCCAATAACTTCATCCACTTAATTTATTTCACTAAATAAACTGATGAATAAAGCATAACAGTATTTTTCGTTTTATGGCAAAAATATATATTTAAAGTTTTATATTTTAGAAGTAGGAGGATATAACCTCCACAGTTGCCCGCGACATGAGTCCTTGTGCCGAGTTCTAGTGACCCAATTATTTTCGCACGTAGGGGTTTTTTAAATCCGGAATGTCATCCTTATACGTACATAAATTTGTCTGTTGAACATATATAAACGTGCTGAATAAATATAATAAATAATAATTTGTATTATGTAAACTAGAAAAAGAATAAAAAGGACACGTTATAAAATAATCGTGTAAGAATATAAAATGGAATGGATGGAAATATTTTTTTCAATCTATCATGAATGATGATTATTATATGATATAATTCTATAGGCACCATGGTTAATTATAACGGGAGTAAGGGTGCAAATACAAATTACAATATAATAGCAGGTGTTCAATCTACGAGCATATCGCTACGATCGATAGCCTGCAATCTAGTTAGAGAGTAAACTCAGGTCAATTATGATTATTGACGAGAAATTGAATCAAGATGTCAAGCATTGAGCTTGAGACTATAATGATAGATCTATACTGCAAATACCTGTTATGTTACATATTTGGCTGGGTCATTTAATGATAGTGAAAATATATAAATATACATTTTCAGATAGTCACTTAAGTAAAATAAGCGATTTATTTATTAAAGTATATTGATATAATATACTAATATCGGTATATAGTGTTTAAAACACTTGACAGTAAGTAGCTTTATTTCATGTAAAGGTTTTCAGTTGCGAAAATAAAAGATTAACGATCTTATATATCATTATTAAGTAATATTTTCAAGGAACGATTCAAAACAATATTATATATTACCGTGCCAATTATTGAACAGATTTTTAATTTCTTTTTGCTCACATCAAACATTATCTCGCCAAATCACCATTTTTTTTGTAATACACTCGTAAGTTTCAAACAAATTCCTACAGAGATGACAACAACAGTGACAATCGTTTAAGACCTGCGACGTGGCTCCTTGGAAGTAGACTTCTTTAAATCTGTATACAAAATCATAGCATACATTTAATGCCAGATTCTAATAGCGGGTAATCGTATGTACTTAAAACGGCATGATAACGACCAATAATTACCGTTTTAATATATAAAGACATGAATATTGTAGTACAAAAAAATTTAAGCAAGTTATTCCGAACTCATGCACGGTCGCTTAGGTCAACGTCCGTAATTCCCCACGGGAACGTGATATATAGGTATTTCTATAGGTGTACTTGATACGGTTCATTGTTATCTCACTCTAATTAACGTCAGTATGATTTTTAATAGTTGCAATTGGTTTTACATAACAATTTTATTGATTCGAATGAAACCAAAATTTAAAAAAATAGATATATTCTATACTGTTTATAATTATTATTAGTTACCTCGAAGTTAATTTCCATAATTCTTTTTGCATAGATTCATTGGTTTAATGCAATGTAATACATAAATATGTACTTTTAAACGTTATTTGTAACATAATTTTTTCTATATAATATACAAAAAAAAAAAAAAAAAAAAAAAAAAAAAAAAAAAAAAAAAAAAAAAAAAAAAAAAAAAAAAAAAAAAAAAAAAAAAAAAAAAAAAAAAAAAAAAAAAAAAAAAAAAAAAAAAAAAAAAAAAAAAAAAAAAAAAAAAAAAAAAAAAAAAAAAAAAAAAAAAAAAAAAAAAAAAAAAAAAAAAAAAAAAAAAAAAAAAAAAAAAAAAAAAAAAAAAAAAAAAAAAAAAAAAAAAAAAAAAAAAAAAAAAAAAAAAAAAAAAAAAAAAAAAAAAAAAAAAAAAAAAAAAAAAAAAAAAAAAAAAAAAAAAAAAAAAAAAAAAAAAAAAAAAAAAAAAAAAAAAAAAAAAAAAAAAAAAAAAAAAAAAAAAAAAAAAAAAAAAAAAAAAAAAAAAAAAAAAAAATGTACATGTTTATCTTTGACGAAATTCCTTATTCTGTTCGTTTTACCAGAAAAGAAATAACGCAGGAGATTAGCATTTAGTATTTATAAGATCTAAGTAGGTACATATCTAAGATGTAGGCATTGAAAAGAACAAAGATAAAAACGAAGTGTATATCAAGTCTTGCAAGGTTATAAATGTACTTGTGATTAAGTTGGAGACTTAGCCCTGCACGTAAATTTGTTTATCGTTATTTAAAGTAATATATAATAATATTAGAAAATACATTGGCGACCTCAATTAAACTTGTTCGACTGTACGCTACGTTTAGGTTTAAAATCTCACTCAATCATTATATTTACAATATTTATAGGTAAACTGTACATTTTCTTCCGATATGCAATCATTTTAAAAGCGGCTGATAGCGAAGAACTGAGTTTTTTGGTACACGTTTTTCGTTTGAACGAAAAAAGAGGCGAAAGTACAAAAAATATATTATGCTAACGAACCGCCCGCGGCTTCGCCTGCGTAATACATCACTAAACTATTTAGTTTTTTCGCCCGTTCGCGTTCCACTTAAATAACAAATGTTGATTAAATTTATAATTTAAATAGATATAACTTTTATGTTTATATATTTATTTTAGATTATACCAAATATAAAGGCAAGTTTAACACAATACCATAGTTAAAATTGTATTTAAATCGGTTAAGCCGTTTTGAGATTAGCGTGCACAAACAAACAGACAAACAGACATACATAATCAAAAATAAAAAATTACTGTTTTGGGTTCTATTATATTTATAAATGCCCCTAATAACATTTTTTTTTCATGTATCTTCCATGTACAGACAGAAGTTTGTTACATTTTTATTATATGATATGATATTAGATTGAATTTTAATTTTATGTGCATAAAACAACGAAATTAAAAACACACTACAAATAATTGCTATGATCTGTTTATAATTCTTAATAAAAAATAATATTGTTATTGAATATATAACGTACCTAAAGTAGATCAAGGTTCCTAATTTAGTTGCCAAAGCATAATTAATGCGGGCGCTATAATAATGCTATTTAAAGCATAATTTATTTTTATCGATATAACGTTTATATAAATATGTACAATATAGTAAATTTTTATTATATAACAAATAATATATTTTTTAGTATGTAATTTTATTATGAAATAAACTAACGTTTTATAGTATAGTATAACTAATAATGTGTATAAAAAAGAGTTATTAAATATTTACATATATTTTTAAATATATGTAAATATTTATTTATTTAAGATTGCTATATATATATTCAATTAATATAAAATTTTAAAAATAATAATTTTGTGCTTTAAATACATAAGTTGTTGTATTTTTTTACAATTTTAATTTTCATCACCACTTAGGTAAAGTTTCACGAAGTTTAACAGGGGTGAAAACGCCATCGTCCCCCTTCACTGATACTCTTCAAGGATTACCTGCATGTAGCTCAGTGGGGCGTCGCTTAGCTTCCGCAACGTAAGCCATTAAGGGGACTTCGGCACACTTAAGTCGGAAAACTATCAAAGGAGGAACTGGTGATAACACTCCAAGTGCTATATATATTGAAATGGGAAAATTATATTATACTGTTTGCATTCGATGTAAAAAATATATTAATATAATATAATAACGGAGTCTTACGGGTATGCCATACCTTAGGACATACGAATATATAAGAAAAATAGTTTAAAAGTATTAAAACAACATCAATAATAACAACGAAAAATAACATAATTGTAAAGTATTTTTCTAGTGGAGATACGACACTATAAATAACAACAATTTTCCAATTAAGTATGCATAAAAATTTGACGATCTGTGCAAATATTATATGAATATTATTTTATTTTTTACTATGGGGTCTACTACTTAGGTTTGATTAATAAATATAAACTTTACCATTAGACCCGTCTACAAGTAAAATAAGCGTTACCTTGGCAACATGTATATCACTTTATACAACAATGTAAAAGAAACACATTGTAGCATGTATTATATTTATTTTATTAGATGATTTAATATATTACTTATGATTTTTTTAGAAAATTAATGGATTTTTGCACTCCTCCTCCAATTAAACTTTGACCGTGCCAAATGCATACTTCTCCCGTCCGCATAAATTTCGTAAATATCACTACAGAGCTTCTCCTTCACGTATTAATATAATGATTATGATTATACGTATCACATCTACAGACTACAGTTTACAGATGAAATATATACAGATAAAATTTACCTAACACCAAAACAAGCAGCGCAATACATGCAGCGCTTAAAATAAACGTCTCGCTTTAAATTTAATTTAGTGAAACATCACTTTTGATCTTCGGCGATATAGACCAAAAAAGTGAATAAGCAGACGGTAAGCGGTAATCGATGCAAGTAATTATTTACTGTAGTTGTAAACAATATTCAAATCTATATTTTGTTAACATTTTTTAAAGTGTTATTCCCACAACGTATAAAAATTTGAACGCAGCGAGATTTGAACCCGCGCCTCTGGAAAACCGTTCAAGAGGCACTTGAACGGTCTTTTTCCATATTCAAATCTACCTCATATTGAACGTAATGTCGTGATAGGTTTTCTTTCTTGTCTGACTCAAAAATGCAGTTAAATAAAGTTGTAATAAAACTAATTGAATAATACTCTACTTAATATTTTTTTCATATCGTGGAAATATATGAACTAGGAAATTCTTTAAATATGCATGTAAATTTTTTTTTTTAACAATAAAATAGGTATTTAATTCGATTATGCCTAAATTCGTTATCAGCTAACTAACCGACTGTGTTTTGTGTCATCCGTTTATGAATAGGTAGCGAAAAGATAAATCTATATTGGCGATGTAATCATATTATGTCGTTCACACGTGAGCGTGCAAAAGACACGGTTGACGCATCGAACAGAGCGCGCGAGCTGTGACGGTGACGGGTGCGTTCGTTGAACCGGCGAGGTCACGACCATCGTGACGTGTGCTGCCTGCCTTTGAACACTTCCCGCAATACGTCCGACTGCCAGACGGCAAAGCGCTGCCAAAGTTCCAATATTTACCATCAACAAACACCGGCTTCAGTTTTGCAACTCTGTTTAAGTACACTGCGTGATTAGGATTTGAATGCCTCAATTTCCTGTCACAAATGTTTGTAAAAAACTGATAGCACGTTTTGCGTATATGGATAATTTTGATAAACGTTAAAGATTGTCACATATTATTGTATGCCTAAAATAAATACTTAAAAAATATATATTTATATGAATTTAAAAAAAACCTAGTTTTTTTAAATAAATTCGTCGGAAAATGAAAATCAAAGTTATTTTTTTGAAATTTAATGGAAATTAAGTTGAAATCGTCAGAGAGAACCTAGTTTCCAGACACTCTTTCCGCCCGAATTTGAGACATTGCGTTTTGAGTGGTACCTACCTACCTAGGTACCTTTTTTCCTGAGTCTCAGGGCGGGGTACTTGTTAAAACCAAATACGTCGTGAATGTTCAAATCATTTGACGATTGGTATTACCCATAGACTACATAAATACTGCTAGATAAGATATTGTTAACGTTTACAAATTTATAAAAACATGTTGACCGTTTTCGCTTAACGATTATTGAGTTTTTTGGCAAAAGGCGGCGCGTCTGAAATCGTACACTAACGAATATTAAAGATAAGACGATTGCCGATTTTTATTTAGCCTGCGAACAGTATCAGCTTAAAAATATAGCACTTTGGATCGTACGGCCTCTATTGGTAAAGTATTGCTATTAGCCCGAATAGCTAGCTTTAAGGCTACAAAATTTTGCTGAATAATTATCCTTGTTTTAATTAAAGCTTCAAGGGTACGAGTACATAACTCGTACAGTAATTGTGTAATTTCCTCATATTATTGAACAAATTATATTTTAAAAAGGAATACTTATGGTACACAGGTTATGCATACGAAAACATAATTTTAGAAGCAAGTTGTTCATTATGAAAGATCTGTGACATTTTTTACTGCCGTTAGTAATGTTTGCTTTACGAAATATTATCTCTAAGCGAAGCCTCTGTACAATTGCAATTCACTAGTGACAATTTGTATCTTTACCTTGTCGTAGAATTAGTCGCGGTTGAATGGTTTCAAGAAACATTTATCTCACAGAGCGACAATACTGCGATAATTTTGTGGTTGTCGCTACACAATCACCAATTTTACCAATATCTGCTTGATTGCCATGCCATTATTTTGTTTTAGATCCTTTTCAAAGTCTTAAATTAATAATATTTCGCGTTCTGTTAAGAATTTATATAATATACGTGCTTCGCCATGTTTTTACACTTCGGTACACTAATAATTTATATAATTTAAATCTGCAAATACTAGGGATTAATCGGATACTAATTTATTAGAATGTAAATAATAAATATAAACAATATTATTCAAAATTTTCATTTTATAAATTCGCTTACAATTTTCATATCAATTTAAGTGCCGCGATGTTACTGTGCAGGACAAATGATAAGCCCCTCGTTGATGGATGGAAGCGCAATCTGAAGGATGCAAATAGATGTTCTAAGTGGATATTTCCTTTTGCTTGTCGTCTATTCAAAATATTTATAACTATCTAAAGTGTAATATTAATACACCTACTTTTTGTGTACTAATTAATAACATTTGGTAACCATTTTTTTTTAAGCTCAAAATATACATTTGTTAAGACAGACGACATTGTATACGTAATTTTGTATTCTCGTAGATTTACTAGAGAACAATAAATACAACGAAATAATTATAATCGCGACACGCGAAGCATTGTTTAAATATCGTTTTCAATGATCTAAGGTTAGCTGTATCGTGCAAAATGCAAAACTTACCATGTAGGCGCAAGTATGGCAATTAGATGAGTAGGTGTGCCGTTAAGCTATGAATCAGATATACGAAACTGGTTTTGTATGCTGCCATAGTACATTTCATTGAACATTGACAGAACTAGGTAAGGGTGAAAGTAGCACAGTTTGAATTATTATAGACGTACTAACATGTAACATTAACAATATATGTATATATAAAATGTAATATATTACAAATATTAATGTAATAAAAAAGTAATCGCAGTTTAAATGACCATTATTATATACAGGTAATCAGAGAGATCATTGTTAAAAATATTGTATTAAAACATACTGTCCAATTAAATTGAACAATGAAGTAAAAATTATGTTTTCACAATTAGGTCCAAGAAAAGAAAAATAACCATTTTATATACGAGCAAACTAACAGTGACATCCGCTGTGTTATTCAAAGGCATAAAGTGTATTTTGCATGTTTGAAGCATCATAAATAAAGAATCAAACTAATGTGTACTTTCCTTTGTAAATCAATGTAATTTCTGAGTTTATTTATTATTATCAAATTTAATGCATTTGAATAAACAATAAAGTAACAAATAATTTACTAATATATGAATATGCAACCTATGAAATTTATAATTTGACAAAAAAAATAATAATAGACAAGTACAATATACTTAAATTAAATGATGATGTTAATATTAAAACAAGTACATATACCTAAATTAAGATGGTGAAGGAAATACTTAAAAACATATTAATAATAGTATTACAATAAAAACACAAAAGTAAATGATGCAAATATTATGAAAACCCTGCTCACTGGAAATTTTAGATTAGCTACTGCATAAAAATATGAACATTAAAATAATTTATTTGTTTTAATATACAAAGACCAAAGCTTAGCCCATACAGAAATATAAATTGCGTTATCATTGTGTATTATTACTCTATTAAGACTAATGTTTTGTAAAAAAATTGTGTATGTTATGTACTTTTAATTCATTAAAACAATTTGTTATTGAATAAATCAAAAGATAGGCTAATAGAATATTGCAAACTATGTAGAGATTATTTTTTCTTTCAGTAATTATATTTGTTCATGAAATATTTATATTTTCGTAACATGAGTAACCACAAAAACGTGACTAATATAAGGAAGTTTACGAGGTCCTAAATATTCATAGTATTCTTGAAATCTGTAATGATTCGTCAATAACGAGATGAGTAAACATAGCACACTTACCACTTTCAATATATGGGAAGGCGAGTAGGAGAAAAATTATATATCCAATTTCACTAAACATTGTCGCATATAAACACACACTTTTCGTAACACTAAGTCATCGCACACACAGCTGATTTTCGAGCCACACAAAACCTTTGTCTGTTTTCGATAAAAACGCATGCGCGTGCAAACAATATTTTTTATTTACATTACAACAAATCTTAACACTAATAGATGATAATCTAAATAAACATGAACAATAACACGAACATTTCAATAAATGTTGAAGTCACCGTTTGGCTTGGATGAAACAATAAATAACAACAAAATATATTTTACCTAAATTTGGTCAACTTAGAAAACGTATATTGTGTTCTATTAAAAAATGTAAATGAAAACAATTCCTCTTAAGCATTATTGTCCCATATTTCACTAAGTATTCACATAACTAACACTAAATATATATACAAATTACTGTAAAAGAAATTTCTGTACTTCCCGATTGCTTGACTGACATATTGGAATTGTGTCTAATGTTGCTACTTGCATAAAAGTTTAGCAGCTGTAGCACGACCTGGCAACCTTAATAAAATTCTTGCCAGTAAATATGTTTTTATTCAGACATTACATGTCACGAGGCAAACAAAAGAAAAAACATTTACATTAATTTAAGTGTTCATTTTTAAAAGTGTAATTTTAACGATTTTATATTTTTAGATGAAAACATTAAAAATCAAAACTATTGAATAAAATAAAAGCATGAACTTTATAAGCTAAGTTGATAATCGTTTTCATAAAGTAGTAAACAAACGTTCTTTAAACATTCGGTTGCAAGATTTTCATGTATTTCTAAATTTTCATTTTTAATTATTTCTTAACATTATTGAAAGGAATTAATATAAATTATTAAGAAATTGAAATTAATTACGGAAAGGACATATAAATAAAAGGAAATCGTAGGCGATATAATTCGTAAATACTTTTGTTTTTGTCATTCAGATTCCAAAAAAAAATGTGACATTCACATGATATACATGATGAGTATTCTTTAAGAATCTTAGATGACAAAGTACAGATACATTATAATTATTAAGACAATCTAAAAGGGAATAAATTTAAAACATAATGTTGATATCAAAAAATAACATTTATTTAAATAAATTGTAACAAATTTTATCATAAAAAGCATCATATAACTAATTTAACAATGAGCAGCTTATATTTTAAAAAGATTTTTTAATTAAGTAAACAAGTTCACTTAATTCATATTAACACTTGGTTTTTAATAATGTGTATGTAGACATTTTCCATTATACATCCATACATATATAAAAGCTAGAACAATATTGTTTCAATACAAGTTATTAAAATAAAATGCTAAAATTAGTTATGTACCATTCATTTATTACCAGTATTTTGGTAATTAAATTAGTTAGTTGTTTTTAAAATATGTTATTATTTGCAAGAACTGTTTTTACTATTTCATTCTTTAAATCAAATAATATGTATAAAGTTTTTTTAACTATTGTGGAGCATCAACCTCGCGAACAAAATACTGATAATAAATGATTTTAGTGTACCCATTTTAATTGGATAATCATTCAAATACACATTTTAGGAACTCTATGGATTTTTATCTTAATGTAATATTTAAGGAATTGCTTCACATAGTTTGTCCGGATCAAATGCACCTTTCTCTGTTATAATGCCAGTAATGAGAGAGGCGGGTGTCACATCAAAGGATGGATTCCAGCAATTAATACCTGAAAATAAAATGAGAAAAAATAAATTACGTAAAAATATTTACTCTATCCAAACTTTTTTTAATTTATAAAAAATTGGTTATTGCTTCAAAGTGAAACTAATCTATTTATTATATATAAATGTTTTTCGCTGCTGCCCAGGCGATTTTTTTGTATAGGCAATGCGCAACATTGTTGTGGCGATTGTCGAGCGCCATAGTATACATATATTAAACAATATAGAGAAGAAAACTCTACCTAACCAAATTTTCCATTAATGCCGCCTTAAAAATACGTGCTAGAAATATAAAGTAATGATAGCTCTTGGCCGAAATATTTTAGTGGATTATAGAGAGATTTAGATTTATTCCGCCAGTTCGAAGTATTTGTTTACTTTGAAATTATAGTCTTTTGGCTTGTTTTCCCACGGAGCTTTATTGTTTCTAACAGAAATGTAAAAAAAGGAAAATGATAGATCAGAGAGGATAATGGAACGGATTAGTCAAATAAATCAAATATATAAAAAGGATTCACGAAATGTATGACTATTTTTTAAGCCTCACACATTAAGCACACACGGTAAGCAAAGAGTGTAAGTCACTAATATCAATTTACCACCCATTTAAGACTTTCCTTATCCAAATAAGAGAATCTGAATCTCCATCTTGTTTTCAAGATTGTAAAATAGAATTACATAAATATAAATATTTCAAATGTGATCAAACTCACAACCATCTTAGTCAGACATATGACAACTGTGCTACAATTGATACCATTGGGTATCAATTTCTTTAGACTAAAAAGTAGTGGATATATTTAAGAAAAAATAATTTATGGGGATTCAAAACCAGTAATAGAATATGATGTTAATGTTTCTCTGTCTGTTTGTACGGGCACATCTTCGTAGTTACTGGACCGATTTTAATGAAACTTTTTTTGTTGTATACCTTTCAAGCCTGGTCAGGACTAAGGGTATAATTGATTTCGAAGAGTGGAACTCCTGATGTAGAACTACAATATTACTGCTAAATTAGAATATAAGAAACAAAGCAATGAAACCTTAACAAAACTTGTTGACATATAAAAATTAAAGATCTGGAACATATGATGAACAACAATATAAGCCTAGCTAAACCATAAGAAGTAACGAAATGTCGCCTTACCAAAAAAATTTCAACGCAAAATTAGAAACAACTGATGCAGAAACATAATAGTCTAGCTAAACTATTAGAAATTAAACATTAGCAAATGCACCCGTAACAAAAACGTGATATGTATTTTCCATCATATAACAATTTATTATTTCTAAGAATATAACAATTTAAGATTTCTAAGAATCTGACGAACCTGAAGAACCATGCTAAATCAGGGTGGTGGGCAGTTTGCGTTAATAGATAAAAATCACTGAACTTTACGGACATCGTGCCGAAGTATCATGTCTGCAAACGCAATACGAGTAGTTGAGGTTTTGATTGCCACATGATGGAGCGGTTTTGTATTGTTTGCATTTATTCCGCTCTGGTAAAACAAAGATGGACGTTGAATTTCGGCATTCAATTTCTGATCTGATGTATAAGTATAAGACGCAAGAAAATTACCACCTTTAGGGAAGTTATAATCACTTTGGGTCCAAATAATAATGTCAACACAATGATTGATGGAAGTAGTCACCAGTCATGAAGTTTACGCAAACGAAGTTGCGGGCATTGACTAGTATGTTTATAAAAGAAAATAGCTTACCAGGAGCTGCAATCCTATGTTCTCCAATATGTGTCATTTCTTTGTCCGGTCTTTCCTCTATCTTAATCCTATCCCCAGATTTCAGGGACATATCTATGGAAGTGAGCGGTGCGGCCACATAGAACGGTACATTATGGTGTTTGGCAACAATAGCTATTTGGTAGGTTCCTATTTTGTTTGCTGTATCTCCATTTGCTGCTACCTGAAAGAGGCCAAATTAATTAATGATAAACATATTTTTAGAAAACGTATAAAAATTTGAAAGCAGCGGGATTCGAACCCGCGCCTCTTGGAAACCGTCCAAACACTATGACCGCTAAGCCATGCGTTCTACATCCAGCTGCGTGGAAATTCTTATACGCTTATTACAACTTATTTTTGTTGTTAGTTTAGGGGCTTGCAAGTGTAAGCTTTAAATAGCGTAAGCTTAAAATGCATTAACGGTCACCATATATAAAAAGATCCTACTAATGATGATAGTTCTAGACAGCCCATCTTTTAGTAGTTACATATTTCATTATTATACGTATCGCGCCTATTTCTACCGCGTATAAATTAACTCTAAGCCTGCTACTGGTCAGTTTGTTAGTAAGTTCAAAGTCACCAAAGTGTAATAAATATTTTCAATTGCAATCAGAAGCTGATTCTAAACTTGAGTAAGGCTGTTGTGTGGATTTAGACGTAGACGAGCCATTTTTCACAAGCTCTATTGACCACTGGTTGGTTGTTATATTTCTGGGCTGAGCTCTTGCTACTGAAAGGCTAGTCTTTCTCTACTAGATTCTCAGCTTTATTAACATTACTTCTAGGTTGACGTTCTACCTTTTCAACATCATTTAAAAAGCTGTCGACTATTACATCTAGAGAAAGGAGTGCAGTGGCGAAGTGTGTCACCGACTTACCTTTTGTAAATTACGTTATTCTTTATTGACGTTTTATAAAAGCTGGCATTTTATCCCTTGATGTCACTATATTAGTTATATATGTTTACTATCCGAATACACTTAATAAACTAAACGGAATATTTATGTAATCATCGAGATTTTTTTTTTTTTTTAACGCGCGCTGATGATGTGCGGCCTTCGTAAAAATATTGTTAACCACAAAATTTAAAGAATGTCGCTTCAGAAATTTTAAAAAACACTTTTACCGCCAATTACAAGTCTCGAAACGTATGAGGTAAATTAGGTATTTACTCATTCCTTCTGTCCACGCACCGAATTTCTCCACGTAATTATCGCGAGATCCGCACTGAGTTAAGATGGATTCTGTATATCTATTGTTAAACTTAATAATCCTATTTTCGATACATTCGACAATCCCATTTTTGTCATAGCTCGTAAGTTTATTAATAATTATATTAAATAATATTATATTATACTAAATAATTATTATATTAAATATTATGGGGGACAGCTAGCAACCTTGAAATAGGCCTACATAAAGCCTAGCATAAAGATTTAAGAATAACCTTCTTTCAAAGATAAACTAAATTTTTGTTTTGAATAGTACGACGTGACTATCTTGCTAACTAGAGCAAAAAAATATACGATTTTAACGCGGACATCATTAGAACATGTTATATCGACCCAAACGCGTTCTTTAAGTCTATTAAACACACCGTAATGTGCCTCTCGCTTATTCCAGCGTCTGTTCCGATAGTAAAAGTAATATGCCCCAAGCATCTACATCTCCCAGATCAGAACTTTCTGGTAGTTGAAGTTAAAAAATGGCAACGCATTTATTGCAGGTTTAAAAAATATAATGACAAGACATTACATAATATCCTAGAACATGCAATAAATGAAATAATACCAGCACACAATATATATTTCTAATAAATAAAATGAAATAAAAATTATTTTATTTATAAGAACTCACTCTGTCAGCTCCAACGACAACAGCGCTTATGTTTCTGGCATGCATTAGTGCAGATACCATACTATCTACTATCAGAGTGGCGGGTATTTTCTCATGCACCAGTTCATACGCTGTGAGCCTAGCTCCTTGGTTGTAAGGCCGAGTTTCCGTGCAGTACACATGTTCTAGAATAAACAAAAAATGCTTATAGATTACAAAATGGATTTGGAATTAAAAATAAACAAGTGTGTACTGACAAAGCGCGAAGTTGAGTTCCGAAGGGGAGGCCTATGCTATGCGGGAAAAAAAATGTAAGTGTTGCTGCTTCAAATCTTAGATATATAGTAGGTAAAACGTAAATTATAAATTTTTTAAATTTACTATAACCTTTCCTGTAAAATAATTAACTTATCCTGTAAAAAAAGGATCATCAAAGCTCGTATCATAATCATTAAATAAAATTATACAAGAGGCTGTCGTGGTGCAGTGGAACAGTGCTGTGGGTGCGATTCTCACTCGGGGTAATGATTATATATTATTTTAATTTATCTGCTCTGGTATCAAACAAGACAAAGTGCGGCGTTGAGTTCCGCCACTTAACACGCAATTTCTCGATTTCGGCCGGAAAGTGGAAAATGAAATGTGATGACTCATAACACTAGGTTCTCTCAGACTACCCTGCTATGCGGGAAAAAGCGTGAAACTAAGATAAAAAATAATACAAGACCAATAAACTTATGTTCATAATATATTTAAAATATTCAGGAACTACTACATATGCTAACCATTTAAAAAGAAACAGTGGCCAAGTAGAAGTATCTTTATACATTTTCCAATAAGACAATAATGTTTATAAAAAAATTACATAATATTTTTACAATACTATCATTCAACAGTATTTTTCTCACATTTAAGCATTTACGCAAATATATAAGACGTTTATATATAATAGAAGCCAATTTAATAATAATTTTTTCAAACTGCAATACAAACAAAATGAAATAATTTTTAGATGAAACTTATATACAAAGATATGAAAAATATATATGCAGTTGTTAACAGTAAATAACATTCACAATCTATAATTGTCTAATATTTAATAAAGTAAATTGCTATATATTATACAAGAATAATAAATGTAATTTAAGATATGTAATTATTGCTTCAATTTAAAATGATTGAGACAATACAAAGAACAAACCTAGTCTCTTTGCAGCATGCAGAGATCTGATAACACCCAAAGCAGTGCCATATCCAGCTGTAGCCAATGCTCCAGTATTGCAGTGTGTCAATACCCGCACATGGCTGTCATTTGCTAAGCCCTTCACTATCGCTTCACATCCAAACTTTCCAATTGCTTTATTATCTTCTATATCCTTTTTTAACATACTCTCAATACTCTGAATAAACCTGAAACATTATTGTAAACTGTTAGTCATAATTTTTTTCATACATATTTTCTATTGTGTGGACTAATGATGTTTGAAAGTATTTTTATAAACATTTTTATCTCCCAGCTTTGACTGTAATACAGAAATCACACATTTTCCCGTGTGGTCTGAATACCGGGAAATTCTCAATTACTGCTCCTGTAGGAGCACTTTAATGCTAATCTTTTATCATTGAATGCACTAAGATTTTAGCTTAAATATTTAAGTACATAAGACCTTTTGGTAAAGATAAGACATATTGAAGTATGCTTTCAAAATTTTATGTTCGGTATTGGGCATGTTGATAATAAGTATTGACGTTCCAATATATAGGTGTGTAGTAGTAAGATACTTATAATAATCAACAATACAATTATATTGTATGTAACATATAAAAAAAACATTTAAATATGAAACTTGTAATAAATTCATAATTATATAATACCTACAGTTTCTAGTATAATGACTATAATAGCTAACAAATAAGTAATACAATATTATTAGGCTACCAAATAGCACCAGTGATAAGAAAAGTATGCAAATACGGCTAGAGTATTTTATCTTTATTTATATGTGTTGTATTTATTGTGATAATAATTAAATTTAAGTTTGTTTATTGAGACCACTACTAAATGTGAATCAAGAAATATAGAGTGCAACATATTAAAAAAATATTACATTAGCATTGGTAAAACAAATTATATGGAATTTTCTTATTGTTGTTAAAATAGTAAATATTGTTTAATTATATATACTAAATGTTATATAATTTACAATAATTCATGGCTTCTATGAAATATTACAGTTAATATGCAACATACCTCTCCTTAAATTCACCAGCTGTAACATTTTCATCTGCACTTAAAGTATTTGCCAAATGAATAAGCTCATCTGCTGCTAATTTTATGTTCACAGCTGTTGGCCGTGCAGATACCAAATAGTTTAATTTGCCTTCAATCTGAGATTAATAGAAATCTATTTTAGTGCAATTACATCATCTTAGTGGCCAATGCATATTCACAGGCATAATTAGAGTTTTATCTAATACCAATAGTAGTTTGATGGAAATCATAAAAACTATATTATTTAATATTAAATAATCTCCACTTTATTTCAAGTTTTATATGATTAAGTGAAAGAATGTTTATATAGAAATGTTACATTTTATAAGACTATGCAAGAACACATTGAGTGAGTTTTCCTCATAGTTAAGTATTTGAAAATTATTAATATTATGAATAAAAGTATATGTAATAATTAGTAAGAAATAATCATGTTGATAATATGCTTATCATCAACTGACCTCTTGCCTCATAATTTTTTTATCTAAGCAGTCATCTTTTAGAAGTTCTATGGCCAATGATAAACAACCAACTATGGCTATAGCAGGGGCTCCTCGTACCTATAATCAATTTACTTAAATAAACACTTATTCAGTCTACATTATGTATAAAAAATCTAATATACTTAATTATATTATCAATTACAATAACAACATTATATGTTTTGGTTAATAAAGAAGATAAATGTTCAAAAAAAAACAAAGAATGTATTTATTTAACAGGAATTTATTTAGTGGTTTTAAAAATACTTGCCTGCATTTTGTTGATAACTTTCCATCCATCTTCAACTCCCATTACCTTAACATACCGAGTTTGCAACGGTAGTAACAACTGGTCTAAAATTTGTAACTTTCCTCGTTCATATTTGATTGACTCTAAACTCATTTTGGCTAAAATAAATTTATTATTTAAAAATATTATTTAGGAAATTTAAAATTAAAGGATTATTAATAATATTTTAAAATATTTTTCGCGCACTAATTTCCATACAGGCGACATACGTAACTATGTTAGTTTAAAATCTCCAATATTACCTTACCTTTTATAGAAAAGTGTCAAAAAAAATAAATGACAAAAAAAAATATTTGTATGTAATTAAAATTAAACACATAAAAATTATAAAATTAAAGGCATAACTGTAAATAGCCAACAAAAAACACCTGGCGTTATGTCTAGTGGTAAGTTCTACAAGTTAAGCCATTAATTAAAGTAACATTACTTACTGTCAAATTACAAACGTCAAATGTCATTATATTCAAAACATAGCCAAAGACTATTTCTCTACTTCAAAAACATTATATATAAATATATACCACCAGTTTCTTGTACAACAAAATTATTTCTCATATTTAATTATTAACAAATTCTAATTTTTTATAATTATTAAGTAATAGTTTTAGGCATGAGAGCTTTTGTTATTTAGCTGTAACGGTTACATATTCTATATGAAGTTTTTATAGCGATATTAAAAAACCCTTTTCAGATATCGATATGATAACCGGGAATTAAAACATTACTATAAACTATTTTTAAATGAACCACAATTCATATTCGTTTATTTAATTTAAAAATAAAAGTTGAATATTAAAAATGATAAGTGAATTTGTTATTTTTCCTTAATGCTTTAAAAAATGCAACCATTAAAGTATATTTTAATTGTAATTAACTACATTGTGTAATGCTTGTGGAAAACATTTATAACAACGTATTCGTAACTGATTAGAAAACTGATATTCCGGCCATATTAAAATTCATTTACAAATGTCGAACTCATGAAATGAAGAACTGTATTTAATTATTATGTAGTTTGCTTAGAAAATATATTTTTAAATTGATTATTGATTGCATGGCGTTGGTAACTACTATTCGACAAGCATCTTTTTTATACAACTAATAAACAGGATATTAATAGAATTTTAATAAATAGTTAATTTATATTATTTATCAATTAGTCGTCTAATAAACGTAATAAATTACCTAGTAAATTAGTATTTTGCCAAACAAAATTCTAATTTTGTCTCTACTAAGTAATAAGAAAATAAATATAATTTTTATGTGTAATATTATTTAGAAAATTAAGAGTATTTATCATATTCATATGTTCTTTAACCAAAATAATTTTCAATATATAATGATTAAGTTAATGAACGTGGTAACGGAAATATCATCTGAAGTTTTGTCTATGATCCTATTAATTTCCGCCCGGCATCGACGAGAGACGCATCGTCATTCTGCCGTGCTTCTTCATTCAAAGATTGGTGGATTGAAAATCTTACAATAATGGCTCTCCCGCGAGTTTTTTTTGATGTCACCGCCGATGGTTCACCTTTGGGTAGGATTGTGGTTGAGGTAATTATTGAATATTCATTACTTAGTGATCTCTATCGCTTAAGATCCCGGCCGGCGTGTGTGACCGACCATGCTTGAAACTTGACCCGTCCATATAAAATCTTATTAACGATTTTGCTAACTAATCGTTACGTTGATAATAAAAAATATTTTTTTTATTTTGAAGATGAGTTATATGTATTTCCTAATAATAGGATTACGTTATTAAAATTTTGAACCGAGATAATTTTATGAAGGTCATTTCCTTGAAGACCTTGATAAAGGTAACTACTATAGAAAATTCCATGATGGGAATGTGCGAAATTTCTAGAATCCCATTGGATGTAGTCATGACGTTGTTACTCGTATATCTTTATTAATATGCGTCGCTTACCGTCACTGCAATTGGAGTGATTTAGATATGCAAAGCAAACGTCATTAATGGCGGGATATACATTAACCTGTTTCATGTTTTAATTTGAAGTCTTGCTTTTATGCGATATTTTCAAGATCATTGCTATGATTTATTTAATAAATGTTGAAATACTGTAAAATAAAAGATTTTTTTTATAATTTACAGTTGAAAGCTGATGTAACTCCCAAGACTTGTGAAAACTTCCGCTCTCTCTGCACTGGTGAAAAAGGCTTCGGATATAGAGGCTCTACCTTCCATCGTGTGATCCCTAACTTCATGTTACAAGGAGGTGACTTCACAAACCACAATGGCACTGGTGGCAAGTCCATCTACGGCGAGAAATTTGCTGACGAGAACTTCGTCCTGAAGCACACCGGCCCTGGAGTGCTGTCTATGGCTAATGCTGGCCCAAACACCAATGGCTCTCAGTTCTTTATCACCACCGTAAAAACATCCTGGTTGGATGGAAGACATGTCGTTTTCGGCAATGTTATTGAAGGCATGGATGTTGTTAAACAAGTGGAAGCATTAGGTTCCCAGTCTGGCAAACCTTCGAAAAAGGTTGTTGTCGCCGACTGTGGACAGCTTTCTTAAGATGATGTTGTAATATTTATAAAATTAAATGCGATAATTTAAGTTTCAACACAATGTCCTCCTAAGTAATACCTTCCCAGTCATAAGATTTACCAATATATTTGAAGTTTACTGAGGGTCATTCCAACTATTCCAACTATGTTATATAAATTTATAACTATGCTCTAGGTTGCATTTATGTCTGCATTGTTTATTCATAATAAATTAACTTATATAACATTTTTGTTTTGTTTTATTTGATTATCATGTAAAATGTAATGATTGAAATAAAATACAAATTGAGTTAAATGATAACTAGAATAAATTAAGTTTACAATAGACCACTATTTTACCTATGTTAAGAATTATATTAATTGAGATCAATTTATTTTCTTATGTGCAACTGTTCAAAATAAATTCACCACTGCCTATATGATATTCAACATAGTCATAAAATACCAAGATGTTTTACAAATAACAATATATATCTTTAAATCCTATTAGAATACTGTTTTTGACGATTATAATATTAAGTAAAATTGGTAAATAAAATCTATGGAGGAGGAACAAAGGTGTTTCAATAATAGTTTTGTGACTTAAGTCTTGGTTCAGTTTATTTTATTTATTATGACTACTCAGCAGAAATTGTGAATCACTGAAGGTCATTTCAGTGTCATACCATTTATAAGGCTGCATAATTATCAACATGTTATCAGATTGGTTTATGTCGCAGTCACATCGTACAGTTGACGATTTCATGAAGTGTTAAATTATAGATTTTTCAGATCATGGTGTGAGTTGACCAGATAAATATAGTTTAAAGATATTATAAAGTATCGATTCGTAAAGACCAAATTGTAAAATAAGTTCTTTATTTACCTATAGAGGCGCTAGGAGCGCTTTATTGCACATCAAGGCATCTCAATAACAAAGTTAAGATTATGGTTTTAATAAAGAATGTATTATTAAAAGAAGAGTTAATTCGTTTATTTTGACTAAAATGTTGTGTTTTTACTAAACCATTTTGTTTTCATTTTATTTAAAAATATATTTTATATAGTATTTATTTCTAATTGAGAAAATAATATAAAAACTACGTAATCTTATATGCAAAAGGTAATACCAACAACGTTTACTACAGCTTACCAAGGCCGCGCTGTTCAAGACCTTCGTCAGGCCCCACCTGACGTATGCAGCGCCGGCCTGGTACGCGCTAGCCAGTCAACCAGCCCAGCAGAGACTCCAGGTCGTCCAGAGTATCGCCATCCGCTGTGTCACCCAAGCTCCCAGATACGTGCGCAATGCCACTATCCAACGTGATCTCAAGATCGAGAGCTTGGGTGATCACATCAAAAGAATCGCCAGCAACTGCTACCGCCGGGCTGATATCTCGGATCGGCCGCACATCCAGAACATCACCCCGTGGCACTCCCGACCACCGGATAGACATCACTTCCCTAGGGATCTCCCCCTCGTCTGAATCGTCTGCATACATCCTGATGTTATAGAACGTGAAACATGACTTTATATCAGAAATAGTAAAGGGTCCAATATGGATAGTAAAGGGTCCAATATGGTCCAATATGGACCCTTTACTATTATACTTGTGGAATGCCAGAGGTTATAGGTTATACGGACAAAATATGATTTTCTAACCACCAAAGCGAATTGTTGCATTGTAAGAAAGTTTTGCAGCAAAACCGCCTTTTTTCAGACACATTACACAAGACAGTTAAACAATTGATGTAAGGGTCGGCATAAAGCTGAAGCACAAAATGTTAAGAGTCCCTGACCGTTTAAAACTTCTACACATCAAAATCACAATATAAGATTTTTAAATTGGTATTTAAACTATTTTTATTCAAATGTTTCTCTAGACCTAAAAAGTGTTTTAAGCGATAAACATCGTCATTATATATTATGTATATTAAATAAATTGTAAGGACACATTGATGACCATAACTAAATCGTTAATCCTTAATACATCGGCGGTTCAACGATATGGCCAAATTGAAATGGTAATTTCATGAAATACGACCATTTTATTAAATCGTCAATTCTACGATATGACCACGACATGTAGCTAACTTATGTAGGTTTCTATGTTTATAGGTGATTCATGATAAGTAATTACATGCCATTTTATTAGATGAATTTGTATATTATTCCATACGTTTTTTTTAATAATTGAAATAATTTTAACAAATCTTTACATTTTACATTTTGAATCGCATTAAAAGAGTATGTATATGTGTTTACGACGTTTACTACCTTTGTAGGTTGGTAGGGTATTATGGTACCAATCGCGTAATCTTAATCTATAGTCCCATAATTATGGCTATTAAAAATGGCTACTTGTATTGTTAAGCTTAGAAATATTTAATATTCGTATTTCTCCAGGTATGTACCTATATTTAATGTAGTTTTTATTTGTAACATTATGTTTTTTTGTTATAGTCTTTTTTATTTGGTAAACTGAGACAGAAAAGTACATAAACGCTCTGCTAAGATACCAATCTTATAACAATACTTACTCGGCTAGTGCAAGTTGTGTTCAAAATAAAAGATTAAGAAAGTGCTAGTAACTTAAAATATATTGAACAAAATCTAATAAAAAAATTAATTAAAAATAGGTTATTCAGAATGAAAAATAGTTGTAAAGGCTAAGCGGCCTTCCTCATCAAAAATATAGTTCAATAGATTTATGGTATTGCGTTTAGTGTCTTGAAATGCACTTTTGTTTAATTCTTCACTTCTTTAGTAATTACTTCCGATCATGGAGTTTTCTATTAACATAATAAATGTCTAATGTCAAATAGTTTGCATACTACATAGTATTTGTTTTTGTTTACTTTCGTGAGGCTTTGGTGTATACTAATGCTTAAAGGTTCATTAGCGTTTTTTTTTAATATTAATCTAGTTTTAAATCATTTAAAGAATCGTACGTTTGTGTTAAACAATTGAAGCTAGAACTTCTAATTTGCTTAAATACTTTTTTAGTTTAATAGACTGCCAGGTATCGTAAGGAGCAGTTATTTTATAATTATTATTTAATTTTCTTCGTTCCAATTCTGGAAATACTGTATAGACTACATCCATCTACACAAGCACCTTAATTCAGACAGGTACATAATGCTCCATAATCTAGTGACCAATGAACAGCTGCGGCGAAATTCTTGCTTTGATTTCATCAAAATCATTAGTATAAATTTAAAACAATACTTTTGTTTGGATATTGATTATTAGGAAATTAATTACATATAACTAAAGATAATAAAAACAGAGACGCAGATACAGCAAGGTGAAAAGTTTGTTTTTCGGCGCCGGAACCGTAGTTACATAGAGACGTGGTGCAGCATGAGGTACACGCGTACAGCTTGGTCCTTTCGCCTATGACAATGCATCCTGGCTCGCAATGCTTCGTGCAGTTCCGCTCTAAGGCCCACATTTTGAGTGCGGTGGTTGAATTTTCAGTGGATGTCGTATAGGCAAAGCGTTTCACCTGAAAATTAATAACCATAATGTTAATATTCAATAATCATAATTATTGTGTTAATTATACTTAAATAATGGCGCTATATAATATTTTCATAGATTTTTGTCGTTTACATGTGAATTTGTAGCCTATTTAGACAAAAGTGTGAAAGCAAAAGAAGTCATGTTTCACCATGCACATCCTCCGTTCGTTGTGACATTTGTGTATGAGGGTGGAGTTGTTATTGCGAAGGTCGGCACATTTGTCGTCTGCATCCTCTGCCCTGCATTTGTAACACCAGAGGTCATTGTTAGGTCGCGCCGCTGCCGACGTGACGTGGACGCTGTCGCGCAGCAAGTCACAGTTGCCTGGAATTATAAATATAAGTTAATAAACGAAGAAAATAGCATATTATTATTTAGATAAATGTATCATAATATTAAAATAATCATTCATGTTTACAAATTGATACATACGTTGTAAGAAAATTAGGTTATAATTTGATAACGTGTATTAATTATATATTTAATTTAATTTATTTCTTTAAACGTTTGTAATATTCTAAAATATTTAATAATTGTCTATGACGCACTGCATATAACTTCAAATTCATACTAATACAATCGAACAACATACAAATTATAAGGTACTGTGCTTGAACATGCTGCACCATAGACAAGTTATTGACGTTAGACATACTGCGTTATAAGCACTCGATTAAAGCAATTATGAAACATAGCATTTAGAATTTGATAAGTATATTTGAAAATCTTAAGCCAGGCAAATGTGTAGACTGATAAGTGTATTGAAATGTTTGTTTTGACGTACCTGCTGTTAGGAATGACAGCGCGAGGACGACCGCCAGACGCATGATGTTTGCGGTTCTCAGAGCGCATGATCGGACTTCAGCCTCTATATCGATCTGATCTCTCGACCTGTTGCTGCTCCGGGCTGTCTCCGCCCCAACCCCCTCCTTCGATTTCCAAGGCCTTCCAGCCACTTTGATCGAGGAAAACAATCTGAACTTTTTGAATTCTTAAGAAAATTAAAACTTTTAGCCTTGCCGCTGCTGTGCCCGATGCTAAAAGTGCGCTTATTAAATATCCTTTCAAACTTCTTATTTTAGTCCAAAATTAATATTTAATTTTAGAAGAAATATAATAATATGATAATTATGAGCTTTTTTATTAAGATTTGTTGTCTATTTAACAATTTGAACAATCACTTATTTTACTTATGCCTTTACTTTGTCATCCTTTGTGTGTGGCGTTGCATAAGATAAATATTTTATAATTTTGAAACGATATTTAAAATGTTGTTTATTATTTGGTCTTGTCGTCTAGAAACACAGTTTTTTTATCAAAAAGTATAGTTGTATAGAATTACAAGAGATAAAAATAAAAAAAACAAAATGAAATTATAGCACGGCATCGTTTAACTGCCTAAAATGCTTTAAGTTTTGTTTTAATACATATATACAACATGCTAATCGTAAAAAAATAATTTTTTTTTCAAATCCCCGTAAAAGTCTACCCAGTAATATGGCAAAATATTTTTTTCTAATATTAGGCGTTTTGTATACATAAGAGTACAGTTTATTCCAACTCTCAATTATTATTAAATGCTTAACTATTTAAGCTGATTATATTATGTTAAAACGGGATCACAAATAACATTTTGACTATTGAAATTAGCTACTGTTTCAGTTAATTGTATAATTTATGCAAATTGAATAATATCATTGTGCTTTCGTGGTTTCAGTATATTATAATTTTGTAAAATTGAAGCTACGTCTGTGTTAAAGGTTTATTAATTTGAAATATATTGTACACGTTGCACACTTACGCAGAAAACTCTACTGTGACACACGCACTTACTGCTGTGTAAAATAAGAAAAGTTTATTGAAGTGAGAAATTATAATATAATTCACTTTTACAAATTATTTTCGTATTAGAAAAAACCACATGTTTTTTTATAAACTTGTGTTCTTGCCCTGAGAATCTGCGACAAAATTTTTACAAATGCTTATAATTAGCATATTGGATAACTATAAATAAACTATAAAACTACAATATACATTGTCTACTCAAATCTCAGCAAATAGCAAAGGGGAAATTGCGAGGGACCAAGTCAAATATTGTTTCAGAGCACCTTTGCTAAGCGCCGCATCATTGGTCATCATGTTCAGTAACTGAGATCTCTGTAAACATTCCAACATACCCTCGTTTAATATGGACATTAGCACCTAAATGTAGAAAAAACCTAAACATATATACATGTAACGAAATGTAATTATATTAATAACCATTTTAAGAAAACATATAAAAAATTTAACAATGCGGCATTCGCCTCTATTATATCATCCGCGCCTATTATATACGATTCAAGGGCTCTGACTGCTAAGCCATACATTCTATATCCGGCTACGTTGAAATATTTTTATTGTTGTTACTATTTGGACGGTTTCTAAGAGGCGCAGGTTCAAATCTCTCTACGTTCAAATCTCTCCTAAGACTGTGAATAACGCTTAAAAACTATATAATAAGTAACTATACTATTGAATAGCTCACTCGTGTTCAAATGAAGTGGCTTAGGCTCTTGGTAGATAATTGGCACAATGGAACAGATCAGATCAGATGTAAAACGTGATAGAGAGTTCGTTCCTTGGGACAGTGGTATTATTAAAATTATTCTCATTTGTCTAATCTAACGGCGCGTTGTATTTTACCACGGGGGAAAAATAAAATGCAAGCAACACATTTCCTCTAGTGGGGATCGATTTCATAATCATAGTATGTATCGCGGGAAATTCTCCTGCTGCATCGCGATGGCAACAATTTACAAAAATATAACGCATAAAAATGTATAATTTTAAAATTATTCTATCTGTTTACATATTTTCCATTAAATTTGTGAGGTTCGCGGTACTCTAAATTAATTTCAAGTTTCTAAGCGAAACTTCCCACAACAGTAACAACTTCCAGTCGCTAAAATTCTCTTCAGACTGAAACAATTACGCGAATGAGAACATTATGTGACAACATTTAATTTGTAAAGTATAAGTTATTGTTTTATTTGTTTTTTATTATATTAGACACTTTTAAGTATATATTAAAAAAAAAGTTCTAACAAAATTAATAATAAGTAATCGCAAATTTAAATTTATCTAGTTTAAATATATCTTACCTGTACACATCTTCACCATTTTGCAGGATGAGAGAGTAATGTAGAGAGTGAGAATGAAAAATGTGGAGAGGAACGAGGAATTCGAACCTGCAACCACCATGTATCGCTAGGAACATTTCAACTGTACCATAACGTTGTATAGTACTGGGCTGCAGTGTTAAAATTAGATGTCTATGTATAGTAAAGCTAATATGTGAACTTCACACTGTAAAGTCTCAATAATTGGGCCAGGGTTGCTGTAAGGTTAATTCGGCACCGTGCCGTCACACCTGCTCCAATCTCTCTATGTAACAATACAAGCTTGACTAGCAACTATTAGGTTTTTTCTGCTTATTATTTATAACACAAAATTAACACGACTAGCCTGGTATGCAAGGTCAAGCGTGAAAAAATTATATATACACATGTTATAATATATAAAATGTTTTATGAGGAATATTTGTGAAATTATGTATGAGAATATAACTTGTGATTTATTACACTATTACACGAAGGACAATTGAATTACGAAAGTTTCATTCTCGTTACAACGTTTATTGATTGCTCGTGGCGTGGAACCAGCGGCATCGCATCGTTAAAGCTTTTTAACTGTGTAAATTACGATAAGGTCAGCAGTCGAACTCGCTTCGGTCAGACTCTATTTGATTTATGTACTAATTACATTTGTTTTATATTTCACCTTTTATATGAACCCTTTTCAGATGACATTTAATATTGATTTAAACTTTTACTTTAGTGACTGACCTGTGAGAAATCTACGAGTTGATTGTTTTCACAAATGTAGATATACTACTTGTTAAGGACTTTATGACCCTTGCCATATTATTTTCAATTACCAACTGATAGAAATAAATTACAATAATTAATTTTCTCCCGAGTCGTGATCGATCTTTAAACCATCATGTGCACAGTGAGAACTACCCTTCTAACTCTGAAGGGCAAATGAAGTGTATAAATATGTATTATTTTTAAATGATTCATTTTCAAAATCGTATACAAAACAGAGTGCTTGAACGGTGTTCAAAAGGTGCGGGTTCATATCCTGCTGCGTTCAAATTTATATACGTTTTCTAAATATGTCTTTAACTATACCCTATTTTACGCTCAGCTTTTTATTTAGCTATACAATAAAAAAGTTTCATTTTAACCCGTAAATTCATAGTTACTGAAATTATCATGCACAAACATAAAAATTTGTCAGGCACAAATTAAAAAAATCATATAGTAATTTCTTCTACATATTTTTATTGTTTTTTTATAGTATAGATTTGAATTGTTAATAGTTATATTCCAATCTCTGTACGTACAATAATTTAATAACGACTAGCCCAATGGACCCAACCACTACTAGACGCAATTTTTGGGTAATTTACTGCATATAAAATACGTAAAATAAAAATAAGTTAATTTTGACACATCATATAATTTATACAGTAAACTTCTTATATGACATTTTCCCAATATATATAATTAATTTGGAATCAATTTAATTAAGATCCAGTCCAAAGCTTTAAAAACAAGTAGTAGACATAAATATTTTCGTTGCTTGTCTATCGTTTTACCTTGTCACTTTTAACAAATTTCGTTTAGCACCAAAGGGATAGCTGAAATAAGAAAATTGAATCAAAGTTGTACTCTAATTTTTCATAAAGTCGATTCATCATTTTGTTCTTTATCTTCTTCCTTTATTAAGGTAATAAGTATTAGGGGAAGGTCCCGAATGTCGCTTTTCAACCTTAATAAGACAGAAATAATTTGCTAAGTAATTTGTAGTAGATTCGACTAAAACAAAATGAAATGCTTACAAGTAGATTTAGACGAGAAGACTTGACGATTAAAAATCCTTTTAAATCTTTATTTATTGTAATCAAACAAAATAATAACCATTCAATGTTGTTTAGAACAGTTAGATAGAAAAGTTAGGCTTGAGTCGGATTGCAAAGCCCTATTCTCGTGAGTGGGCGAATACATCAAATTACTCGACAACAGTGCTTCGGTTGCCATCTTCACTTTACTTTTTTTTTTTTTTTTTTTTTTTTTTTTTTTTTTTTTTTTTTTTTTTTTTTTTTTTTTTTTTTTTTTTTTTTTTTTTTTTTTTTTTTTTTTTTTTTTTTTACTTTGTAGAATTATTCCTATTTTCATTATATTTATGGGCTAGAATGACTTTTATTATTTTCAATATCAAAAATCTAGACATGCGGCAGCGTGTCTAGACAAGAAAATAAATATATAATAACAGAACTGGCGAATCAGCATCGTATTTAATATTACACGAACCATTTGGAGTCACTTAATGTCCGAATATCGTGATTTTTATCAATGACTGACCTAAATTAAAATTAAAATGATTTAATTTAGGTCAGTCATTGATAAAAAATCACGATTAGATTAAAATTATTACCTATTTCATATTACTAGGCAGCTAGACATGATCAACGACACCGATTCCTGGAATTACGATCTCTGAGCAGAGGCATAAAAATATCTGGCCAGTTGTGAAGTAAATCACCCACCGACCCCACTCTGACTGCACCAGCAGTCTACATGCGACTAATTTATCCCTTTGTAATTTTTTCACTAATCTTATTGTTTAACGAAAATCCACTGAAAATACGAAACAGCTATAGTGCACGCGTGTTCAAAAATAAGAATGTAGCCTACTTATCTTATACAGTACGTATACGTGAATATATAGAGTTGATTGTAGATTAATATATACTTATATATATATATATATATATATATATATATAGTATCTATGCACATTAAATAAGATACGCAAGAAGAGACGCTGTTTTATATATGTATAACACAAATAAACGTCACATTTTACAGTAAGAAAACCTACAAATTACGAATAAAATGAAGTTTGAATCAATAGCTATTTTCTTATCATTTGTCAACATGATTTTTGGTTCCAACTATATAAGTAGTATAAGAAATAAGGTCTAAGGATCTAGCTAACCTATAGGAAATAAGGAACTATCACTTAGCAACAATTGTTTAACGTGATGGGAATTTTCTAATGAAATATAACAATTATCTCATTACATTATCTTATTACCTTATTACATAACAATTATCTGGAAAATCTGACATAGAGCTATAATTGACAAGCAAACTATACGAAATAAGTAAATGTCGCATTAGTAAAAGTTGTTAAGTAAATGCGGCATTTGCTTTAAGTTGTTTTTTTTTATCCGGTAAAAGTGTTGGGCGTTGAGTTCCAGCATTTAATACTCAATGTCTCGAATTCGGCAGTAAGGAGAAACAAAAAACAAGATAAGATGCAAATAAATTACATTTGTCTGGAGTTTATATTTATAATTGTATAAATATAGCCTATGGTATTACGACCATACTTGTTAGTTACTGTCTATTTGTTTGCTATCTACCCTTTGTTACATTGAATATTTTTAGTATATATTTCATAAGGGTTTGAAGTTGTTAGTCAGCCTTGTCTGAGACATTGCAGAAAGCTGAGTATTAAAGTATAAATTAGTATTTAATATTTTTATTCTGAGCCCCCTTTCATATAGAATTCTAATAGACAAAAAAATTACAACCTGAAGAAAAGTTATTATACGTTTGGGGCCAAGTATCAAGGTCTACAGGTGGTAAATGGAAGTAGTACATTATAAAGTCATGAAGTCCTCGTTAACGAACTAGCCGACATCAAATAATAATGGAATAAAACAAAATTATGTTCAAATAGCAGCAATAATGTGTTACAGAAAATAAAAATGAAATAATTTTAAGTAAATTTTAGCTCAACGAGCTTAAATATTTAAATTAATTTGATTTACAGTTGTGGCTATGCTATGTCTATGTCTGGCTATGTCTGGTCCACTTTCATATAATATAATATAATATATATAATGAAAAGCTATAGAAATGTTGAGCAAAGGCGATGCGGCTCTTAAGGTAAATGTACGAAACAATATTTGATTTAGTCCCTCACAATCGGGCCATTACATTCGCTCTAGGGGTTTCAATTCACTGTTTCTTTATATCCCCTTTTTCGCTTTGATGAACTCTTTTCCCTTTATTGTCGGGATGTGATTTATGAACGAGCTTTTAGCCAATTGCCTGCAACTGAAAACGTGCGACATTCTATGTCTATTGTGGAATTAAACTCTATAAGTTGTAGCGTTGTTTTTTACAGTATTTATGTTTATTTTTTTGTTGATTTTTATTCATTATACTTTTAATATTTAGAAAAAGAGGTATGTAATAGGTCATTGTAGCGCAGTGGTACAGTGTCCGACTCTAAGCGCAATTGATTGTGTGTTGGATTCTCACTCGGGAGAATGATTATTTTAACAATATTGTCATTTCTCCGATCTAATTCCTAAGACAAAACGCGGGTTTGAGTTCCGCCACCCAACACGCAATGTATAGACTTCTGGTGGAAAGTAAAGTACACTAGGTTCTCTGGGAGTACCCTGCTATGCGGAAGAAAGAGTAAAGCTGTAAAAAAAAATCATGGTTAGATCCGTGTGTTTAATAGTTTCAAAAAGCTATTTGGCAAGTATAGTGAATAAGTAAGTAATTATACTCGTATATGTATTTTTTTTAGGTAACTTATTAGAAATATATAAAAGAATATATATTCCTGAGTTTCAAGAAATTATTTAAATTAAATTGTAGTTTAGTTAGTGTTGTTTGTTAGACCATATTAAAATGTATAAACATATAATGTATTAAATATATTATATTGCTATCATAGTTATTAGTTTTCAGTCAGCTGATTATTTAATTAGATAGAAAGGTCTTGGTGTTCTTTGTCCGCTAATAAAGAGTAATTGCGGATTAGTTAGTGAAACACAAATCCGTTCTTTTTTATTTATTTTTGTTATTAGAAAACATACTTTAGCTAAATTTTCATCACGCAATATTATTTTATAAAACATTTTATTTCATAAAATTACTTTTCTTTTTCTAATAGCCATTTTACTCTTACTATAGTACACATAACAATATATGTGGAACGCTGTAAATGTCAGCGTCAGGCGTTTTTATCAATATTGTACTTGTGCATGTAACCACGACCATGTCTGAAGTAGGCCAGCGTCTAATTAATTATTTTTATAGTTTTCCTTTACGTTAGCCTTTACGAAGTTATATCTATTAATGATTATAAACTAATAACGGTTTTCACATACTCGACTAATACAGAAATTTATATAACTATTGTACGAATGTTGGTAGTATTTTTTTTAAAGATAAAGTCATATTGCAGTGTATTGTAGCTTAAAATTATTTTTGTTGAGAGTTATATTTGAAATATAGCTAGTCTCTGGTTAGGTTATGTATAGTGCTTTCGACGTTAGGTTTTGCAATAGTGAATACTACCTCGTGACGGGAGTGGAAAAGGGGTTAGCATGTTATTAGATTCCTTTCGACATTCGACAGTTTCTCTATGTTCCAAATATTTCTAGTTGTCAAAATAATAAAAAAATTAAAAAACACGGAATGTTTGAATTATGACGACAACTAGAAATATTAAATGGTTGGTATTTTCCCCACAATACATTTTAAGATTTTTAAATATTCCAATACCTAGTAAACTTAACAAACTCATAAAGACAAAGATCCCACTAAAACGATGGCATAGATAGCTAGAAGACAGCCAACTTTTTGATTGTATTTTATCGCCTTAACCGTTCCTTTTAGCAACATTAGACGTTTTATAAAATTCCAACTTACGCTAGTACATCTTTGCTTTTACGAGAACAACGTCAAAGTTTTCCTTTATAAACGCCCAAAACTGTTTCTGCAGGAAATGTTATCTTAAAACAAAACGTTTAATATTATTATTATTTTGCATTTATTTTAAACGTCTGTATAATTAAAAAGACGTGAAATACAAGTAATTTGTATGTATTATGAAGACTCTCTTGTGAGCAGATATTGTTTCTTGCAAATATTTTTTGTTAAAACGAATAAGAAATAAAAACATCTCACTGAAAGCTAAATAATTGAATTTGTTGAGAAGTAATTAGTTTCTCTAACTTACTATAACAAAAATAACGAGAATGCGTAACTTTCCGTCTAGTAACTATTGTGAAAGTTAAGTTATATTTTAAGTGTATATCGTATATAAGGATCGTAAATGTTCAATATAAATCGGTATGTACTAAATTTTAATTTTTGTACATGATATTAATTTGATTCGAATATTTTTTTATTTTAAATGTCTTACGGCGTTGGATAAAAAAATTGCCAAAATTGGCATAAAAAAATCGATATAAAGTTGTTTGTAATATTCCATTATATTCACTCTATGTTCAAATTAGAACCAAGAAAGAATAAATAAATTACAATAAATATAGAGCAATAACAAAGTTTAAATAAACCTGGTTTCGATTAATTCTACTTGTAGTGTAGTATGTACAATTTTTTTCAAACAAAAAGCTTAAAATTTGTCTCTGCAAAATGTGAAATATCGATGGCATTATTTAGCTTTATATAACTAATACTAAATAGTGTTTTTTAGCATTTTACTATATAGTGTTACCGACTTTTTATATCAATTAATTATAATTAGTATTAAAAACCGTAAATAACATATATTTTTATAAACTAAAATGCTATTTTAAATTAGTCAGTTGAAATTCCAAATTACTTCTACTCTTTAAATAATTTAATTTCCTTTCCGCTCCAATTTAAAATTTTAATTTAATACGAATTGTGTTTTGGCTAGAGACAAAATAGTGTACAAGGCATTCAGGGTCTAGACGTTGTACAGTGACTTAGTTGTCTTAATTAACCAAGTTAATAAAGTTATACTCGTGATATAGATGTGTTGTTCCTTTCTCACACAAGGAATTTAGTTATATTGGGTGTATTTTGGCTGTGACAATAATATATGGTATAATTATGACCATACAATATTCTATAGGAAATTGTATTCGTTTGTTTTATTCATATATATAGGCCATGTACTATATCCAGGCCTTTTCCCGCAAAGGAGGGTAGCGGGAAGCCTAGGAACCTTGTGTTGAGACACTCCGTTCTCCACTTTCCTCACCCATTCGAGGCATTGCGTGTTCAGTGGCGATTTGTCTTGATCACCAGAGCGTAGAAATAAAAATAATTAGATTATGTTCTAAATTATGACCTGAAATGTATTATTAGTTACGTGGCTCTTTTCACAGAAAGGTTATTTAATTATACTTAAGTTTTTATTATTTACTCGTTCTTTACAAATACAAATTCATAAATTATTATTAACTTACACGATTGTTGCTTGTTGCTTTTTATTGAAATATGGCATATTAAGTGTAATACTTAAGTTTCTAGTAAAGGTATACACGACACATAAATCGAGGGCGACCGGCAGCTTGGTCATTTCCTTTTAATGATATGAGTAACTATAAAGCATACTGGCATTGCGTGACTAGTTTCCAATATAAGAGTAAAATAAATTTCATATATTTAGTACATTTTTGAAATCATTAAAAATACACTGAAAGTTTGATTAAGCCACTTGCATCAGTTCACACTTCAGAACACACTTTGTAAATTCTAGGTAATAAACGTCTAATAAAATTTACATATTTCTTACTATAGTTTGTATTTTTTCCATACTGTGGATAATTTTAACGGACTCGGAATAAATCTGGGGCCCGGAATAGTTGACATTAGGGTCTCGAGGCTTTATTGATGTCTAGTTTTGTTTGAAAAGGTATTCTGACTTAAGACCTCTTTGTTAGAGACTTAGCCAGGACTCATAGACGAAACATAGGATAGCGTTCTATACCTAAGCTCTAAGACAGAATCTCGTTACGGTAAAGTGAACCTCTAAGGTAGGAATGGTTTCAATGAATAAATAACGTTACCAATTACTTAATGTCGTCCCAAATACTGAAGCAATTAATAAGAAATAATTCAGTAATCTATTATTATTCATTAAATACAATTGAAAATTATGTTACTTCACATATGAGTTTTTTATAAGAATGATATACATCCTTTAGTGTGTAAGTTATAGGAGAACTTATAGATGATATTTTTTAGTATTTTTTTTAGTGATTTGTTTAATTAACGAATAATTAATATGAATTTGTGTGTTTATTATGAAAATGTAAATAAAAAATTGTAACACAAAAGCTTAAAGTATAAATTTGTAAGTGTATATAAGCTACAGGAGGTTGCATAAATGTTTCAGAAGCATGCATATCAAACGTACCTTTGCTTTGTCACATAAGGACCGGCGCACTCTATATGAATATTCATGCTGAGAATAATTGCGTATTAATGGCCGATACGTGAAGCGTTCAGACCCTATCGATATGAGACTTTGATGCATTACTCTACCTCACTGATCACGGGAAATTCTTTTTATTTTATCCAAGAATATCTACAACGCCCATCTGTCGTGTTGTTTTTGTCTTGATTTATATATTGAAATGTTCTATTTAAACCTGTTTCTAAAAATCTAAATAATTATAAAAATATTAAATTCTCTTTGGGACTTTAAATGTGGTGATATAGATTGTGTTCTTATTATTATTACATTGTGTATAGAGTAGAGAAACTTAACGATGTGATTATATTATCATAATAGGACTAAGCTTAATAATAAACTATGGCTGCTGTCGCTAAATCTCAGCTCGCAGTCTATGGGTTGTTAATATCGATTCGACTAACCTTAGCTCCAACTCGAGGTCTCATAACGATGTATATATAAAGCAAATAACGAGAACGTAGAACGTTCTCTCAAATGTTTATTGTCACGATTATATTTGCTTTCTTTTTGAATTACCTAGGGTAATCATATTACATTAAAAATATTTATATATTTTTTTTATGTGCTAACTTTGTTGTTGCCGTCTCAGAGAAACAATCTCTAAAATTATTTTAGAAGGACCACTACGCCTTCAAAAATCTGCTACAATATCGAAAAATATAGTTTTATAACAACTGTAATCCTACCTAGAAAAATAATGTAAATAGATTAATGATAAATAGCAATTTTGAAACTTATGTCAGATTCAATATCAAATATATACTCAGCAATATTTCCACATTATATATAGGCTTATCGGTATCGGATATAAAAAAAATATGCGATATCTACTCATAAGATCCCTTACACAATTAGTTTCATACAAGCGCGATACAAATAGAGGACATTGTCATTTACAACAGTTCCTGACTACAATGGCTGGAAAGTTTCAATTTTGTCGTAAATTCTGTCGCTACAGAGCCTAACTTAGTCGCTTAATATCTTTGACTCGCTCTTTGCTGACACTTTTCGAAACATTAAATTGTAGAAACTTTAAATTGAATGTCTGTGTTACATATAGTTGTAGATCTTTAACTTAAATGATTTTTGTAATAAAAAACATGTTTTCAGTTTCTAAGCTTTGATAACTTGTACATTGTACTCTTGAGACTTGTTTTATTATATTCATTTACGTACTTAAATTTATATTCTTCGGACATGATTGTTATAGGTTTTAGTACAAATTTTAAACTATATACCTAAGTAATAGTTAAAAGAACAGCTGCTTTTGCTGAGCTTTGTGCGCCAGTTCTTCTGAGGTCTGAACCTTTAGTGAACTGATGGTAAATTATTTAACGTCCAAAAAATGAAATTTGTAATTTCTTATTTCGAATAAGATATTTTGACTTTGGATCTCTTCTTTTATAAATGATGCTGTAAATATACATTTTAGATAACAGGTGTATACTAATTTTACAGTGACAGAGAACGTAGCGCAAGTTTAGCAAGCAAGCTTTTGACAAATAAAAAAACAAGTGCCTTGGTCTAAAATAAACAATAAGTATATTTGAAGATATTATAAGCTTTTTTCTTTTTATAAAAGTTATACTAGTATTTCCGATGACAAGTAAAGTACGCGTTGTTTTGGCAACCTGTACGTGTATCTCTTTATACTATAGTGCTTTTCAATCACAGGGTAGTGTATGTGTAACATTTTTTTTTAATACGTTATATTATAAAGATAATTGGCTTTCTGCTTTTCTTCTCCATATAAATTTTAACTAAACTAAGTTTCAAGTCCCACGTCCGCAGAGTATTCGTAAATAGCGGTCGAAAGATTTGCTTGACGTATTTTAAAAATATATTTACATCACAGTATTGCTAAATTATTAATACAGGCACCTAAATGCATGCAATGTGTATATTGTGCAGTCAAACACAAACTGACAGCTTGTGCCATAAATAAGTATTATTGAAATATAGCATAATAAGTTTATGTTGGATTCGGTGAGGGTTGCATGTCGAGGCGCCTTAGGCCTCTAAGGCTGTAACTCTATCACGATGCTCTACTGCGATGAACCAATTAATATATTAGCCTCCTACATGTTTATAGGTAATATTATTAAGAGCCTTTGGCTTCACCCGCGTGAATTATAGCTGTTAGCTTCAACTAACGCTATAGCTGTTTTTGGTGGCATTTTCGTAAAACACCGAAATGGGAGAAAATGTTGCTTACGTTCATTTCAAACCTTCAAGTATCTCAATATAAAATTTTATCACAACCGGTTTAGCGACTTGGTCGTGATAACGTCACAGATAGACAGACAGAGTTACTTTCACATTTTTAATCAGTCTGGATCAAAACAATAATAAACCAAACTGTGATGTATTGTAATTGCATAAGTTGGCATTTTCATAAGAAGATAGCGATTTAGTATATATAACAATTGTGGTAGAGTTACGTTATATAAGGCTAATAGCGTGCTACCATTACAAAGTGTACTTAAAAAATCTAGTTTAATAGATCCAGGGCAGTACGCGAGGCAAAAAAGAAATCGTTGGCGGTAGTTTAATATAATAATTGTATCAAATGACAGACAAATGCCATCTCAGTCTACATGTGACCACGGGCTACTGTAAAGTGTTCGAAACGTCGGGTTCTAAAACGAATTTTAAAATACCAATATTATACGCAATTAATACGATTGAAAATACTTTCATTTCAAAATGTGTAATAATCGTGAAATTCAAAGAACTTATTAGTTTTATAGAAATTTAAAATATGATTAAGAATGAATGAATGAAATGAATCTAGGCTATATACAAAAGTAATAATAGACATCTAATTTATGCGAGATATGCAGGTTCCTTTTTATTTTTATTTTATAATAAAAACACTACGGACATGAGGACTTATAATAATATGTATATAGTTAAGCGAGCTTAGGCGAGACTGCACAACGGCACGCCTAAGGTTCATAAGTGGATCACGTAGGCGCTCAACCGTGATGAACTAATTCATATATTGCCTTTTGTTAATTGAATATACCGGCTAAATTGTAATGCCACTTTGAAGCTTCAGCAGATTCGCCATTACGGTCACATCTCTACGATTGTCTTTATTACATTACATTTCAATTCAATCAATACAGTAAGCTGCGTTTACAACGTGCGGTTGTGAGTTCGATCCCCACTCGGGGGAATTAGTATATTTAATTTATTTTGCATTTCTCCGCTCTTGTAAGATAAAATGTGGCGTTGAGTTTTGACACCCAATTCACAATGTTTCGAATTTCGAAAGTTAGCGGAGAACGAAGTGCTCTTCCTATGTTACTATATGGAAATAATTAAGCGTGAATTTCCTTTTTTCACTTTGAATTTTAAACCATTAAACTACGACTAAATAAGGCAGCCTTTTCAGCTTAGAAATTTGGTGCAAAAAAAATAAACAATATAAAATACTAAGACGTGTTCTGTTCTATTAAATTGATAGATTTTGACGCATTTCTTATTTATAGCAAGAAGAAAATCTTGTGGAAAATACATATGACTTAAATACAATTTATTGTTCACACAAGGAGGATCGAACTTAAAATAATAGACTGTCAGAGAGCGCACTCATAGCGACGATGGCGTTAAAGTATTATGGCCGTATGTTTTAATTGAATATATATTTTAGTAGCAATTTAAATTATATTAAATATCAAAACATCCAATTCTATACATTGCTCCATATCAATTTTAAAAGAAAATTTTTTATGCGTTATATTTTGTTTTCAGATATAGATAATATTATAATATAACTTTTTCCCGCGAATTCGTCCGCGTAGTAATTAGCGAGTCTCTGCTAAATTTCAAATTTGTAGCAAAAAAATGAAGGACCTTCATACAAACTTGCGAGATCCCTAAGACCTCCTTAATACGACCCTGTCACAAAATCCGTTTTTAACGGACATACTAACTTTACTATATATGCTACCTTCCTGTCAAACGTCCTGTTTGATCACCAAGCGGTTTTCAATATTTCATGATGAGCGAACTTTCGCTTTTATATATATATATAGATTGCTAATTGTTGATAATTGTTTTATACTGTGTAAATTAAAATAAATTTAATTTAATTTTATAAAATTTTGATGCCTGTAATCTTAAGCGTGTATTAAAAAAGCTTAAAACTAATGTGTTTGATAGAAAAATATATACATAAGTGTCAATCTTTATTAATCAATAAACTTTAAGTGTCCGCTAAAACATTTCATTTGAAGTTTAGCATAAAAAATGTGAACAGAAAAACGAATATGTGAATTCTGATATTATTAGGCAAAACGTCCTTTAACGAAATTATATCCGATGAATACATCATCAATAATAACGCAACATGAAAAGCTATTATCTGAATGGCGAAATTGTATTTCGTACGGAGTGCTTTCGATTTATAATAAAACAAAACTTTTGTAATATAAAAATGAGTTCTGAATGTGCTCGTAACAAGAGTTGTTTATTTTCAAATTATGTTCATGTATTCCTTTGTAAAAAAGAGTAAATAAATGTTATTTGGTAATTTACAGATAATTTTCACGTCATAAATACTTACAAAATGCCTACATAATGTAAGTATTATGTGTATTTATTATTGAATTTCAAATTTCCTTTAAAGAGGTTTCAATTTCAAATTTCTTTCTTTTTAATAAAAAATATATTGCCACGATAAGTAGTATAGTTTACCTCTTTAGCAAGATTTATTGATAATTTTATTTCCAGAAACAAAATATAACTTATATATGATATGTATTTTAAGCTTCACACTTGATAATAAATGTATAACAAGATAGGCAAAGAGAACCTAGTGTCATGACACTCTGTTTCCCGCTTTGTCTTACCAGAGAAAGGAAATGAAAATCATTTTAATGCAATTATTCCCTTTAATGAAGAGTGGAGAGTAGAACCCACAACACTTACGCCTCGATGACCTCGTTGATACATTAGTTTAAAAATATTACAATTAACTAAAAATTTATTAAAGCAAGCTCTGCGGGTGTCGCTGATGAATATAGCTAATTGCAAAACTTTGTTAGTAAAAGTTTAACCAATTAGAGTCTGTTTTACTATCTGAAGCCTTTCATCTTTTATCAAATAATTATATACATATATATTTTACTTCTTTACAGATTTACAAGAATTTTATGTGTATGTTTAAATACATTAAATAATTAAATATATTTTCAATTTTTTTTATGTTTATATGGATTATATAAATATCATATTATGATGTGATTTATATTCTTTGTGTATACAGTATTGTGTATTAATGATCAGTTGTAGTGTTGGAAGGAAAATAAAAACACCAAAAAACATCGATAAAAATTTTATTGATAATGACGATTGCAAGTCATATTCGTCTATTAAGCGTACGTTTCTCCCGACGCGACGTCATCATTTTAATTATCTGCTATACAATGACAAAGTTAAATTGTAATGGTTAACATTTGAGTACAAGACAAAGACTGTCGACAATGAGACAGGGCGGGGTTCGAGCGTGCGGTGGGAGGCCGCTTGAGCACGGCTTGGAAAAGTACACGCTCGGTTTAATACAAATACTTACAATTTTCTAACTAACAATAATTCTATTAATTTTGATTGCTAATATTAAAAATTTTACAATGAAAATAGAATTTACTCTTAAAATAATGCACGCAGAGCGAGCGTCGGTCGTGAGTCGACTCGGGACGACCGGCGCCGGCATCCAGCGCGCAGTCTATCACATTGAAAGATTTATAAAGTAAGGTACATCGAGCGCACACGACGGTGAGGTACCTCGTGCTACTCTCACTCGCCACCTGAGAAATAAATCAGTATTTGACAACTAGGTAATATGTACTTATAATAATTTTAAATGCTTCTTAGAGTCTACACGAAGAGATCTTTAAGTGATGAGCACAGGTTAGCATCGCAACCCTCGCCCGTTTCTTCTTCCTCGGGTCTGTTTATAAACCAGCGCTCGCCCTCACTGCGAACCCCTGCCCGACTGGTACTTGGTATTGGCTGACATTCCACATCCTGCTTAGATGGCACTTCCTTCGAGATCGAGGTGCCCGAAGTTGATGGCACCGGATTCGCAGTGCTGCCGCTTCGAAGGAAAACTTCTATAGCACTGCCAAGAGCGCTAGCGTCCACCACTGACCCCGAAGGCTTATCCCAAACTACAGCTGCAGTATCCCCGGGTGCTGCCTTGGCGTCTGGTGCGAATGTTACTTTCGGTTTTTTGGTTTCATTTTCTTTCTCTTTCTTTTTTGTTGCCAATGTTTGATGCCGTCGAGTGAACCAAGTGGTTCCTGATTCTGTAAGCTTTTCTCGCAATGTTGACGCGTCAAAGCTGCTCGAGCGCATGTCAGCCAGACGTCGATTGCAATCTGGCTTGCCACACCGATCTATTTCAGTTGCCGACGATGTCAGAGCATTTAGCATTAGCTTCAGATCCGTATCTGTGCAAACTACACCAGCTCCACTTCGAGGCGGAATAGGAGGCGGTGGAGGCATCTCTGAAGCTCTACGGCGGGCCGGTATTGGTGGTAGAGGTGAGCCGACAAAATCAGAGTGCCTGCGTCCTCGGTTTGTATATCTAACCGAACCACTGCTTGGCGATCGTTCGTCAAGAGGCTGAACCTCGCAAACTCTTTCACTTGAAGTATTCCAAAGACGCATTCGTACTTTGCGAGCTTGTACAATATCGTCCATTATGTCCAGTTGTAGATTATGACTGCTTCCCAATGTATCAGTTGCTGGGGGGCCTGTAGATATAGATAAAAAATACGTAAAGAATCATATCAATGTTTATTATACGATATAAGCTATAAAATTATGGTAATTTATTAAAGTTACTAAATATTATTACATTTTTTAGCTCCTGAATCTCGGCGACGGGCAAGGGCTGGAAAAGCAGCAATTGATTCACGACGACCGCGTCCGAAAAGTGCCTGGGGCACTCTTGATATAGTTACAACGGAATGTCTGAAAATAATATATTTTTAAACATATCAATAAAAAAAAAGTTTCTGTAAGTGTTGCTCGTAATCATTTCTTATTTTATGACAATGTACCTTCGGCCTCCAGGTTGCGGCGGAGCTTGACTTAAAGTGGCTAAAAACGCAGCTTCACGAGCTTCTCGTGCTGCACCTTCTCCACGTTCTGACAATCGTCGTACCTGTTGTATTTTATATGTATGGTTGCAGTTAAAATATATTTTTAATCAAAATTTAAATATTTAAATTTAATTAAAATATATATGGGAAAATATTTGTTCATAAATACCTGACTAGCAGTCGGTCCCGACGTGCACGACGGAGTCGGAAGTGAATGTTTTCTTGTTTCTCGCCACGGAGATAAGTGGTACGGATCTGGTGGGGACTCCTGGTCTTCAGAATATCCACGTGATGTTACTGGAGATCGGTAACAGGTTTCAGTATCTTCAGCTCCACTTTCCTCCACTACTATCAACGGCTCACCGCCGCCGACAATCGCCATCGAACCACGCCGCATCATGGCTGTCACAAGTGTACATATTTAGGAATATTTCATAAACATAATATAAAACGCAAAGAGAGTAATGTAAAATGTATATGAATGCGAATAATATAATTATTTTCCAAAATTCCACCAGCATAAGCGTTTCTGATATACATTACTTGCTAAACGGATGGTGGAAGGGACTAACTACTTTTTATTTCTTTTGTTATATTCGTATTCCGTATTTTATCATAAGTTATGATCTCATAAAGTATGATTTACGTCTTCGTATAAATTTGACTCATATAATAGTGTATAAAACCGAAAATAAATTTTGTTCAGTAATATTTATAGAAAGTATATTATTTCCGAATTGAACAGCGTTTCTTGTAAAAATTAACATATTATATTTAAAATAGTCGAGCACGAACTCGTGTATTTATGATGAAGTTTTGTCACATTACATTTTTTTAATATCGTTTAACTTTTTCCCGCATAGCAAAGAAAAACGTAGTTTCAGGACAATCCGTTCTACATTTTTCGCCCATCTTAGAGACATTGTGTTTTGATTGATTGATTGATATATCTTACCAGAGCGAAGAAATGACAATACTCTGGAGTGGAAATCGAAACCACCAACAATCGCACTTACAATCAGACGCTGCTCCACCCCGCCACGGTGGCTTTTCTACATTAGCTCATGAAATTAGATGCATATTTCAAATATTATTAATGATATGTTACATAGAGCAAATAAAACCCTTGAGTAGCTTTTTACTATTAATATATATTAACTCGTTCGGTGCTCTTAGGAAAAAATGTGTATAGTTGTGTTAAACAAAATTGAAAATAAAATTGAAAAATATTTTTTATACATTTTCTAAATATGCTTTTCTATTTTCTAAATTTGGCATTAACACCTTAAACATGTAAAAAATATTTAATAAATAGCATTCTCTCTTGCCAAATGATTGTTCCTAGAATAATCTTTGGGTAGCAGAAATTTGTAAAAATCTCTCTACAGAGATGCTAACAACAAATATAAGTTGTAATAAGCGTATAAGAATTTCGACGTAGCTGGATGTAGAACGCATGGCTTAGCGGTCAGAGCGCTTGAATGGTTTACAAGATACGTGGGTTCAAATCTCGCTGCTTTCTAATTTTTATACGTTTTCTAAATCTAATTGTAAATTTGTTTTATTAATATATTATTTATATTATTGAGGCCATCGTAGCTCAGTGCCAGCGTTTCACTGTAAACCCTATTGGTTGTGGGTGCGATTCCCACTTTGAAGAATGATTATATTTTCTTTTCCCCACTCTGTTAATAAAGAGCGATGTTGAATTCTGTCACTCAATACGCGATTTCTCGATTTTAGCCGCAAATTTGGTGGACAAAATTCTAAATTTCATGACACTGGCTTCTCTTTGTTTACACTATTTATAGTAATATCTATTGATAAATTATCACTAATAAACCTGTAAATTATTGTATTGGAAAAAGAAATAGAAGTCATTCCCGCTGAGTTCTTGCGCCGGTTCTTCTTATGTCTGAGGCATTAACTTTAGTGAATCGGTGGTAAATTGTTTAACGTTCAAAAATGAAGCATGTAACTTTTTATTTTAAATAAAAATAGTTGCTTTGACTTTAACTTAATTTACAGTGTACATACGATGGTTGAAGTTTGATCTCTAAGTAGGGCTAAAATAAAGTGCATCGTTGATCGGCTTCTATTACGCAATGCTTATTATTATCATATTTTCTCTTTTTTCTTCCTTAAGAGAAATATATTGTTAAATTAATTGTCTTAAATTAAATTAATTGTCTTAAATTGTCTGGTATTTTATCCGGATAAATTACAAATGCTGTCTGCCTGTAATTAGTACTAGCTTCAAAACCAGATCTATTAATATATTAATTGTATATTATAAAATGTTACTTTGTACTGTTTACATGTCAAATAAATAAATAAAAAAATGATTCCAAAATTCTTTTTGCATGATGAGTAACGCAAAGTACAAAAATAATATTATTTTTTTTAATTAAGAGCAATGTAATTTAAGTCTGTGTAGTATATAAAGCTTTATAAATCATTTACTATTAAGTAATTAAAACATTTTGTTATTTAAACTTCAATTGATCAAATTTATCATTTTTACAGTATTAAAAAAAGAACATCAAACATTGACATATCAAATTTTAATAAGTATTTGAAGATGAACTTTTGAATTGTTTATAATTATTAAGTGAACGTCATTAGAAAGAGCAAAGCTTTGTGTTCAAAGAGCTTAGCGTAATGGTAGGTAATCACACAAATTCACAATCGATATACGAGTAGCAACAGGTCGCCACGGGTGCGGAGGGTTGCCGCTTGAACTCAGAATCCGAATAAAATTCTTATTTTTGGAAGCAAAGAATATGAATTCGTTTGGAATTTTATTAGATTTTATAAATTATATTCCATTTATCAACATGTGCAATTAAATGAGATCTATTACAAGACTATCGCTATCTATCTACATATATTTTTTTATATATATGCCGCAAAATATCACATCTTAATGAATCGACGAGGTTGCTATATGCGGAAAAAATAACAAATTTTTATATTAAATTAGTATTCGTATGTATTATAGAAGGAAATAATATTATTTACAGTCACTGTTTTACAGAAAAAAAATCATCACAATATTAAAATATAAATAGTTGAATATTTTCAGATGAATACGAAATCGTCAGCCCTACCGTGACCTGGTTAAGTGACCTAGACCGGGCGCTGCAGCTAGGAAATAGCCGTCTTTCTTACTTTGACAACGCTGCATAAAATAGAGCTTTCGCTCCGATGCCTTTTCGATATTATCGGCCGTCACATTTGCCTTATCGTTCTTAGTTGTAACACTTCGAGCTGCTGTCATTAGATTCATTTAACAAACATAGATATTAAGTTATAGTTTTAATAAAGCTTTAGCTTTATTAAAGCTTTCTATTTTTTTATTTTATTTAAATATACATACATTTGGTACGTACCCTTTTCCCTTATTATTATTTCCTTGATGTGAATTTATTTTAATATTAATGATTCCTTAGAAATATTTTTTTGTTTATGACAATGTGTGTTATACATAGGGCTTTGGTTCAAGTCCTTTCGCTTCCGAAATTTAGATGCTAATTTGTAAATCTCTTCTTTTTTAACCTATAATAAATAATGAGTTATAATTTTATATTATAATTTTTTTTTTCAATTTGTTTATTTTTTAAATAGGTTTTCGTTATTGATAACTGTTTACAATGCTGATTATGTATTTTTATTTACTAATTTCTAAACACTAAAAATTTTAAACAATTTTTAAAAAAATTCTTTATAAAATCACAAAAAAATTTTTGGATTTTTTTATTGATTGGTTTTATCAAGTAGTCTACCTATAACAACGGACTACTGTATAATGTTCAAGATGTTGGGTTTTCTAAAATATATTTTCAAATATTAAAATGTACGCAATTAATCAGGTTAAAATAGTTTTATTTAAACCTATAATACTATATATTCCACAGGTTGGCTGGAAGCAATCTCTTTTAGATATAAGCCCACCGTTGCTAACTTAATTTCTGTAATGTAAATTGTGTTGTTTTGTGTAATGTAATAATAAATATATATAAACCCTAATAATTTTAGATAAGAGTATGTTTTAAGTAGAAGTTACATTTAAAGCGTTTAAAAGAATTTAATATTAAGAAAAATAATATTACAAGATGAAGCGGAGGAAATTTGTCGGTATTCTTTTGAAAGGCTGATTTAACATAATTTTATCGCTCGAGCGCGAAATGTTTAGATGTCAGGCGCGAACTGTAACTGAATTGACTATTATCTATTATCCTAATTTTTGTTGAAAAAACAATTTTGTTTATTACTATATTCAAATATATTAAGTATTTTGATTTGTCTTGAGGGAAAAAGTCAAATTAAGTTAAAGGGGTAAGTTTTTCTTCTTCTTCGTCAGCTTCACGCTTTATCCCGCGTCTGCTACGCTACGGTAGGCAAAAAGAAGTGTCACGGCAGTCCGTTCAACACTTCCGCATGAATTCAAGACGTTGCGTGGTGAGTGGGGTGTGGTGGGATTCAACGCCGCTATTCAGAGTCTAGAGGCCGTCTATAACCGTTCGCCCGGATGGGGGTCGAAACCACAACCATCACATTTGCTGTCGCTGTGCACCACGTTGGCCACAAGTGATATAAATTTATTGAAAGTACTATATTTAGGGTATAAATAACTTTCTTAGTTTCCAACAATTTAATTTAATAACTAAATACGATTTCGAAGCAACATGTATGCCGCGGGCATCACTAATATATTTAGACTCATGAAGGGGACTAAATTACAGTACATTTGAGAACACAAGCATTATCTTGAGTCTTAGAGTACTGGCACAAGAAATTGTTACTTGACAGAGACGAATTCAAATTATAAAATTAATTTAACTTGCAAATAATTCTCGGTATGCCTTGCGATAGATAAATGACATGAGTATTACAAAAATTATATATTATTATTCTTTTAAAAAATAATCTGTTAACAAAGTCTTATTTGGTATTAAAAAATGCGAAGTTAGTGTGATTTTCAGAATTTTTTTCGCAGAGATTCTCAAGCTTCCATGCTATAAATAGCTCGAATTGCTTTTTTTTAATTGAAAATATTGGTTGAACATCTGGAAACTTGGCCTCCGAGTAATATTCCATAGGACCTGCAATGAATGACGAGATGCTATAAAAAATAGACGATTCGGGCAGTATTCATATTTGTGATAGAAACATATCCATATATTTTTCAGATAAAGTAGTCAGATTGGCTGTCAGTTCGGAACAGAAGCTGGAGGAAATCCTTTCATCCGCGTCGTTATGGATTATGAGAGCCCATTGGAAACAGATTACGTTTTTACAAGAAAATCTACTTAGAAATACCATAAGGTGAATCGTAAAAGCGAAACGAGGCGTCTCTTAATAAAATATAAAGGGCCCATTAAGAATGCGCGTAAAAGTATTGACGTCGAAACCTTTATGTGTCATATTGCATATAACAATAATATTTTAAATCTATATAATACTGGTTAATTGGAGGAGATTGATTGATTTGAATTCATCGTGGTGACGTATTTTATAGAAATGGTTTAAATTCAATTGGGTTTTACGTTTTTATCGTTTTAGTTGCTTAAATCACAAACTGATCGAATTTAAAAAATATCCAATTATATATATATTTTTTTATTGAGTTTCATAAATACGGGGCGCGGTGCGATCTACTACTAGGTACCCTTATCCTTTATTTTTTTATTGTACAAGTAATTAATATACATATTTGGATATAAGGAAGAAATTGAAATTTTGCAAATTAAGTAATATTTTAAAATTATTTATTTAGATATAAAAATAGTTACTGTTTTTTCCAACTTTAGAAGATAGGCTATAACGGAATTTTTGTTGGCCTTTTTATGATAAGCATTTCCGTAGCATAATATTTGAATGCATTTCATATGGCTTAGCCAGCGCTTGCAATGTAAGCGCTAGAAAATCTCGACGGCTCCAACAGAAAATATGGTTTTTTTTCTGTTATACAAATATTTAATTAGAATGCTTATTATGTATACATTTTTGGGAATAAATTCTCTAACTAACAGTGAAGACTGCATCAAAATCCGTAGATTGCGTAGATTAATAGAAGAATACTTAGAAAGATACAGTTAGAGGCTGATAGCGACGTGTTTTATACTATGTGAATATCAATACGAATAGTTAAACTTGACAATTGTATTGACTAAAAGTTATATATATATATCCAATGAAATTAGTACCTACAGTATCTTGCAATTGTACAAAGCACAAAGTACCTTGCTATATTGAGCTTACGTGTTCCTCGTAATCCAAGTTTGTTTGCTGACGGTATGTAATAAACACGTTTCAACTCTGGTTATTAACCAGTAACTAATCTTTGCAATTCACATACTAGTGCTTAGATTAGTTTGATTAGATTTGAATTTCATATGGAACGAAAGTGGTCTCACTCTAATATGAAACTATTTATTTTTAAACGATATGAATGTATTGCTAGTCATATTTCGTCATATTTATAAAATACCTGTATTTTATTCTTGTCTTTTAGACTTCTACATTAGATTCCGAGAGGATTGTTATATTTTTCCACCTTGACGCATTTCTCTCTCGGCTGGTAAAACACCCGCTACACCCGAATTCGAAACATTGCATATTGAATGCTGGAACTCCAGATTTGCCTTACCAGCGAAAAATGAAAAAAAAAACTGCTTTAAGAATGCCGAACGCGAGATGAGCCGCCTTTCCACCGATGTTCTGTGTAAAACTGTCAATCTTTCTTTTATGTTTGTGCCATAAAGAGTTTTATTATTATTATATTAAATATTATCATTCCGTCGAATGGGAATCGAACACACAACTATTGCATTTATAGTCATACACTGTCCTACTACGCCTCTATTCGTTGATTTTTATAAACAAACAAAATTTATAAACAAAAACTGCATATCATACTATAAACAACTTTTATATGTCTCATTTACTAATTTCTTATATTTTCTTTTGTGCTATTCAATTACGAGTCTTTATCAGATATGCTAGATATTTTATATTTGAAAAACCAATTTAGAAAACGTATAAAAAATTTTACGCAGCAGGATTTAAAGCCGCGCCTCTTGAAAACCGTTCAACGTTTTACCCCTACGTGTAACTTGTTGTGATAGAGTAAATGAATTTAGTAAAAATTAATTATCATTCATTCAATCATTAAATTTATTGAAATATAGGTTATGCCGAGAGATCTATTCTATAATGACTTTTCTGCGTTTACAATGACATACTGGTTTTTTAAATTAAATGAAATTAAAAAAAAGTGTATTTAAACTATCAATTAATTATTATTCTATAATGTAATATCATGTTAAAATATTATAAGCGTATATATAACACGAAGGGTACATATGTGTGTTAGTTCTCTGGAGAAGGTACTCAAAGGTTAAAAGGTTTGTTATTGATCAAAAGCCGGATAAACTTGGGTCTCTCGAGAGCGAAGTCCATTTCACGGTAATACATCACAATTATTAAATTTCGGACCTTCCTTCGGCTTGAATTTCTTTATATAAAAGAATATAATATATATAAAATATTTTTTTAATTTTACATGTTATGTTTTCTTTTCTTTTTTAAAGTTTACGTTGTTAGTTATTTATTATTATCTCTTCATAATTTAATAAGTACAGTCGTGCATTAAGTCAAATATTTAAGAATCTTAATTTTAAAATGTACCTCGTTTATTATTTAAAGCGTTATTTACTTTGACTTATTAAGCAAACAATTATTCTTTGTGAAAAGTAATGACTCAAAAAAAAAGAGATAAGTTAAATGAGAAAAATTAAGTAGAAATTCTAAACGGGAATGAAGTGTGAAAGATAAAATATAAAATAAGCCAATAAAAGGTGGCAAGTAAAAAGCCTCATAATAAAGGAAGAATGGTATCGAGGTACGTCAAATATCGTTGGTCGCGGAGTGCTCGGCCCCGGGTTTAATTACACCGTTAGGTAAGCTCGTTTCTCTTTCTATACTTGTTTTTCATTTATTATTCTACCATTTGAAGGAAACCATAATAATGTACGCGCAAATTGCTAAATTTATTTGCTGACCTAGAACTCGGTGGAATATTTTTTGTCTGTAAAAAAATTGTTTTATAGAAAGCTGCATACATATAGGTTTTTACTTTTCGAATGAATAATTTTTGCATGGTACATTATTTCAATTTTTTTTTTAAATTATTTTTATTAAATACTTTTATAGCATACAAGCGACTCAATCGCAGTTTTGCCCGCTTGAACTATAGCTGTTTCGAATTTTTGAGGCGTTTTCGTAAAACAATTAAATTACTGGAAAAACGTAGCCTATGCTCATCCCAAGACCCTCAAGTATCTCTTTGCAAAATTTTATCTCAATCGGGTTAGTAGTTTGGCCGTGATGACGTCACAGACAGACAGTTACTTTCACAATAAAAAAATAGTATTGATTGTTTTAGATAATATAAATGTGAAATTTACTATATACCCATAGTCTCTTACTGGTAAATATACAATAAGACTTACTACTTGTAAGAATTGTGGTGCAAACTATTAATTTGAATTTGAATTTCCCGAAATCTTCACAGCTACACATCTCCTAATTGCGCAGCGCAGAGACCGTGTGACTACCGCGCGCGGAATTATTTTATCGCCTGAATATTTTTATTTTACGATATCTCCTAAGATAATTGTTTAAGCTATACAGAATTAAGGTCAAAAATATAAATTTTTATCAAATTATTACTATTAAATATTAAATAAAGCTTCACCATCCAAAAATCCATTGATCTTTACCATCCATTTTATTTAAATTTTAGTAGTAAAAGCAGTTATTGTAAGCTTTTCGTCGGAGATGCCTATCTCCGAGTGCGAAGTGCTATGAATGACTTCTTTTAATAGATATTGATATGTTCTTAAATATTGTAATACATTGTTTTGTTCTATCATTAATAGTTTTCGCAGCGCATGCGATGAAAGAAATTTTAACGTTAACGTTAGGTAACGTTATAAAGTTTCCATAAGGGATCTATAAATTTTCTAGATATAAATATAGCCTATGTTATTCAGTAAAAATGTAGCTTTGTAATGGTAAAAGAATTTTAAGAATCGGTTTAGTACTTTTTTGATTTAAATCCAAGCAAACAAACAAACAATCAAATCTTTCCACTTCATAATATTAGTATAGACAAATGCATGAATCAACTATATAAAGTTATAAGTATTATTTTTCAATAGGCCGATGGAATAACAAAAGCTCTTGCTGAAATTTAAAAATATAGATATTTTTGTTTCATCGTCTGGTGAGCTTTGAAAGGAAAATCTTTTGTAGACGAATTTTCAGTATGAAATTGACACGAACGGGTAGCCGGTACGTACGTAAGCCCGTTACTAAAAGAGAATTGCTAACACCAAAAACTGGTGTTGTAAAGTTATTCAATATAGGTAATTGAAGAATATTATAAATTGTATGTCGAAATTTCGTGTTTGAATACTAACCCTATACTAATACTTAACAATATTTCCCTATACTATCTGATCAAAAATAAGAACAAAAGGCAGTTTTATTTATATATTCCTATTCGACCAGTAATGAAAAAAACTGTAATTTCTTTCTACTCTTCGTCCATTTTGAAAGAAGTACGTCGTATCTAGTTGCAGGTAGTTTTTAGATTGCAGTTGTTTCGGATATAACTTTAGAGTTATGTTACAGCATTGAAACAGCTGGTCGGGTTGTTTTGAAGTTCTACGTTTGAAATTGAAACTAAATTTGATATTACAATGTTTTTCGTTTTCCAAAACTATATACCGCTAGGCCATGCGTTCTGCCGCTGTGTTCAAATTTTCAGTAGAACGCATGGCCTAGCGGTCAGAGCGCTTGAACAGTTTTCAAGAGGCGCGGGTTCAAAACCCGCTGCGTTAAAATTTTTATACATTTTCTAAATATATCTTTTGCTTTTGACTTTGTGTATGGAAAATGTTCTTTTAAGAAAGCTTCAAGTGATAATACAAATAAATAAGTAGTGAATAAAATACATTTTTGTGTATCAACATTTTAAATACTTGCTCTCTTTAAAGAAAATAATAGTTTTTTTTAAATATAGCAACATAGCTTCACATTTTTTCCGCTGTTGTAGCAGGATAGTCAGAGTCAACCTAGTTTCAAGACACTTCGTTCTCAACTTTTCACCCGAAATCCAGACTTAGCGTGTCGAGTGTCGGAACTCACTTTGTCTAAACAGTATTAAGCAAAAATAAACTTAAAGTAATATATTTTTAAGAGGTCGTTTTGTGTCAAAGAAGGATGTCTCATAATGCAGTAAATTAATATAAGGCTAGAATGCGGAAGTGCTCAGTATATTGCATGTTCAGCGCCATTATATTAATATGGGTAAATCCCTTCATTTTTCATTTGCGCATACCAAAGTAGAAAATACATGGAATTTTCATAAAAAGTTCTTTATTGTGTAGGAAATTTAAGAGTTGATATATTTATATATTATTTATTGTAACTTCTACTTATGTACACTAGTGGTCATATGGATGTGTAAAATACGCGTACGCCATATCAATGTGTATTTAATAAGAGGTATCTCAGACACATGCTATTGTGAAATATTATTTTATTTATTTAATGTATTTCTAACGCAATATAAAAAAAAAATGGCGTTGGCACTTCTCTTCTGTATTTAAACTTTTGCTATAGCCGCATATACACATAATTTTCGTAAAATGAGTTCAAAAATATTTCCTTCGCGTATTCATATAGAAATCTATATCACTGATCTCGTTAAGTCTGTAGGACCAATCTTGAAAATATGAATCTGGGCTATATTAACTTTTTCTCTCTTAAACTATATTATTAGAAAACGCTACACTTTGTCTTGCCATAAAGTCAAATTATAAGTAAATCAATAAATAACATAGCATATGTATGGCTTAGTTAACATACATATTGGTGAATATTGAATGCTTTGCCCTAGAATATTTAGTCTAAGTCTATGTAGCTGACTAGATCTTGAGACTAAAAAAATATAGTTCTATATTTAAAATAAAAACAAAATACTAATGTAGATAAATAACCTATAAAATAACATAGTGTATTAGTAAAGATATATCAAATATTTAATTTATAAATAAATTTTAAAGAACTGCAGTATGTTTAATATTCTAATAAATTATCTATTATCATGAAAACAGCGAAGAATTAGTAAATAGGAATCATAATAGTCTAACCAAACTATATGATATAAATAAATGCCCTCTGAACAAAAAGTGTTCTACCTAAAAGACAAGTTCCATTGACCTACGTAATAATTAAAGATCCGGAAAAGCTGATGAAGAACTATGATAGACAAGCTAAACCAAAATAAAAACGCCACACTAGACAAAGTTAATCAGTATGATGGGCAGTTTTCGTTAACGAATTAAAATGATTGAACTTTGCTGCCATTGTGGTGCAGTGGGATAGCGTCTGAGTGTCTCATTTGAGGTAATGGTTATGTTTATATTGATTTAATTTTTTCTCTATGGTTAGACAAGAAAATGGAAAACAGAGTGTCGCTAGGACCTGTTTGTCTGTCGATAGAGGAAAATGTAAAGTTGAAAATTAATTAAATTTTTCTGGAACATCTATTGTAGAAGTCGTAGAGACAAGAAAGTTACGGCTTTAAAAGAAGTTATTATAATTTTGGATCCAAGTTTCTATGAAAACAGGTGGTGATGAAAGTAATATGCCATAAAGTTCACGAAGACTGAGTTGCGGCTATCAAATACCTTATAATAATTGCGCTATTCGAGCATTTGTAAGATGTTACTGCGCAAATCGGCCCTACTTTGTAAGGACTAACAAATTATTGACAGTATAAGTATGAAAGTTAAGATATATGTCCATTATAAGCTGCTATTATATAGTTCAATTCTTTAAAATTGTTCTAAGGAAGTAATCAAACTATTGCTCAAAACATTCGGGTTAAACCAAAAGGTTATTTTATTTATGAATGCGCTGTCATACTAAATGCGAAATAATACACTTTTATTAAGTCTATTATTGTGTTAAAATAACATAAAAAGTTTTCGTTCCAAATAAGTGAATATTTACATATTTTGAAGGTATATATTTGCGTAAATAATAAGCTAAATAAATATTTTAAAAATAGCAACATCAGTTACGCTCTCGAACGAGCCACAATTTCTCACCTGTGGGAACGTGTCAAATATATTTCGCGCATGCAAATTTTATCATAGCCTTGCCGTTGCAAGATACTAGATTGCGGAGTGATATTTAAATCCACATAAAGCACTATAAATAAAGTGAAATATATTTAAATAATTGAATAGAATAAAATAGAATATTCTTTATTGTACATTATATAACACAAAAGAAAAGAAAACACATTATATGTACTCATATATAATACTAGCAGTGCCTGCGACTTCGTCTAGGAGAAATTCTTAAGTAAAATTAGACTAAGCTACACTTTATCACATCAGCTATCTGCCAGTGAAAGTCCCGGCAAAATCGGTCAAGCCGTTCCAGTGATTAGGCGGAACAAACAGGCAGACAGATAATATTATTTTGGTATATGTAACGTATGTACAAATATAATAAAAAGCGGTTATTTTAATGTTACAAAAAGACACTCCAATTTTTTTTATTTCTATTGATAAAAGACGGTAGTAGAATACTACTACCGGCTAAGTGTTACACACTTAGGAAATTGAAAAACATTTTTAGAAAACATTAAAATTTGAACGCAACGAATTCGAACCCGTGCCTCTTAAACACTGTCCGTCATTGGATGGCTTCCCAGAGGCGTGGGTTAGAATTCCGCTGCGTTCAATTCTTTATACTTTGTTTATACATGTTTTTCAACTTAGGTAATTCCCAAAGACTGTGTACATGGTAAAAAAGGGTGCTATAAAGCTCATTGGTAACTTGAATAAATCTAATCAAACATGCGGCACAGCATATTATTCTTCAAACGAGAAATCGATTAATGGTTACATTATACCCGTAAATGTGAGTGTTTTATATGCTACTTAGCATTATATAGAGGACTATATAATATATAACTATTGCCATATAAACTTCAAATATTTTTTAGATATTCAAAAATAAAATAATAGTTTTAAAAGATATCCTGATATTTTATTATGTATAAAAAATATCAGGATATTATTTCTATATTAATACATCCGAGTATTTATAAAAATAAATAATTAACTATTTTTAAATTATTTATTTTAAAATATAACTAGCTGACTTCGCTGACAATGGTAAAAATAACATAAAAATTGACCGGCTTAAGCTAAAATCGGCCCGCATAGGTCGTTTGCTCGATCAATTTGATACTTATAATATGTCAAGAGCTTTTATTTTTACTAAGGTGACTTCGCTAACAATGGTCCAAATAACATAAAAAATGACCGGCGTAGGCTAAAATCGGCCGCCATAGCTCGTTTGTTCGATCATGTTGATATTTATATGTCAAACCTTTTATTTTTGTTATGGTAACTAAAAATATATAAAACTATGTATTTTCCATTCAGTTACAGTTTTACATGAGAAATTAATTTTTGATATTGACGAAAAGTATATGCATGTTTTATTATAATTCCTATTGCACACAATATCCGAACGATATTTCATTTAAATTAAAATATATATATAATGTAGTAAATAAATTAGAGTAAATAATTGTGACATGTTTTGTAAATGTTAATACTTTTAGAAGGATTTAATTATTTACAAGGCATGTCAGCGCCGAATCTGGATGAGGGTCCAGCAATCACCGCCACTTCGGAGTTTCGTAGTGTTTACGCGCTATTTAACCATTATTTGTAATCCAATTAAGTTATTTAGCTATCCCCTCATTAGTAGTCGCCTTTGATGGTGTTTTTAAGTTAAATATAAAATTTAAGATTTTTTTTATCAGACTGTAGAGTCATTTTTAGAACCAAAATAAAGACTTGCTTCACGCTTATTCCCGTATTTCAGGGTAGGCAGAGACAACCTAGTGACTACACACTCCGTACTCCACTTTCCACCCCAATTCTAGGGGTTGCATGATTAGTGAATGAATCTTGAATAAATAAACTAGATATTGTGACCCTCTATTCTCTACTTTCTGCCAATTTAGATATGTCTATATATATTCTATGCATATTACGATAAATATTCGAATTTAATTTAAATTTACAATTCATATAGTGTGCCTCATGGCACGAGGTCATAAGTTTATACGATTATACATTTATAACTGCTTATGAAAGTAGGTACGTATTAAGGGTATATCTCGCTTGGTTTGTTTTTCCTCTGAAAGAAGAAATAAATTTTTAGAAATATATTTAGAAAACGTATAAAAATTTGAACCCGCGTCTCTTGTAAACCGTTCAAGCGCTACGACGGCTAAGCCATACGTTATATCCAGCTACATCAAAACTCTTATACGCTTATGACCACTTATTTTTGGTTGTTACCATCTCTGTAGAGAGATTTTAACAAATTTCTGCTATCCAAAGATTATTTCTAAGCGTAATTGTTTGGCAAAAGAATTCTACTTATTAAATATTTATTTTCAAATCTTTGAACAACAACACTATTTCAAATTTGAATAGTTAATATATTTTTATTGTTATTTATGACCAGCATTCCGTTTATTTTGCATATATATAATACAAAATGCTTAAAAATTAAGAATAGGCTTAAAACCATTTTCTCGCTATCCGACCATTCTGGTGAGTTTGGTATTATGATAACATTGTATTGTCACCGGCTAAAAGTAGGTCCAAATAGAGTTTCAAGATTTTCTTGATATATATTGGTTAGGTTAGTTAATAGTACATAATAAAATATATAAATTAAGAGCTATATACTGCATTTATGTTATTGAAATGTTACATTCAGAGCGGTGTAAGTTTGGACTCGAGTTCTCTAACTGACGTATTAAAAATACAATAATTCTATTTAATACAAAATACTCGCACAATAGAAATTATAACTTGAAAATAAAACTTTGGAAGGTTTGTATTTGGCTATTTTGGTTAATAATTCCTCAATTAATAATTTGTTAGGAAACAAGTAATAATATAATATAATATAAGGTGAATTAAGTTTTAAGATGTTCATTTGTTTCAAAAAATATTTTCAAGTAATGGAAAATACAAGATTTGATTAGAAAACACATTTATCAGTCTGCAAAATAGGGAAAACATTTCAAGTGTATAAGGAAATTAAATATATTACCAAGGGAATGCAACACTTAATGTACTTCGGTTAACATTTAATTTGCTATATCTTAGTTCACGCGTGAGGACTTTCTTCGGACAAAGAGAATAACGATGTAATGTAAGTTGTAAAATTTTTGATATTTCGCTAACATTTAAATATAATATGAAGCCTTATTGCGCAGTGAGCTCATTACAAAAAACTTTTTCTATAGAAATAAGCTAACAATAAAGAAATGCTTCAATTGCTCAAATCATAATTGTACCTCGAGGCTATGTATATAACCGGTGACTTATGAATAATGTTTGATTCTTTGAAAAGTTACTATACGACAGATATTTAATTATCTCGCATTCGACCGAATTGAATACTCTACAATCGATATATACTATGATTTACTCGCCTGATAGGTTGTCTGTGTGAATTATTGTCCCATGTGATAGGATTACCTCGCGTTACACGACGATTGGGCAATGAATACGAGCTTGGATCAAATATGATTCTACTTATATTTTTTATTCTAGCATCTAACGTATTTTTTGTCCTTTAGTTTTTACAGTATATGTCAAAAAGGGATGTAATAAGAACACTATTACTTATTAGCTTCTCTCTGACTTTTCCACATGATTTTAGATGATATTTAACTTAAAATTAGTAAAAATATTATGGTTACAAACGAAATTGTTGTAAATAATTTGTTGGTACGTATAAATATAACGAAAACTTCTCGTTTCCCTTAGGATGTATGGGCGACCCAAGCTAATAAACTAATCAATTGCTTTTGAGACACTTTTATTATATACTCAATAGAGTGTTTCGAAAGTGGCTTATGTTAAAGCGAATATTTTTTTCTTAACACAAATTTTGCGAAAGCTTGAAAGTATATATCGAATGTTATGGTTAATTAATTCTTTAGATTACTTAATTTGCTGCTTATTTCAGCAGAAACTGAAAACGGAAATAGTGGCTGAGGTTTCATTTCCTTATCGGTAAACGAAATTGTAGGTTTTCTCACTTGCAACCTACATTGATAAATTGATAAATCTAGATCAAGACGCTGATATTATTAAACTGTTAAACATATTAATAGTATATTATATTATAATATTATAATGACCGACACAGTATGGACACAAAATTCATGAATTATCAAAAACTCGTCAAAATATTAATTTATTATTAAAAACTCGCCAAATTACTTCTTATTAAAAAACCTACTTACAAATAAAAATATTAATTCTTAAGAATTGTACAAGAAAAGCCGATTTTTTAAGCTTATTGAAAATTTGTACACAAACTTCGAAAGCAGCTTCTACTGAATTTGAGCATTTTGATGTATGAATTGTACACTAGGAATTTTATAATATACCCACCTAATATTACTATTTCATTTTTAACACTTTACCAACAAAGGAAACATTCCTTCTTGTAAAGTATCACCAATTAAACAAAGATTATTAAAAAAATGTACAAAGAAATATATGTAAATTTTACTAACAAGCTCTATTGAGTGAGTTACACTTAAACATATAATATCTTTTTGCATGTTGACTTTTAAAATAAAATATGGGCTAAATGTTTTTGATCGGCTAAGCTGTCAATATTTAAGACCTCATTATAATTTGTATATTTTGAAACTGTTTTAGAAAACATGGAAATATTGAATGAATTATTTAAGTATTTTTTAATTAAAAATATTATTCAAGTCTTTAGCGTATTGTTTTAAAAAAAACACTAAACAAATTCAGTATTATTTTTCATGTTCGAGATTACCATTGATTGTTTAGAAAGAGATACTTTTTTAATATGGAATGAAATTCAACTTTTTGACAACTATTTGAGTTAAACTTTAATACATATTTATTATAATTGTAAAAAATTGACAATTTTTTTTTTAATAAAGGTCACGTAGTCCTATGTATACTAAACCATAATACTGTAATTATTTCACATTCACTCTGAGTATTATCATTGTATAGATAAGAAAATAATACCAATATTCCAACAAAAAATACGTTTAATTTGGAAATATGTATGTATGTGAAGATCGTAAATCACTCTAAACTATGTCCATTTTATTATTTGCCTTTCGCATTTTACAAAAGAAAAGTATTTATTGATAAGTTCAAAGACAAAACCTAAAAACAAATGGTAATTAGCTTAGAAATTGCACTTACGGTGTCATTAAAACTTCCTTAATTAATATAAGGAAAGTTCGAAAAGTCCACTCTCAATTAAAATGAAGGTTGAAATTAACTAGGTTTTTTTATCGTATTATTAGTCGAATTCAAAAATATCGACGATCACAAAACGTCAAAAACTAACTATTGTCATCCGCAACACTGTCGATACATATGTATGTATATGTAGTATAATATATTTAATATAATTATAAATTATGTAATTATAAAGAAAAAGTAAAAATTTAATTATAAATATATGTAAAACAATTTATATATAAGTTAAAGTCAATTAATAAACTATAAAGTTACCAATTGAATCGAGTCATTTAGCTCTATCCGGCTTTGGCACTTGTGCTTAACTAGTCGCAATAAGGGAAGTAGGTCCTAACAATTGTTCTTGTAGAGCGATTTCTATTACTTCTATGTCTATATGATTTAGAGCTGTGTGAACAGTTATTTCGGTTGGAACATCAAAGCTCTTTCTTGGCAAGTAGTTTACGAGGCGCGATGGCGATGACCGAATTCTGCTTCACTTCGAATATGTTGTAAAGTTCGTTTGGGTACTTGTACGTTATTTGGCTGAATTTATGCAAGATTTGCTCCATTAATAAGTTTACATTAAAAGGTGTCCAATATTTTTCTGATGTATACATAAGCTTAGTTGACTATATCATATAGTACCTAAGAGGTGTGACTTCAAATCCAGCTGCGTTGACTAAATGAATGATTAATCACTACTAATAGGTACGCCTCCTTAAATAACAACAATTGAATATACATAGACATCAGCAGCGGCAGTTTGGGTTATTTTAATATACAAATCAAGATATTTTCAAAAACAAACAAATTAAAGAATAATGAGTGTTTTTAAGAAATGTAAACATCATAAGTGTCTAATAAATTGATTAATTATTTAAATATAAACTAATCTTGAAGTTTTTAAGCAAACACTTTAAAACTCTCACACTTTCACTAAATTTTAATTGAAGTTCTTAAATGATTCATGAAAATTGTAATTATCAAAATAGTATTAGTGATTTGCGACTAATATAATATTAGTACAGTACATACGATTAGCTGATTTGTATTCAGAATTAGACTTATAGTCAAATGCTGTTATATTAAGCGTATAAGGCAAATTAAATGCCAGCATTCGCAGGCGTTTATGATATTTGTGTCTATTTCCTTCTAACCAAACAACAAACAATCGATGCATTCTATTAATAGAATTTATAGTTTCGAATTCAAAGCTTATTATTGAGATTCTATTAATAGGAATTGAATTATTGAGTTTAAAAAGTTTAATTAAAATAGAAACTTCACAGCACATTTTAATTCATTTTGTAAATTCAATTGTAAAATAATTTTAATATTTCCTAATATAGTAAATGTTTGTAAATTATAGAAACCAAAAAATTATCATCTTTATAATTATTTACATTTATCTCTTTCATTGATTTAATTTTTGTTGGTATTAACTGGCGATTTAAAACCTTTGAATTAATAAAAAATAGAATAGAATATATTATTATAAAAATAATATGTATAAAAAGCTGTATATAAATATATTCTAGTCTAATTAAATCGTTTTATGTTCCGTCGGCGCTGAGCGCTAACTTAAATGACGTTAGTAATAATTACAAGGATAAGTATTTCTCAAGATTACTGTTATATGAGTTTTGTTTGACGAAGAAGTCTTATAAATGCAACATCTAATGCTGCAATGGATATAAATTCACTTGTTTCTGTGACGTCATTATTTCGTAAATATTATATTCACAATTATTGCGACACGTTCGGAAGAAATGTTTAAAGTAATTTTAAAATAAATAATTCATTAATATTAAGAAACGCCAATAAAAACTTTATATACAAGTTAATTTTTATAATGTAAACGATTCAAAAATACAACCGAGCCAAAATAAATATGATGGAGAGAAAATTTGATTTTTTAAAGATAGGAATTCTTTAGCCGATTACTTCTTGATAAATTCGGGGATCAAAGTCGATTGTTTGTCAGGCTGAATTGAAAAAGCGGCAATCTCTCAGCGGAATTTCAATGAAACACTTCTTATTAGGCTTCTTATTGAATAGTCAATCAAAAAAATCTACGATAAACCGAACCTTCTTTGCAAAAATTTAGGTAATCTAAATACCTTTAGGAAAATGTTATTAAAAATCACATCATGAATATATAAACATAATATCAAACGTATTTCAAAGATCTGGCGAAAAAAGAAGTTAAAAAGACCTGTGACCTGTGACCACGGACTACTGTAAAGTGTTCGGAACGTCGGGTTTCTGAAATGTATTTTCGAATACCAATAATAAACGCGATTAATCTGGATAAAAATAGTTAAGTTTCAAAATGTATAAAAATCGCGAATAGTATTACTTATTAAGTTTAAACAAAGTTTCTTGAACATATCGACAATAAAAGTTTGCAACAGGTGGTATGATTCAGAAACGAGTAAAAACTAAGTTCAAGATAAAAACATCAAACTATCTACAACGTTTAGGGCTTAGGAAGAAGCGCATGCAAAAACATATGCTGAATAATAATTGCGCGTGTCCATTATTCACGAAATTGCGAAGATTAGTGGTGCGCGCAATTAGTATCCAGGGGGAGGGTGGGGCGAGTGGGGGTAGGCTACGTGCGTACCGACGGGTGCGTGGTGCGTGCGCGGCGCGGCGTGCACTCAGTGCGGCGGTCGGAGATCCACTGCGCGGGACACAGCCTCGCCCGGACCGCCCGAGCCGCCCCAGCCTCTCCGGCCGCCCGCCCACTCCCTAGTAGGGTGGCCGACATTTAACTCACCTTCACACTTCCCTATCCAGTGCGTATTCGCTTCGTGGTGTAATATTTATTAATCAAGTTACACTGTCGATGTATTAGTCACTGATTAATATAGTCGTTTTCTCAAGTACTAAATTTGAACTTTTCTGATGCACCTTTCCATTATGTTACACTGTAATTCGCATTGTCTGCACAGCTCATTTGTGCTTAGAGCTTAAGCATAGAATACTTTGTATTGATTCGTAAGAAAATTATAGTAATGAATGGGTTTATTATTGTTCAACTTAAATTATTCTGCGTCCTTAAAGTTTATGAAAATGTTATATTTTAATATCATTTTATAAAAAAACTTCACATAATATCGTAATTGGATGAACCCTTTGAAGAATGAATTAAACAAGTTACTAGTGCAAGTTAAGGAGTTATAAAAAAGTTTATAATTAACGCTCGCGAATACATACCGCATAATGCACATTTTCACACCATCATAACGCTACTAAGATACTAAGGGGCTAAGATAAAATTTGTAAATAAGTTAAAATTGCTCGTAAACGAATATTTGTGTGTGTAATATAGGTGTAAGTTCGAGCTCGCATTAGATTCTGTCGTTTACGCATATAATAATAATTACACTTTATTGTACAATTAAATACAAGTTAGACTTAATAATATAGTTAACCTTAAATTAAATCTGCAATGGCGGCCTTCTTACTAGAAGCAATGTCTTCCAGGCAACCAATAACTAAAGGTTAATCCTTTAGTATCCCACAAGAGAACGCAGAGGTGCATAAAGTATTATAATTATTTAAGTATAATAAATTCACATTAGGTAAAAACTCACATATATACATACAAACATATATAACTACATACATTAATATATGTTTAAGCATCCATTTAACACGACACACAGTAGTCAACTAAGTGAAGGCTTAGGTTCTATCTTCTTCTAAGGCGAATTCGTAGAATTAAATTACAGACTTCCTGTAAATGCACATACAACTTATTTCAAAGTACTTTCTCGTATTCTTGGTTATCTTAGCAAGGACTTCAGGTTCAAATCACACGGTAAGAAATGGATCAAACAGCGTTGCAAGATTTCCTTACATTGATAGATAAATTCATACATTTGTTACTGTTAAAGTATTTTTTCAGAAAATTAATGGTAAAAGTAAAACCAATTGTAATGGTAACAGTCCAAACTTTTCTTCGTTCATTATTGATTTCGGACATATACCGCGCAAAAATTTAAGTTTTGTTTCTAACCGGCACAGTAAATGTTGATTAGGTTAGAAACATTCGGATTTACCTAGGACCTTTAAAGTTGGTAAATCTTAATTTTTTTATAGAAAATCTTTTTACAGCTAAAATGTTCTAAAAGCTATTAAAGGTAATACAGTTTTAAATTAATATTTTCACATAATTTTAATTGTGCTATGTATATTGTCTATGAATTTAATATTGACTACCAGCACTAGTATCAATTATCTACTATGAGTTTTTGTGGTTAGCTGGATATAGTTGAAGCATAGGTGTGTTTTTATCTTTTGTATAATTTCATTATTATTCAAAAGGCCATCGTGACGATGTTAGATACTGTGATTATAAATGTGTATGGTTGTGAGTTCGATTCCTACGCGGGAGAATAATTATATTTAAATTCTTTTTTTTTTCGCTTTGGTGGTCGCTTTTCAACACACAATGTCTCCAATAAGAGGGGAAAATGAAAAACGAAGTATCTTGACTCTAGGCTCTCTCCGCGTGTTGAAAAGCGACCACCAAAGCGGAATGGAATGGAGAGCCATTCTAATACAACGGAATCGGTGTGTTATGTAATGAATTATTGATGTCACATTCTCATGATATTAAATTATATATGATATCATAGATTCTTTACTATTAAAATGTAATAGAGACTCCGTTGATGGGTAAAATTATACCTTTATAATGTGCATCGCTCTATATATTCGGAGTTATTATAAAAAAGGCTGTTCTTACTTTATTTCGTTAAACACACTATCCGATGTTACCACCTTATATGGCGACGGTGCCAAAGGTGATTTACCATATTTGGACTGTAACTTGTGCCATGTTGTTGAACGGATTAGAATCGGTTGAAGTGATAGCATCAGTAAAGGAAGAAAACATAAACATGAAAAGAAGAAACGGACATCACCCAAAATTGGATCATCTCCCAGAACTGCAGACAAGAGTTATTAAAAATAATAATAATAAGGTTAACGAAAAATAGTATTCAAATTTAGATTTTCTAATTGTGTAACTGAGGTATTAAATAACCGATTCAGAAGGGCCTAACCCTTCACAAGTACTGACTCTGATTTATTTCATAAGAATAGTGTGAGTTTCCAGAGCACATACGCTGACGTGATTCACTTGTAACCGCTTTGTAAGAGCTCAAATATTGTGACGTTGTCGTCATATTGTACTAAATTTAGCGCACTTCGTGCCGGACGAAGCAGTTAATGGACACTAAGCAGTTGACAGATAATATCGAATATTATAGCTCTATTCTGCAGCAGGTAAAAAAACTATTGAATAACTTTGTGCTAAAAAGTAGATTATCCCAGTCTTCTAAATTGCGATTATCGCCTAACTACTCTTATATAGTGAATGATATGAGAAAGGTTTTATTGCCACAAAAGTAATCATCTGCAATCCAATGTAAACTGAGTTTTATAAAATAAAATGATTGTCTGTTCAAGAATATGGAAAGGAAATTAATGAGCTTTTTTGTTGATTTGACGATTTCACAATCAAATGCCTATTCCGGCAGTTAAAATATATTGAAATCAATAAATGAACAATATCGTTCAAAATTTGCTGATGGCTTGCGAAATCGTTAATTAAGCACAACAATAATTTCCCAAAATTTTAAATCATTCAAGGACGCGATACAATCAGATCAGGTCTTTGACTTTGTAGTAATTACAATAGATAATTTATTCCCAATTTTATGTAAAAAGCTGAACAAGTTATGTAAGAAAAATGTTCTTTTAGTGTGGATAAAATAATTTGAAGTTTTTAAAATGTTTGGTTTTATCCTTGGTCATCATAATCAGTTTATAATATAAAGAGACGCATCGGTATACGGGATCTGCGCCATCTTAGGTAATAAAAATTATAAACCTGTCGCATATGCTATCAGAAGTTTTAATGTTGTCAAAAACGGTATCAACCCAAAGGAATTATTGTAAATATTTTGGGCCGTAATTTTTTTTCGCCTTTATGGTCACAAATTCAAAATTGTTAAAGATCATCCATTAATTCCATTAATTTAATATGCAAGTACCGTCGAGCAGACTCTTGAAGTTTAGGGCTCGGACAACGCAGCTGCAGACGATAGCTTATACGTCTGAAGAGTTAAAAGGTATGTCTGACTCTCTAGGGCAAGGATTCTCTAGGGCTAGACTAGGGTACAGGCGTATATGTCATAGTATTTGCCGCGATATGGGTTCTAATCACAGTTAGTTTCACCCTGGTCACACTGCCCGTAGAATTTAGATTTATGGAGAGGAAATATGTAGAGGACATATGTGAAAATAACTAATATTATGTAGGAAATATTATAAAATCGTTAGAAAATATGTGTTGTACTTAGTTTTTTTATTATGAATGACGTTAAAAAAGTATATATCAAAGATATAAGTTATTTTAAATGACTTCCATCTCTTAGCCACAACTGGCCACTCGACCCAGGTCTGTTGTCTCATGATCCTGGCCTGACCTTCGTTTGTTGACTATTGACATCTGTCCTTTGACTTTTGTCCTTAGACCTTTGACCTTGACCAGAAGTTGGAGTAGGAAAATGAAAATATCTATTTGCTATATATAAATGCTTCAGCCGCTGCGCCAAGTATTATATTTTTGTATTATTATATTTTTTATTAATCTTTTATGTTATTTTATATCCACATAGCTATTTAATATACTGCATATTAGACGTACATCATTACATCATTTAATTAAATTGCAACTTCAAATAAAAAAAGCAATGTAAAGCAAGCGATAAGAAATAAGTTGTTCCTATCATTCGCTCTATTATTCACAAAGACGCGGCCGTCAACTCTAAACTACCAGGATTGTCCTAGTTTTAAGGGTCGCCGGGACGTCTACTTATTTTTTTCTATAGAATATTCATTTCGAATAAGAAATTAAACTATGAATTTTGTCTGGTAGATTTAAAAATATACAAAGAATACGTTTCGAATTGCCGTATGTTACATAGACTATGAATAGAGGAAGTTGATATCTATTTAAAATCGTATTAACGCAAATAGGAGCGGTTTCAAATTCTCTACCATCATTTTTATATGCAGATATAAGAAATGAAGTTACAGAAGAAAAAGTTATAGAGAAATTCATATTTAATAAACATAAATTATAAAATATATAATTTATAAACATATACATAAAATACTCTAAAATATTCTGAAATTTTATTATATATTAGAAATTTCTATTAGCAATTTCGGTATATATTGATATAATAATTTTATATTGAATTTGTGTGCCATGAAGTATTTTTATATTAATAGTAACCTTACTACCTAGAACAAGAAGAATGGGGTGTCTTCACACTAAGATTACTTTAGCTACTCCCTATGAGGGAAGAACGTAAAGCAATAAACTTAAAATGCGCGATATATAAAACAGTCTCGTTATTTATGTATGTATATTTGGACGTTTGCAAGCACTAGACGGCGCCACAATGACCTGTTGCTGTTCAAAAAACAGCACTCAGCTTCCATGTTTTATTTACAAAGGCACTTTTTTAAACGGTTTAATACTTCCATTTTCTTAATGAAAGTGGAAATGAAAGTGTGTATTTTACGTTTCACTGAAATTAAAATATAAGGAGACTGTGAAAGTAAAAGCTTATGTAATGTGAGATTTATTTTCCATCATATTCACGTATTCGACATGTACTACATGTAAGGTATATATGATTTTAGCGGGATTCCTACGAAAACTTTAATAATGTTACCCAAGATGTAAAAGAAATAGTCATAATTTTGTTTATCGCATGCGTTTTCGAAAGCTGTTAATATATATGATATAACATAATGTATTACAATATAAAAGAACATATCAAAATCTATAAAAAAAAGTCTTCCATAATATATGCCTATCTCCGACGGATAGCTCACAATAACTATTTTGATATTGTCCTATGTTATTTCCTACAAGTAAATAACTTGTAGTTATTTTACACCATATAGGAAAACCTATTATCTTTTTAAATCCAACAAATAGTCATTCAACACTTGCACAAATGTGAAGTTGTCCCTTTCCTTTACTTGTCATAATTCTATTATTTAAAATATTAAGGATTACATCGTATATTCGATTATCATATACATCTCCAAACTCATCTTACTATAAAATTCAGTGTAAAAAAGCAACAGCCAACTTAACGGTTTTACAGGGAAAAACTAATGGTGCGGTCCATTGGAAATGAATTCGGGATATTTCATATTGAGGCGAGACGTTCGGGACGTTTCCCCGATTGGGAATAGAACCCACAGTAATCATTTACAGAGAAACACTGAAATCTGATACTGATGACTGATATAACATCTATAAATAGTTATGTAGAGTTTTATAATAAGCGTAACTGAACATGTTCATTGCTCATAGAGACATGAGACGCAAAAGTCATAATATCATCTAATAGGACTGTCTTCTTGTATACTGAAGTTCGCTAATGAGATGACTTGCTGTTCTGTAAGATCCCTTACTGTTAAATATTTATTGATAAAAAGCAAATCGACATTGATTCTATATTATTATAATATATTCAATATTAACACTTCTTTCCATTTACAATATTTAATACAGAGACTGAGAATAAGTTCATAATTGAAAAAGACAAATTTAGAAAACGCATGAATATTTGAATAAACGCTGCGGGATTTGAATGCGTTCAACGCATGGCTTAGCGGTCACAGCGCTTGAACGGTTTCCAAGAGGCGTGGGTTAAAATCCCACTGCGTTCAAATTTTTACGCGTTTTCTAAATATGTATTTTTCAATTTCCTAATTCTGCACTTTAAAAAATGTTAAAAATATATATAAGTTCATAATTTTCTATATTTAGTTAGATAGCGGATCCCAGCTGCGCTGCGAAGACTAGTTATGCTGGTCTAAGCTGAATGAGAAGATGAAAATATTTAAATAAAATAAAGAGTGGGTATCGAACCTACTACCAGCAGCCACTTCCTATAATCAACTGCGTCACGACCGCCACAAGTCTATTTATAGTAAAATTTCTAAATAATACTACACTATTATACAAGAATGTTAACGTTTGCAATGAAAAATAAGATTTGTATTTTAGTAAATAAAATATTCATAAAAGACAATTTTTTGCTGGCTCGTCTCTGTAAGAACCGTTGAATCCTTGCCTGTTGTATATTTTACAATAGTAGTTTGTTTTCATATTTGACGCTTTAATACTAGTTTAAAGTTCCTAATTTTCTACTCTATTCATGAAACCTCTTATTTGTACACTGATTGATAAATGTAGGTTAAAATATTTACCTTTTTTCAACACTTCTTACTTTTATAGCGGGAAGGCAGAGACATTAAAAAAGCTAATCACTTTGCCTGTCAGCTATAGCCTGGTTTACCACTGAAGCCTACCTTTCAGCCGTACTCTGTGACACTTAGATTTAATACCTGTTATTAATTCAGAATATTTGTAATTTACGAAAGTTAAATGGTGATTGATGTCTTTAAGTTAGTCTGCTAGTGCTGTTAAGATTTCGTCTTGTGCATTTATCTACCGAGTTTTCCTAGTAGAGGTAATTGTTGAAATCGATTCGGTCGGAAATAGAACTAGCAAAGCGCCTTTGTGAGCTCCTTGCTGTCAGTCCTTACATCGAGTCCCTAACCGTGGACAGTTATTATTAGTTTTCTATTTCATTCTGTATATTGGATTCTTTTTTTGCTTATACATTTTAGTTATTTTATTCCGTTTTTCAATAGAATATTCTTATAATATTTATATAGCGTAAGTAGAATTTTTGAATATTTTTATTATCTTTGGAGATTCATGTACTTAAGCATACATGCATTTGTCCAGTGCAAGTGGTATTTTACTATGTTTAATAGAGGGGGGGGGGGGGGGGAGCAGGGGGAGATATCATTTTGCCATCTAAAACTAATATTATATCCTCTACGCCCAAAGAGTGTAACATTTCAATGAACTAGGTAAAGTAATATTCACCCTGAATTCAATTTCCATATTCTGTCATGCATCGTCCGTGACTGTCGGCCTACGACGCTAATTTATTAGGTTTCAGGTGAAATTGTACTTCGGTGGTAGTATCACAAAAATGGACATTTGCATTATGGAGACCTTTAAGCTGAGATTTTAAGCGAATATATTCAAATAATTATGCCTGAATATATTAAAATATTTTTTAGAATGTGATATTTAAAACTAATTCAAGAAGAGCCAGTGTGCCAGTGTCTGACTTTATAGACGAAAGATTATGGGGTCTAGTTAAATTTTTTTCAATTTCCGCTCCGACCGCTTTCGTTACTGCAAAATATTGAACAAATTTCAACACTCAAACGCCATCACTTAGCGCACGCTTGAGATGACGTCACATGTAATGCCCATGTTGGTTTCAGTTACTCCAATCTAATCATTTTAATTTTATTTACTATACATATTTAAGTGAAGCTAAAAAATCTTTTTACAAATAAATCTGATGAGGATTTTATTTTTTGTGTTAAAATGGGGAAAAAATGCTTAAGCCATATTATATGTCTCCGTCTCGTTTCATTCAGAATAGTCCACTGCTGTTTGATCTAGAATGGGGATTTTGGAGCATTTCAATGAAGAATGGTCAGGGTAGGTTATGTTTTGCATATTATAAAATGATGTGTGCGTTTATAAAAGAATATTTATATTGTCGAAAATATATCATGTAATATAATAATTTCCTTGTAGTTTCGCAGTCTCGTCATCATAAATGCATCTATTGTGCTTTGAAAAAGCCAGTTTCAGTCATCGTCCTAGATTATACAGCGCTACAGATATAAATTCACTAGAAATAACCTTAAGAATACAATTTTTTCTCATACATACTACAAACTCGTCTTATTTCGTTACAATGAATTGTAACTCGTTTTATAAGTTTTAATGTTGCGCCCCTAATATAATATCAATAATAAATGGGACAAATTTAAATTGTATGCATATCCTACTAATATTATAAACGCGAAAGTTTGTGAAGATGTTTGTTACTCTTTCACGTAAAAACTGCTGAATGGATTTTAATGAAACTTTACAATAATATAGCTTATACATCAGAATAACACATAGGCTACAAGTTATAAAGACATTGTGTGAATTGACCAAAATATCAATGAAGTATCTTATGTTCAAGCCATTAAAGCCAAAATAGTGAACCATTGTAGTCAATAAATTAATATTATGGTATATATATGCTAAATGCATATGTAAACACGCTATATATATTTGTGTCTGTCACTCTGTTTGTTCCGGCTAATCTCTAGAACGGCTACACCGATTTTGCCGGGGCTTTCACTGGCAAATATCTGATGTAAGATCTCCACGCGGACAAAGTCGCGAGCACAGCTAGTTCGTAATATTGGCATAGTGTCATGACGATCAATATTATTTCGAAATCAGTTGTCATATTAACGTATATTTTACTACGTGAAAGAGAAACTGTCGACTATTTTTTGTAAAATAGAAGAACATATCCATTAAATAATTAAAACAACATATTGTACACACTACCATTCGTTTGTCATACATTTTTGTAAAATAAATATTTAGTATTTTACGAGTCAAGTCAAGAGTCAAGGAGCTATTAGGTGTTATAAATTCACATGTAAATATTTTGAAATAAATTCATTATTATATTTTAATAGTTATTATTTATTTGCTTGTTTTGCCAATTGTTTGATTTTTTTACGAGACTATTATATTAAAGGTTCACATTGTACTTTAATATCTACAAAGTCTAACCAATACTGTTCCAGTATCTCAGCGTAGCACCTGATTACGACACAGGAAGCCGTATGACACATTGATGATACTCCAAGGAATTGTAATCTAGTTAAACCACCTTGCACAATTTGCTCAGACGCTTGGGTCACTTGTAACACATCGTAAGAATCACTGCCGCCATGCCCGTTTCCGTATTTATAAAGGGCTTTTTGCGCCAAGTTACGATACTTCAAATCATTGGGATCCTTATCAACAATTTGCCCAGATGAAAGCTATATAACATATTAATAAAAACAAATTAAAGTAACAGATAATAATGCAAAAATTAAAAAAAAAGTATAATAAAAGAGATATCTTTTCAATGCCAGTTACAATATACATAAATATTTCTTATATATGCATACGCATATATAAGAAATATTTATGAGTTTGAAATGGTACAGTTAGGTGCATTTAAAAAAAAGGTCTCAAAGGCAACTTGAGAAATATTTATGTTTATTTTTGCTAGGGTGTGATTAGGCGCTACCCAACAGGCATGCGAAATCTATGTCCATCTAAGTTTTTAACCAAAATATATGATTTACAAAATACAATTGTCTCATATATTTTAAAAGAATGAAACGTCCACCTATATAATTCACATATGATTTAAAAAATTAACTGAGAATATAGAGATTTAGTTACTACTTACTACAGTCGAAGCAGCTATCAGAAGAGGAAACATCAATTTAATTATGAATACCATTTTGTGAAGCTGTACAACTACTCCAGAGTACAAGTAAATGTGAACTGTGCATTGGAAGTCTGTGATACCAATTTATATTTTCGATTGCGTTAATACTTAAGATAAAAATAATCAAATCTATCATCAATTAAGCATAGAAAATTACATTGATTTATAATGTTCACAGATGCTACGGTTTTTATGTTTTATTACTATTGCTGTAGTCATTTATAATAAGCGTCTTTGGTTGCAAGCTGCGACACTGTGCGTTTTATTTTATTTTCATTAAGAATTTGTTGAATTGAAAAGACCCAAGAAAATTGAAAAATACATATTTAGAAAACGTATTAAAATCCCGCCGCGTTCAAATTTTTATACGATTTCTAAATATGTATTTTTCAATTTCCTTAGTGTGGGAATAACACTTTAAAAAATGTTAAAAATATATATATTTAATAAATAGCATTCTCTCTTGCCAAACGATTGTTCGTAGAATAATCTTTGGGTAGCAGAATTTTGTAAAAATATCTCTACAAAGATGCTAACAACAAATATAAGTCGTAATAAGCGTATAAGAATTTCAACGTAGCTGGATGTAGAACGCATGGCTTAGCGGTCAGAGCGCTTGAACGGTTTTCAAGAGGCGCGTGTCTTGTTTTTATCTTATTATTTAATCAATTACATATTATTTTCGTTTTATTTTTGATTAATTTTCTTGTTATTTTTTATTTATTTTTATTCATCTACCTATTGCCACCACAATACCTACATTATGTTCCGAAAATTGAGTCCATATAGACTGTTGTTAAGATATGCAGCCGGTGGTTACCACCTACTTCTATAAGAAACGACGCTAAACGTCAATATCAACAGTGTCAAATTTTGATATCCAATGGAATAATAGTCTCCTTAAAATTTTTATGCCAACTATTTTTAGAGTATAAACAAAGTGTTATCAGCAACCAGTAGGTATAATATAACATATATTCTTTACATAAAAGATAAGATCATTTATGTAAAATAAAAATAGAAAATCCAATTTCGATGCCGTATCACTCTATTGCCGTACCCATCCCTTAATAAGAATGAAAGATGTAAAATAATAGATGGATAAAAATTCTCACACGCAACAATATCATATGACATCGTACGTTAAAGATAATTGTGCGTAAAATTTACGCATAAGTTTAAACTCTCAGTTCAGTTCAGTTAAAAATATATTTAGTTCTAGCTACCTGCTCGCGGCTCGCCAGCTTAACTAAACTAAAAAACGATTAAACTATTTTTAGAAAACGTTAAAATTTTTTAGAAAACGAAAAAATTTGAACGTATTGGGGTTCAAACCCGGGTCTCTTGGAAGCCGCATCTCAAAAGCAGACCATGAGAGTTGACCGGTCGAAGATTTCGTCTGTGGACATATGATTGTCCTTCTTCATAGCATATGGCAGAAGTAAACCAGTCAATAGATTCTAATTTAATTCCCATTTCCGTCTCAAAGTGTAACACTTATCTTACAATTGTCGATTTTTTCTATTATTGCTTCGTTACACGATAACTAAAACCTTATAATTTTTATATATTGTTTCAGTATGAACGTGTAAGATCCCTCTAGAGATGCTTAACGCTAAAATTCTACCCGCCTCGTAGCCTTTACCCAAGAACGCCAATTCATACCTTGAATATGACAAAATAACTATTTGATGGTCAAGATGGTGAAGGTGATGAAGATGACAGGACTTTGATCTTTGGGCATCACCTGTTGTTCTTCTTTCGCCTCATCCGTAAAACTTCGTCTATGTTGCTCAGGACGTCAGCATCCCTCGCGGTGCTTAATTTTTCTACCGTTACATTTCGTTGTAAAAAGCCCTAACAATGTGATCCTCATACAAATGATCGGCCTTTTCAGCCCATAGAAGAAAATTATCACACAAAATAGCATAAAAACAACAAAGAAATAATAAAAATAACTCAAAATGTGTATCTGAGTTTAAGCCTTAACAGTTACGTAAAGGATAATCATGAGTAATTTTGACATATGCAGTTATTATAAATATCAAAATTGGGATCATACTTGCCTTAATGAAACTTGTGTTTTAGAAACGTACACCGAAAAGTCGCACTAGGATTTAATAAAGTCTCTCTGCCTTCGGAGACACAAACGCAACAGAAAAGGGGTTTGCACATATCATGAAAAGTTTGGATATATATATATGTAAACAGAACAGATTAAATAATTAGAATATATCTAAATCTACGTACTAGGCTAAAAATGTCTAATAAACATAATTAATACATCTATCTATCTGTATATAATAGCTTGTTCTGATTCACTGACTAGCTCATCATCGCCGAGCGGCAACTATTGAACATAGACGCAGGATTTTTATATTGCGCAGACGCAGAAAATATTTTGGAAATTCAAAGCCTAAGAATGTGAAATACATACAATCTTTTAACCCCTAGTTTGAAAGATTGTATGACAGTCGGTCAGTTTTAAAGTTACAAGCACGAAATTTTATATCTAGGTAATTGATTAAAATTAGTAAACTTATATGTCATCGATTGTAAAGTTTCTACCCCTAAGCTGATAAAATAGGGGTTGGAATTTTTATGCTGCAAAAGTATTTAACAGACATCTCGTTACAATCTGATAAAAATCAGAATCTGCTAAAAAAAATCAAAAAAAAGAGAAATTAACTCGGAAAGTAGAAGCGAGTGTTAATACATTTTTAAAGCAGCTTATCACTAGGTCCTCTTTGTCGAAAAGGATAAACGTTAAGCTGAAAAAAATTATAATCGACTAGGACATCTGATGTCATGGCCAGAGAGTCGGTGAGACGAGTCTTGGAGGCAAAATAAATTACTACCATAACGAAAGTTGTTATAATTTTCGGTCCAAGTTCAATGTCAATAGATGATATATGGGAGTAATCTTTATACATAAAAATTAAGTGACTTGAATGAATTTGTTAATCTCGGTAAGACTCGAAAACGATTAACATGGGTTTCAAATATTTTTATTTTTCTGTTAATTTTTAATGAATTTTGGTATATTTTTAATTGAAGAGGAGGATTTTTTTCATTTCTCCGCTTTGGTACTTAAGATCTGTTTTAATTGGCTTTGAATTCCGCCACTAAACACGCAATGTCTCAAAATGGGTAGAACGAAATGTCTTGACACTAGGTTCTCTCTGACTACCCTGCTATGCGGGAAACAGCGTGAAGCTGCAAAAATCCTAGTGGATATTTGTATAAAACCATTTTAATAATATTATAAAGGCTGTATTTTTGTAAACATAAATAAAAAGGTTTTAAATTAAAATAAACCAGTTAATATATTTAAATAATATTTATTTATGTGCTTGTTTCGTTTTCATGATGCCAGTTTAACATATGATATTAAAATACATGAGGGTGACATTTAACTGTAATGTCCTTTCTATTTAACCATTCACGTTCCCAGATTTTAGCGTGGCATCTGATAAATTTATCACACTGGGTAGTATAACACTCTTTGGCTATTGCATAAAAGTCTATATTAGTATTTAAACCAGCTACCACCTGCTCAGTCACCCTGGTTACTCGCATGACGTTGTAAAATATCAGAACGTCACTTTCAAATATATATTTATAAAGCGCCTCCTCTGCCATGAGATAGTACTTCGGATCATCCGGATTCTTCTCCTTGATGCCAGGCACGGGACTCACCTTCTTCTGACCAGCACAAACCTACGTAATACATGTTATATTGTAATTACTCATATAATATAATAAAAAAAAACCAGCTTATATAAGATAATTTTATAAAAATATAAGTTATCTTTCTGTTTCGGAAATTGCAGAGCTGCACAATGATTGTAAGTTCTGATAGAACTTGGAGTAATGTTTAGGTGTAGAGGATATCTAACTGTGTCACGTAACTATTAATTTAGGGAAAGATAGATTTGGCCAATAAAAACACTTTCATCTCTTTCTAATATCATATAATTTTACATATTAATCAAAAAATTAACTGAGATTATAAAGATTGGTATACGTACGTCAATCCAAGCTGCTATCAGGGCTAACAAAATCAAGGTAAACTGACGATCCATTTTATGACTGTTCACAACTGCTCCAATGTGCAACCAGACGTCGATTACTTATTAATATTCGGTGATAAATTTGTTTATATCCTATTGCATTATTATATTATTTCCAAATCATCATTACGCATGGAAAATTGTAATTTATAAAGTTATTGTATAATTTACACATGCTACGGTTTTTCAGCTTAAATTCTATTAAATATGTTCATTTAGCTACGTTTATTGAACAGGTTTTTTAATATACGCTTAGATTATATTTAATTATATATATATATAGGCTTATATAGAACAAATGCACTACAAACGTATAATTTAAAGTAAGAGTCAATTAAAAACATATTTAGAAAACGTATCAAAATTTGAACGCAGCGGGATTCGAACCCACGCCTCATGCGGAATTCTTATACGCTTATTACCACTTATTTTTATTGTTAGCATCTTATAATCTTAATTGCTATACTTTTTCTAAATATGGTTTCCAACAACCTAATAAATTAAAAGTGTTAAAAAGTTAATTGTGGACTTGTAGATTAGTACATAAACAATATGTTCTGATTGACATTTCATACATGAAAAATAACAATAACAGTTTCAAACTTTAATACACGAAACAATTGAATCATATTAAAAATAAGAGAATATAGTAAAATATGATGATTTCTACTAGACTTATTATCGAAAAGCATTATATATCCAGAACAAAATTGTTTTGTTTGATTACAAGTTAATTATCTACATATTTTAGCTTAGACTGAAAATAATCGACTCATATCTTTCCTCTTCATTCTATTATGCCTAACAGAAAAGAAAACTAATTACGATGAAAGGACATATATATGTTCAAATATATTTTCTTTTGAATAAAAGAAAATAACTTTGAACAACTCTAGTAAATATATATTATATTATTAAATATAGTATTAATATATGTCATTAAGCTATAATAAATATTAAAATAATATATAATAATCCGCGTCGGTTTTTTAATTATTTTTGCATATTGTTATAATCGTTATAAACAATTACTTTGATATATATCATTCGCAGGTACAAATCAATAGCAGGTATTTCAAATATATTCTAAGAAAATATCGACTGCCTTATAGTTTTATATGAAAATGATGTCACGAACTTGCGTACATAGACATCTTTCCAATGGTACTGAATAAAGCTTTAGGATATTAGATTCTGGGCACGCACGTTTTGGGCGCCCATATTGTTAATATTCAACAAACGCACAATATATTTGCTTTATTAAAAAGGAAGATTTTTAGGATCTACCCTGAAGTATTTTATATACTAATCATGTTAAAATTAATTGTATTGAAATATGAAAATAATGTTATTAGATTTTTATTACCGTATAATGATTGTAATTTGTTTAGTTCAGCAAGTTTTATATTAACTAAAAGTAATCATACATAGAACTTTCTCGTGTTTTTTAAGAGGATGCTTCTAATATTACTTACCATAGCATATACAAATATTTGATTTGATTTAAATATTCGAGTAAAAAATACAAGAAAGGAATTTAGTTGTTGAACGTTTTAATATTCGAAGTTTTTAATAAGTCAACGACACAGTAGAGCTAAAAAGGTATAGGCCATGAGCCATATATATATAATTAGTTTGTTTGGACAAATGAAAGTGTGAAACAGCTTTTCTAGAAGAAAATGCTTGAAATGTCATTTTCGTATTTATAGCATAATCTTGTATGAAACAGTATGATGTGTGTTCTAGGGATTACATCAATAGAAATGGGATATATCATTGATTTGTTAAAAATAGAAAAGTTTGAAGTATGAATGACCGGTAACTAGTCACACCTGTCAATTATAACAACGTTGAACAATTTAACAAATGATCGAATAGTGTATTACTTGAAAACAAAGTATTTTCCTCGTTACATATTTTTTCTTTTATTATGTCGTTTTTTGTATTCAAAGTCATCTTTATATTTTTTATAAATTATAATAGCACTATATAGCGTTATGGAGTCCTGTAAGCGCCGTGTTTAAAGAATATTTGTTATAAGACTTTAAGAGTATATATCTATGCATATTTAAATGAATTCGAATATTTATATTCTTCTTAGTAAGGTAGGGTACTTGTTCCCAGTAAACCTATGAATACATAATAACGGCGGGTGCGAAACAGTTAAAATGAATGCAAATTGGTTTATACGCTAATCTGGAATGAAATTACTTTTCCGCCCGAATCTGACAATGGATATTGACAACTCACTTTGAAACTTGGCGCTGAGGCTGGTCCAAAATGTCACTTGATAGTATCCATTAACATTTATTCGTACAAGAGTAACGTAAGTATAGTTTAAATTATTTGCTATGCTTAAATACATATTAAGACAAAATAAATAATATTTTTGAATAGAATAACAATTTTCACATCATTAACGCACAATTGGGAAATGTCTGAGTGGGAATAAGGGTATTAGGTTTAATTGTTACTCGGTATATTTGTATAAGTGTGTGAATAACACTTTAAAAAGTGTTAAAAATAATATTCCCTGGTCGGTTGGACTAAGTGTAAGTGTGAGGGCCCACCAATGGCAATTATTCGGCCTGCTTGTCCAGCATACTCTGCACGTCGAGAAGATGCAAATATAATTATTTTATTGCATAAATGTCTGAAATACTTGTAAATTGTAATAGAATATTAGTTGCATACACTTTGGTCTTTATCTTAATCAAAAACGATATGAAAAATAAAAGAACACTACTTTTTCAATTTTTACCTGAGATGTACCTATTAAAAAAAGTCTAATAACGGACTTATAAGTAATCATATAAGTATATGTAAAAAATTAATACTATCTAGATTTTTTATTTTTATTACATTTATAATTTCATCTATTCATAACAATAAGTCAAAACGACTAGTGGAAGGTTTTTTTTGAAGAAAAAATCTTGAACTTTTACTACGTTATTGCTTACTTCACTTTAAACTTCCATTTATAATTAACAAATAGCTCTTTTACATAGCGTTTACGTTTAAAGCCTGTGAATAATAGATTCTGTTCAAGAATTCAAGGAGAAGTGTTTGGGAAAATAATAAAACCTTTTACACTGAGAGTAGATTACTTTCAGCTGAACAAGGGTTTTTGATCAAATTTAGGGATTCTCATCAATTCGAACGTTATGTGTTCGATAAATAAAAACAATTTTGTGAAACGTATTTATTTTTTTGAATAAAGTTAGAAAATATTCTTCAAAAATATTATAAATTATATTAATGAAACACTGAATTTCGATATATAATAAATAAACACAAAATATTTCATCAAATTCGCCACTTAAAGTTTTTAAATCATTGCTCCTAATATCTTATCAAGTAATTATTCTAGTATTCTGTTGTATTAATGTAGGGATGTACGTATTGAGTTACTCTCGAGCTTTTTTCAACATGACTGCATTCCTTTTGATGTTTTCAAAGTGATTGTAAAAGTCTATTTGGATAAAGAATAAATTGTTTTTTTGTCTAGATATGTCCAGTTGCAATTTATTAAATAATATTGTGTATTACAGAGTATTTTTAAATAATATTGTGTATTAGACTCAGCTAGTTACCTCAAAAGACAAGCCGATTCAAAGAAATTGCTCTAAAGGACAATAACGCAGCGGTTCACCAATCTGTTAAGTTAATACACAAGTTAATGCCTTTGGGATATTTATTAAAGTCAGCTTCTACAAAGCTTAAGCTCATCTCAATACAATCGTTCGCTTGGCAAAGCTTTTATGGAAATGTACGAGTCGTAGAGCTTTTTGTGCAAATTTTGTAGTTGTCTGCGAATCTGAGTAGAAAATGGCATATTTTCTGATATTTTGAATCAGCTGACGCAAATTCCTTTTCATTTTTTCATCACTTGCTCCGTAATACGATCTCTGATTACTATGTATGTTTAATATTATATGAAATCGTCTCATAACATTAGGGAATTATGATGACGATTTTATATTTGTAATATGATGTATAGTTTCAATTGTTCTGCTTTCACACAAAAGAAATACTACCTATGAAGGCGAGGAAGAACATTAAATGGTAAAATTAAAGCTACATTAAATATATATTTTTAAAAGCTTAAACCATTCCAATAGTCACGCCAATACAACGTACTACAATTTACATATTATGTAAATTTGTCTATTGAATTAATTATATTTGATATTTTAATGCAAACATATACTAGCTTCTATTTAATTTATGGATTATTTATTTCAACTTTAAACTCATATATGAAATCTACAATATTACATTTCGATGCAATCAGCTTATCCTATAAGGAATAATAATGTCAAAAGCTTAGCCAGAGGCTAGGTACGTTGGAAGCTAGTGTTAGTAACCAAGTTAGTTAAATATTATTTTTGTATGTGAGTATAACTTTTTTATGAGTTACCGTAACACTAGAAAACTCGTATATTTAATGGCTCAAAGTAAAATTGGTTTTTGCATACTGATAGTGTTCCTAATATATGTTTAATACATATAAAGATTTAGATTAATAAATAATTAAATTTGTTTCTATCATATTTATAGTATAATTTTTTCTAAATTATGTTATAATAAATTTAAATATTTTTATATACACTACTTTGTAAATAAAGGCAAATATTTTACGTTTCTAATATTTTAACACTTACGTTGTATACTCGTATGTTAGCTATACGTGTCGTGTTTCTTTTATAGCACCGCCCAATACCCATGATCTGAAATCGTATCATGATTGATTATGTCATTAAAGATCGCTTGTTGTCATACTGTTTACAGGCTTACTGTTTAGAGAAAATCTGTATGGGAACTTCTATAAATTGCAATGGAGACACCTTGATGTCTATTTAAAATGAATTTATCGAAAATAAAATATTGAAAGTTTTCTCTATCTCTCTCTCCTTTTGCAGAAAATAATAATATATATTTTTAACCTTTTTTTTTTAACATAGTGTTATTCCCATACTAAGGAAGTTGAAAAAGACATATTTAGAAAACGTATAAAAATTTGAACGCCTCTTGAAAATTTTTTATACGTTTTTTAAATAAGTCTTTTTTGAGAACAATAATTTTAACCTTATATAAAATAAAAGATAATAGGAATATGTACCTGTATATTTTATTATTCCTGATTTTAATACACATTAAAATACATATTAAGACGAGAACACTCTCGCCTTAATATAAATTAAGGCACATTATAAATCTCTTGATGAGTTGTGACTTTATGTATACAAGTTGAGCTTTCACTAGGGACGGGTTTATGAAAATTCTACCTTTTCTGATGTAAGCAACGCATTGGTTTTTTTATAAAAGTATGTTAAAAGTCTTTCATAAAAAAAACAAAATCTTAAAAAAAATAATAATAATAAAAAAATTCAATTTGAATTGAATTTGACGGAAAAGTGTGCGTCAAGCGTAGGAACGACAAATTAAAAAACACTTTTTCCAATCACCTTGGTTGGACATGTATTTTGATACTCTGAGTGAGTGTGCCCTAGTACCTGGTCCCCTTGATTGCTATGAGTTATACCAATACTGGTTTGATCTGATTTAATTAAATATTATTTTACAAAATTATATTAATTTACTCGGACTACTCATTTCCTGTTATTATTAATTATTAATGAATAATTGACTATTACCAAAATTCTTACACCACTTAACGTTTTATCCTAAAAGCCTTACAAAAGAGCAATATTCTGTTTATGGGTCATAAAATGAACGTGTTCATATATTCGACCTACGTCGCATGTGTGCTAAGGTTATTTTCTACGTGATATATCCGCAGTTAAACTAGGCCGGTCTATTTCCGATTTAATAAAAACTAAAATCGAAGAGCGTTTTAATAGCTAGATAGATTTAGTAGTATTTCTTGAAGCTTTTAATTGACTAATATTACTAGAGTCCAGCATAAGGCCATTGTGGCGCAGAGGGATAACAGGTAACTGCAAACCCGATAGGTTGTGGGTTCTATCTACTATTCAGAGGAATAATTTTGAATTCTTCGTTTGGGTGCAAGACAAGGCGTGGCGTTAAATTCTCAACACGCGATGTCTCTTAATATTTAATTAATGTCTTGATACTAGGTTCTCTCTGATCTCTCAGTATTTAATTGTTTAAAATTTAAATTGTCCTTCAAACTTTAAGCTTAGTATTTTTTTTAAAGTATGACTATTTTCCGTCTAATAAAGTTTTTTGGTCGAATGGCGCTTTACGCTCGGTTGCATGGTTGAGGTGAAATGAAAGGAACTCGATAGAGCAGCTAAGGCCACAATAAGTGGGTATTGTTAGTATTTTTTCAGTTTTACCGCATATAAACTTATTTTTCCCTTTTCCGATCGAATGAATCCGAGACATTTCATGTTGTGTGGTGGAGCTCAACGACGTCCTTTATCTTATCACCGGAACGGAGATATGAAAATAATAAAAATATAATAATTCTCCCGAGTGGGAATCGAACTGACAACCATGGCGTATACAGTCAGACGTTGTCACACTGCGCCACGATGACCTCAAAGATTATTTGATATATTTTTTTATATTACAATATTACATTAATGCTATTACGTTAGATTTTCACGCATTGAGAAGCATACATAAATTGCTATTGATTACATTTAAATGAAATTTTATAATAATAATTGTAATTAACGTAAGAATGGAAATTTAATTAGAATTATAACATATAAGATAGGATTCCGCTAAATTGCCACAGGAACGAAAAATACGATTTTACGTCAGTCCATGCATTCGATGTTGCTATAATAAATAACTCGTAGAAAATAAAACTAATATTTACAATATCAATTTATTTATACTATGAAGTGTATACATTTTATGGCACTTCGTTCTTATAATTTAAAAAACTTAATTATACTTAATAAACAGTGATAAGACATAAACATCCAAATACTAGATAGAAAACACTTGTGTATATTAAATTAAACATTTAGTTACTGTAGTAAGAAAATTTACTTTATTGTTTTAAAATTTACTTTTTTGTTTGATTAAGGTAAATTTTAAAAGTTTCACATTTTTTTACATAATATAAAATAATTAAAACCTTTCTATTTCTATAGAACTAAACAATCTGCAGAATATGCTTCATCAGAAATGCTTTCTGTACTATCAGAGTTCGTCTATATGTAACCTAAACAAGGTTTCAGCGCAATATGCAAAAAAAAAAAATGAGAATTTTCGTACATTGTTTATAAAAACAGCCTACCTAGCTAGGTTATTATATATAGTTTGAGAAATTATTAATATTATATTTCCTTAAGTATTTAGTAAGGTTTTAAATTAAAGCAGGAAAGAAATTGTAAGTGCTTAATATCTTGAGGTAGATAATTTCAAAATCATAAGACTTTTAGCGATTGATTTTGCGCTGACACCTATGAGTACTTTTTTAACTTAAACTTTTTTCACTAAAGTACTTTTAAAATTTTGTTCTAGCTTCACGCTTAGAATACTTTTTGGTTATTTTATCATTGCAAACTATTTGTTCAGAAAATAAAATGTAAATACAAAATAATTACACTAATTTATTTAGTTATAATCTAAAACTAATTTAGATTATTTAAAAATGCCCATCGCAACTGACGAATAAATCCGATACAAACTCTTTCAATTATTGTTCTCGTAAAGATTAAGTGATTTACACCTTTATATAGGACTACGTTTGAATGAAATTGATTGAATTTTATTATAAAATATCAATTCAGATTAATTATTTAATTTTAAGAAAATTATTGGTTTTTACGCTTTTGAATTCGAAAGAATGTTTATAATTTTTAAAGTTACATCTAATTACCTATTCTTTTTCTATATTAAGCCTACAAATCTTTTTCTAGTCCTGATGTGACGGCAAACGATTATTTCTTACATCATAAAATAAGCAGATCTGATCGATTTGATTTCATTCAATAATATTAAACGTCTAGCGAATATTTCTGTAGTCTTTATTCTTAATTTTCATACTTTGCAATACTAGCTGCCGCTGCTATTTTATAAAAAAGTTACAGTATCAAGTACCTGAAACCAATCGTGTTTTATTTTCCTCCAAATTGGTACTATTATATCAGGTCCATTCAGAGACCGAGTCCCTACATCCCACGGCTAAGAGATTTACAAGCATTGCAACAATGTTTTTTAAAGGGCGGCACTACGCAGTTTCTCTCTAACTGATCTTTGGTGAACAGCTCGCAGTATTGCGCGCCGTCTTTATCGGGACAATCGAATGAAGGTCGGGGAGGACATCGACGAAGACGACATCTGCGACGGCGTTCGCGAGGCTTAGGTCCGCAAAGGTTGTCGTTTGGCGCAGGACAAATCAAAGGACGATGTGAGACCCCACGCCCGCAGGTTGTTGAACACTGAAATTTACATATTATATAATAAATTGTGTCTTGTTTCACACTAAAACCCAACTTTTAGTCGAATAGAACATTTTTATGAGAAATAATTTGATTATATCTGGGAATGATCGTAATTAAATTAAAAAAAATATGATTTTGTATGTCAACAAAAAAAAAAACAAGGTAAAAGCTCAATAATTGGCTGTAAAATTGTTCTTCAAATACTTAAATCAAAAAAATGTAATATGATGTTCAAATTATTAGTAAACCAAGCTTGACAATGAAATCAATTAAAACGAAAACACTTTTCATTTAATTGATAGCCTCTTGATGCCATAACTAAATTAATTACCAGTGTTAACCACCAATCGAGTTTCTAGGACTTATGTAAACAGTTTGAGTGCTTTTGAGCCTAGAGTTTGTTTAAGTTACTAAATATGTTTTAATAGTCTCATATAGAACATATGTAAAAATACTGATTATATACTGAGTTATTACATTCGTTTTAATATTCTGTATCCTAGAATAATAAAGCATGTATTAAATTTATTATTAGTATATATATATATATATATATATATATATATATATATATATATAATATCTATGGTATAAAACAATTCTGTCTTATCCATTTATAGTCGATTTAAGGAACACAAATAAAAACGTAGCTTCTTAGGAGTTCTTTATGTTATGAAACTATTTTTTTTTCAGCTGTACGCTTTATTTCATACAGCAGTGTAGGCAGAGGGAACCTAATATCAAGACGGGGTGTCTTGTTCTTCGCTTGATGCTTGAATTCGAGTCTTGTCTTGCCAGAGTGAGAATAAACAAATAATTTAAATATAATCATTTCCTCTAGTGGGGATCGAACCCACAACCATCGCGTTTATGTCGCCCGAAGTTATTTTATTTTTTACATAATTTATCACTAAATAAGAATTTTAAAATTGAACTTAAATAAATAATGACATTATGAACATATTGAAATAAACATTAAAATAATACATTTGTATGGAAATATGATATAAGTCAACAGTAATAATAGTACTAGTGTATATTAAACTGGCAAGAGTTGCTACGAGCTGTCCTCAACTCAAGCGAATGTTTCGGTTAAATTCGTTTATGTAGATCCAAAAGCTTCTGCACGTTTCACGTTCATATGAATATCGTTGTATGAGAAACTTTAGCAACTAAAAGCTTAGATATACAGTAATATAATACATAGAGTTGACAGTTTTAGCTGAGTGATTTTAATAACAATTGTTATTAGAAATATAAATTTATAATAAAGGGTTTTCTAACATTTTTATCGTCTTAAAATTGAGAGCCATTACGGCGCAGTGGCACAGCATCTGACTGTAAACGCAATTTTGTTGTGTCGGTTGTGGCTTCGATAAAAGTATTTTCATCTCTCTGCTTGGGTATTTAATACTTAGCGCGATATTTAATACTATATTTAATACTTATAACTCAACACCGCGCAAGACAAATCTTGCGCGGTGTTGAGTTCCGCCATTACAAAAGGAATGATCGGGAAAAAGCGTGAAACTGCTTTTTTCTGCTTAAATATATTTATTATATGTAATAATTACATATAATTTTTTTAAATTTTAAACACGGCACGACGGCACGTCTTGAGATATGTAGGAGCTATTAGCGTTAGCCACACGTGTACTTGTGGCTTAGTTGGATAGTAAAACAAATTATAATCTATTTATTGTAGGGGTGGAGTGGACATTCTGGGGCCCCGTGAACCGTATTTTCTACCTTGCCGCATTTTGAGCTTAATGCTGAATAGAAATAGAAATTTAGTGCCCAGTCTGTCAGATTCTGTAACTTAGCTTGGTCATACTAGTGAAATTGCATGTTTGATTGCAATATGCAACGCTGTACTTTGTTAATTCAAACGAGACCTAAATATTTAGTGCAAGATATAAGATCTACAACCATTGACTATTCATGCGCTTAATATATTGTAATAATTATGTAATAACGAAAGTGACAAAGCGAGGACAACATAATAATTTTATTTTGCAATTGAAATGAAATAACCCGTGTCATCAGTCTGTCTGTCAGTTAAATTATCTGCGCTCCGTTACCTGATATGTTTTTATTGTGTATTATACTCTTAGAAGTTATACATTAAATATTGCACAATATAACGTTACACATATATTTGTATATTCCTAAAATCATGTCGAACGACTTTTTAACGTATTGTATTTGTTTGTGTTTTTAGAAGTTTTTACGCACGTATAATTCGTATGTAAGAGATGCAAGGAAAGCAGATATATATACTGAGATATGACTATTTCTTCGCGCTTAACTCAAATTGATATACTCAATATATAATACTCGAGGTACTCAAACCAAATGCGTTGGAGTTTGTGCAATAACACATGTTTCAACTACGCGTTCGTTGGCATTATTGCATTTTATTTTCCTTTTAAATAAAATTTTACTGCAAAATAAATAATTTACCGCAGACACTATGAGAGTTGTTTGTATAAACACTCTAGATTTGCTTGTAGAATTCTGCAGCCTGTACCCATTGGAGTGAGTACGGTTAAATTATCTGATATTCTTTTAAATTTAGTTAGTATTAATCCTTTTCTATTGTATTTTACATTATTAATATGACAAAAAAACCACTGTAAATTCACCACTTCACCGCTTTTTAAAATAGAAGATATATTATTTTCTTTAAGAATAATGTTTTAGTTATTACAGATATTACTTTAACAAACATTTTAAGAAAACGATTAAAAATTTGAACGCAGCGGAATTCGTACCTACGCCTAATCGGATGTAAATTGCATGGCTTAGCGGTCAGTGTTCGAACGGTCCCAAGAGGCACGAGTCCCAATACCAACTGCGTTGAATTTTTAATGGTTTCAAAAAGTGTTTTTCAATTTTTAAGTGTTTCTCTTTAAAAAATGTTAAATGTTATAATTTTTATCTAGGTATATGTTTTGCATGCAGAGGGAGTGTAGTGATAAAACATTTTCAATAATACACTACTTCTAAATGGATTTTAAACACATAAAAGAACAGTCAATATTTTTTTGATGAATGCTTACATACCTTATATTCGAAGGTGTACAGAATAGTTGACGTTCCTGGACACCTGCGCTGCCACACGTAGCACTGCATCCTTCCCACTCGCCGCCCGACCATGTGAAGTCGCAACTATAATGTAATATTAAAGCTCTAAATCTATTTAATTTAAATTAGATAACCTAATGAATCTAGGTTTATATTAATAATAATATAAGAACAAAACTTCTAACTTTAATACAAATAAAGTACGCTATTTGATTACGAATTAATGGACCGGGTTGTTCAAATTATCTTTGCAAATAATACAAATTCTCTTGAAAACAATCTGAAATATATTTAGTAGATTAGAAGGTATTTGCTTTAATAAAAGTCTACTTCTAATAAACATTCAAGAAAATTGAAAGGTTTGTGCTGAAATTGACTGATTTTTATATAATATTTTTTATGCGGTCATCGAGGCGTGTCTGGAGAACTGTTATAAAAAATAGGTTATATTTCGATAGATCTCACCTATGAGTATTGCATCTTTCATATCGTGTGAGGCCACAGTGCTGGTCGCGTGGGCATCGTGGTCGCAACACTCTTACTCCACCCCCACACGAAACAGAGCACGGCCCGCGTTCATTCGACCATCTATTAATAAAAAAAGTACTGACTTAATTAAACTTACGAATATAAGAAAATATTTTAATGATGTACAGATAGGAGGAAATATGGGATTCAAAATTTGTGTAATGTTTTTGTATATGACTAGGGCAGTATTATTAAAAGATAATCGGATATATTATAAGCTCTTGATATAATATTTTATAATATGTTGCTGTAAAAGGTCAATCTACAGTAAATCCTATAAATTTTCAGTAAAAATTAAGAATTAGCGGCTTTAAAGGTATAACTCTGATTTTTTTTTCATCATTTTTCATTTTAAAATAATATATTCTATATACTCGGTAAACTTTGGTTATGCTAGATAAACTCAGATTATATTATTCTAGATTATTTTAGATACAGCTTAGACTTTTCGTTTGTAAATCTTAAGTTTTGATCAGAAAATTTAGCAAAGTATGGGCTTTTACAGGAACATATACATATATAAATTTTGAGATAGGGATTAAATAAATTAATAACGTCAATGTATTAATTTGATAAATCATGCAAATGTTAGTGCTATTGTATAACAAGACCCGTATCGTTGATAAAACCGTGTCTGTAAAATCAAATGTACTTCGCTTAATTCCCTTATCTAATACATTGGAGTTCGAAGCACGTGTATAACAGCAACTATTTCACAACCACGTAAAGTCGATAAGAATCAGTTTCAAGTAGAACTATGTATATGAGAAAATCATGTTATGAATAGAAAAAGGGCTATATTATTGGAACAAAGCTTATCGATACATACTCGTATATTTATACAACACTAGCGTTATTGATTACAAAGATATAGCTAAGAATGAATGTCAAACGCTTTAATTAGAGTATTATGGAAGATATACGAACTAAGATTTGTTAGTAGAAGTGTTTCTTGATAGAGTGTGCGTCAACTTTGACTTAATTAACAGACTCGGTAAAATCATTGCATGTTAGATGTATACGAAGCAATTAATATAAGATTTTGCACGTATTAGTTGATATAATAATTATTTTTTCCAACTTTATTCCGCATCCGGATAGGCAGAGAGAACTAGTATCGTGATACTCAGTTTTTTTTTATTCAATTGCCAAGGCTATAATTCGTGGTGACAGTACTGGCAGAATTCATCCGCATATGTTTTTACCAGAGCAGGGACTTGAAATTTAATTATTTCCTCGACTGAGCCTCGAACCTACAACCATCGCGTGTAGTCGGTACTGTCGCACTGCGCCGCGATGGCCTTTAAACCTTATCTTCTGATAATCTTTTCATCATAATTATTTCTATAAATGTGATATAATAAATAACAATAATTTATTTTTAATAGGCTGCTTTTTTTTAATTCTAAATATTGGGTTTCATTTTCAATTGCTTTGTATTAAATGAGACTAGTAGATTCTAGATAGAGTCTAATTATTTTGTTTCAGCTGAATCAGCGGTTGGTTGGAACTGTGCGGTAGGAGTAATATTGACATAACAACGTTCCCGATACCCTTATACACTCATGGAGAACCCGCAAGAGCTGTCAACAAACATATAGAGCAGGCTTTAACTTTAGTCAGGTATGCATCTGTTAATTGCTCGTGGCTCGTGTCTCATTTAAGCTCTAAAGTTTTTTAATCAGGATTTTCATAGACGTTCCAATTCAGACGATCAATTTTTTATTTGTTATATATGAAACTGTTAAAGTATATTTTGTAAACATTTTTTAAAGTGTTATTCCCACACTAAGGAAATTGAAAAAGACATATTTAGAAAACGTATAAAAATTTGAATGCAGCGGGATTTGAACCCGCGCCTCTTGAAAACCGTTCAAGTTTAAGTTAAAGTATACCATAAATTATTATAAAATAAACTAAATGTGTAAAGTGTTTAGCCGTTATTATATTTACAATTTTAGCGAGTTTGACATACAAGACACATATTTATGTAATATTTGCCCATCATAAATATATTTTAAATTGTAAGCATACTATTAAATTACCTATATCCATAAAAAAGGTATTAAAGTACCTACCAGTGCTGTTGAAGTGCATTATATATTTTATCTTTTTACATCATGCTCGGTAAAGCTTAAACTTAGACTAATACATACACAGTTCTTAATTTTTATAATTTTAAGTTATTCAATTTCAATTTAGAATTTTTTCGTAAGGGATTCCCCCAGTAAATGGATCACACAACCATTATTAATAGTTAGTTTTGTTAGTTAATAGTTAGTTGCGCTTTTGTTATTAATAGTTAGTTGCGCTTAAATTACGAATATATATTAAATGCAATCCTCTAATTTTAGCAAATATTATACTAAATTTGATTAAAATATTGTGTATGAAAATGTCGCCTTTGGGTACTTTGGATTCAATTTCATAAGGGACTCAACATTCCTTTACAAAATCGATGAGTGTGTCTGTCTCGGACAAAACGCTCCATGGATAAGTGTAGAAGAATATTTGTGCAAATTTGAACACCACATGAGCCAAGTGAGAGACAATTGATATTTTAATAATCAGGAATAAAATAAATAAAAATATTGTAATTAACAGTATTTTGGTTAAATATATAATTAGTTAAAACTTTAACTTCTTAATATTTGCAATAGTTGAGTAATCTCGATACCGACATTTTGATCTCGAGCATGTTATAAAACTTTCCCACAAGTTAGTACTACATACATATGCCTTATACTGCTAATGTACATGCATAATATCGATTTCAGCCACGACTGGTTATCCTCACTTGTATACAGCTTCAGTGCGGTAAATTACAGTTTGCAGATTAATCTTGTAGTAAGATAGTTTAGGTGAAATTGGATATGTTGGCTTGCAGGGATTAGTATCTATGAATTTTCCTCTAATTCTCTTTAATTATAAGACAGTTAAAACTTGAATTATTTATTATTTTAGAAAAACTAAAAACCTGATTTAAATGCTTATTATAGAACTTAAATGAAGGCTAAACGAAGCTTAATAATGACCATTGTCTGCATAGAAAATATAAAACGTATAAGTAAATTACTAAGATGTGCTTAATTGATTTCACTATTATTTCATTTTGTCTGTATGACGTCAAAATTGATATGACGAGGGGGCTCAGAACGCAGGGGAAGGGCAGATGGAAGGCAAGACTCATCACAAGAAAAGGGCACGAGACCGTCGTAGCTTTTAAAACCCTTTATATTTCTCAAACCTTCAATATTTAAAGCTGGGTCAAGATGCGTTCGTTATGGACAGTATATATTTCAATTACTTAAATACTTTGTCACGTGAACCACTAGCATTTGTTAGAATTCAACTAAAAATAAACAAGTAATATTTGATTATCATTTAGCTTCACGCTTTTTCGTAGAATGGTAGTCAGAGAAACCTTGATGTGTCTCTGTACTGTCTCTGTGTGATGATGGCACTCTGTACGTAGTGGCGGAACTCACAAATTGTCTTGTAAGAAGGAAGAAATTAAAATAATATCATTGCCCCTAATGGTAATCGATCTCACAACCATTCTGTTTGCAGTCCTGACTGTCGCACTGGGCCATATAAATGGGGATTTCAAATTATTATTACTTTATAAATTGATAAAAGTGAAATTTAATTTAACATTGTATATAAATATATGTATGAATGTAGGTCCATATTGATAATAATACTTCTATATGTTCTAATTTTTTCCTTTGAAATAAACAAGAGGCGCGACATCTACGAAGAAATAAGAAAATTTTAATAAAAAGGCAGGTGAAATATTACGCAGCCAAATTTTCAAGAGTGCGGTATCATAAAGTATTTGCGGAAAGTTAGATAAGTGAAAAATGTTCTTCCTAAATTGGACGGTACTTACTTGTTCTTTTGACAAAAAATAAGAGTTAAAGAAGAGAATTATGAAATATTGTATATATAGTTAATATTTTTCATTACTATGCATTTCTATAAAGTGACGTACAGGTTGCTATAGCAACGCGTATTATACACGTCAACGTCACGTTTCGTAATACATTTTAAATTTAATATGAATGAATAGACCGAGTAAGACTATAACAGCTTTTAACAAGTTTATATTAAAGTCACATGGAACTTTCAAGTTTCGAACAGAGGATCCTAATACATAGACTTCATGTTCTTTGTACTTTTCATGGTAAGTCAATCATAAAAACGTAAGTTGTTCTAAGCAATTAAACTACGCTAATTGCGACCGAAGCAAAGGTTTTCGTGTTTAATTCTTCTCCAATATCAAAGTTAACGAACTAGTTTTTTTACATAATATTTTGAATACTTTGAAATGTTGAGATAATATTTCAAACGTATTGTTTGAATGGTTATCCACTTTTCTCAAATAATACGTCCAAAAGGTCTAGTTAATAATAATTTACGTTGTGTTCAAATTTTGCGGCAATTATTTAAGTTTTGTTGTTAATTCAAATTATATAAATACTTCGAAATAATTCATTTCTTTTAATTCAATGAATTATTAAATCTGGAATATGCAATAATTCAACGTAATGTCATTTAAATTTTTTTTTTTAAAATAACTGATTATATTTAAATTATTTTCATTTCTTTGCTCCGGTACTTAAGAAAAAGCGTGGTTTTGAGTTTCACTGCTCAACACGCAATGTCCCGATTTTGGGCGGAAACTGGAGAACGGAGTGTTTTAATACTATCCTGGTATGCGTGAAAAAGCGTGAAGGTGAAAAAAAAGATTCCCTGAAAATAATTCAGATGCTTTCGTAATGTTTCTAAGTCTGTAAGGTATCGTTTCTAAGGTATGTGATACACACCCTGGGGAGGCTAGACCGTTAGCAAGAATTGAAGTACAGAAATCTGTGTAATGAAGATTCTTTCTTAATGTTCTTTTATTTTATTAATTTCCAAATTTCATATGAAATATCGTATCGTTATATGTATGTGTATATCTGTTAAAGTTAAATAGGCTTAGGTTTATAACTAATATAGCTTATAGCGCGATAGCTTAAAAGAACGCTCTTATAATAGGCGATCCCGAATGAAGGTATACGAACCCTTAATATCTACATTATTCATGTGTAAGCTGACAACAAAATGGGGTCCTTTTGGGACTAATTCACATGTTTACTTTTTATGTTCAAGGCCATTGCTATTGTATAATTATTGAGTTGCTAACACGAGTTTCACTTATGCTTACACAAGCTTCGTGTAAATTATGAAATTATATTGAAATTTACTAAATTGTATATCATTAGTATTTAAAAAAAATTACAATTTTATGTTATTTGGAAATATTCAATCAAATGAATATACGCAGTTAAAAGAATTGTGTAAAATATGAGAGTGAAATATATATGGTATGTTAATATATACTAACGGAAGGATTTTCATAGTAGGAAGAGTATAGAAGTACTTATTTAACTTGACTATAATATTTCATAATTTTAATAAAGTCACTGCTTATCGAACAAAATAGCTAAATGCTAAATATATTTTTACTCGACCTTCTCTTGCAAGGGTCTTTTAAACGTAAGCGCATGTATTTTAAAGATAAATAATTGTGGTGAGTATATTCTCTTTAATTTAATTTTAAAACATTTACCATGTACTTTATTATTTTAATACTGTTGAAGTATACACAATACTTTTAAATAATTATAAACAAATAATATACTAAATATAAAAATTAAGTCATATGACGTTCGATTATCTGAACAGAGAATATGTACAGTAGAAGTTAAAAAAACCACACTACCTTAGCACCTATTTCGTGTACTACTAATATATGTAAATTATGGTTGAGTGACTCCTACCAGAGCGGAGAAATGAATATAATTTCATCAATAATCAAAATAAGAAGTTACATGCTTAATTTTTTGAACGTCAAACAATTTACCACTGGTTCACTAAAGTGAATGCCTCAGACCTGAGAAGAACCGGCGCAAGAAACTCAGTGGGATTTTTATTTTCTTTTTTTTCCAATACAATAATTGACTGATTTATTAGTGAAATATAACCTTTGAAATAGACTGGACCGAGCATTTCATTCCCAAGGCGTGTTGTCATTTAGAAACCTTTAACACACAAATGTCTTTTCACTACTTTTTTAAATTGTGATATAGATCATTTTTGGACGTTTTCTGAGATCCTTGCCTGAATTACGGGTTCTATATAATCTAGTTACAGGCGCGGTAAGTCCCGTATAGGGACCGAACCCACAACTAATCGCATTTACAGTCAGAAGCCTCATTTGTTATTTATCCGTACCTGTATTCCATAGGCCTGGTTCGTCCGGCGGGCGTGCTGTAGTTGACGGACACCTCCACGGCAACTGTCTCGTCCAGCGATTGTGTTGGCACCGCCTGGACAGGACATTCATTGTAACATATTTCGTAAGAATAAAATAATAGAAAGTACTACTATATAAATTCTGTGGAAAAAAATTACAGGGCAGATATTCTTAATATAACTTGTTTATATTTACTTGACAGTTAAAATAAGTTTAGTATAGTACAGTATATAACTGTTTAATTTCTGGCTCTATTAAATGAGCGAGTTACTTCAGCGAGGTTAAAATTAAATAAATGTTTAAGTAAAACCGCAATTCAAAGTTTATTTTGTCATTCATTTCGAGCAGAGCAAATTTAAGATCCTATTGAACCTTTCGATGTTGACATAACAAAGGTGATTTTTTAACATAATCCCATTTATCGAAGCTAAGCCCTAGAAAATAAATATGATGTCTGAGAATAAGTCATCTTAAAAGATGGATCGGCGTATAAAGTTCGTATAGCGAGTTCCTAATTAACTTCACCAGGCGAGTTGAAAGCACCCGTGAATAATTAAAGCGCCTCCGGACCGGACCCTCATCAAATGTTACGGTTCGTTTCACGTCACATATAAAAGCACATATCTCTAAAGCTTCTGTACCCGCTTTTTGTTAGTTTTCTTATTGAGTAATGTTAATTTGATCCATTTTTATAATACGCTCATATCATTGAATTTGTCGCTCAAAAGTCAGTCTCAAGTTCTAACAAAATTAAAACTCGCTTTATAAGGTCAAATTTCAAGATTGTAACTTCCGACTTTTCTTACAAATTACTTCTTTATACTTTTACAATATATACATTCAGTCGTAGAACTAAATATTCTCTTTAAAAAAGTAGCCTTATTAAAAACTAATAATCTTCGCAGGTGACAAAAGAGCTGGCTTGTTTTTAGCCCAGATCATAGACATCGTTAGATAGGTTTCAGTGAAAGAAATGGAGACACCGTTCCTACCTAAGCACATATATGTGAATTTGTCCAAGACTTATTATTATTAAATAAAGTAATACGTGAGCAACAAAAAACTGTGTTTACTTTAATTATTTTTAGGCTTAGAATAGACCTGTCCATATTTTATTGTGAATACACAAAATTTGCACAAACAATACAACCATGGACCACATTTGTACACATGATTGGGTTATTTGTAGCTAGCGAGTGCGCTTGGCTGTTCGTCATTCAAACGAAAATATGTTCTTTTGAAATTACGAATTCATATAAACCCAGAATACTATACTTAATACTATACTCAGAATATATACTTTTTGATAATATTTATACAGAAAAATAAACTCTCGTAATACTAATTTCGAGTGTATTTAACGTTTTATTTATTTGTTGTATTATATCATTAAGTTCAATATTGTTAAAATAAAACTCTGATCCACATCTGAAAATATACGGAGTTCTATCTTATTGTAAATGCCTTTCACTTTGATTTGCGTCAATTTTATTTGATCATGGAAATGGAAAATTTTCTGAGGAATCCTTTAAAAACTGTTAATACTAGTATATATCAGGCTCACAGCGTGAAAGTAGCTTTCTTTAAATATATTTTTTTACAAAACGCATAAAAATATAATATATCCTTTGCACTTATATTATTTAATTCATTATTTTTATGTGAATGTGTCATACTCATATATATCTGTAAGTGTATATATAATAAAAGAGTAGAAAAGTCAATCCTGTACACGAAAGGTTTAAATTTGAACGCAGCAGGATTCAAACCCGCGCCTCTTGGTAACAGTCCAAGTGCTCTGACCGCTAAGCCATACAAAAATAAGTTGTAATAACCGTATAAGAATTTCGACGAAACCGGGTGTAGAATGGATTACGCAGGTTCGCATTCTGCTCGTAAGTGGGCCGTTAGCCTAGAGCCGTCGGCTGTACACCGGAGTGGTCAGGCAGAGCCAGCACTACTAGAAGTGCGGGTTGCCGCGTTGGAAGTGTGAGCATCCCGGCTGGCCACACCATCCGCTGGTCTGAGAAAAATCGAGTCTGTACGTCCGGTGTTCCGACAGTGGTTAGTGAGGCGTCATGGCGTCCTAACCTTCCGAACCACACAGGTACCTCGGGGCATGGGTGCTTCGGGAGGTACCTGTGTCGGGTCATTGGGAGGGAGCCCGACGCTAGCTGCTACAAACGCGACGAATGCCTTGAAGTGACGCCCCAGCACACGCTGGAGATGTGCCCAGCCCGGACGTCTGGACGTCGTGCGTTGAACGGCGTTATTGGGCAGTACCTCTCACTGCCGGCCGTGGTAAAGGCCATGGCGGCTTGCCAGGGTTCGTGGGGTGCGGTCGGATCCTCTTGTGAGGCCCAGTGGTGCTAGAAGGAAGCGGTGGAACGGGCGATGGAGGTCTCTTTCTTCCAACCTCGCCATCCATCGCAAACGACCGGTCGCCAGAGGGTGGCAAACGACCGCCGCCTTCCACACTAATCGGTCAGGTCAGCTTGGCGAAGCTGTTCGCCTACTCACCTGGCCCGAGTATGCGCGCGCGGGATGCTTGAAGTAGCATCTCCATTTCTTCTTCACAGAGGCATGATTCCATAGCAGCGTGCCCTGGGAATCTTTGACGCAAAGACATTTGGCAATATCTTGCGTCGCTATATCCCTAGCCCGTGCCAATATAGCGTATACCCCACCGTCACGTTTAAACAAGTATTAATATTTTTATATTTAGTTTTAGAATACCTAACTTAAAGTATTTATGGTATTGAGTAAAATGAAATGAGGTTACCAAAACAGTAAATAAATCCATGTACAGTTATTTTACAAAGTATTTATTTCATAAATTATTACTGTACACGTGTTACCGCGTTGTTAAACATTTGTAATGAATTTATATAAAAGCTGACGTTGTGTGAAAGTTTTCATTTGCTTAGATTTTTATTTATTGTTTAGAGTTTGAGCCAATTGTAATTTTCGAAATAAAAGCATTTTTTTATGTGTATTGACGTGTTATAAATATTGATTTTATAACATAACAGTTGTAACCGATAATTTATTTTATTATATGAAAGACAGTTTATATGGAAAATATAGATGTAAAAATACACGGTGTGGTTCGATAAAGTGTAATTTGGAATCAACCTCAATGTTTTCGACTTTTCGTACTTTTCGTAAACATTCATATACTTATGTATACTAGCTAAAGAAAAACTATATTCGATTTTTAGGATTACTCGCAAAATTTATGAGATTCTTACAAGTATAAAAATCCATTTCGATGTACGTAAGACAGCTGGCAACAAATGGCGAAGTCACACAAAATTCAAATATAGAGCTCAAAGGCGAGCTTCAAAGCGACTTTTTTATATCCAGCAGTGGACAGCGTTATTAATAAAATAATTTAGCTAAATTCTAAAATGATAAGCCGATGTTAAACATATTTTTTAAGTTACACGTAAAGACAAAATTAGTAAATACAGAAATGTTAACAACGTAAATAAGTTTTAATAAGCGTATCAGAGTTTCAAAGTAGCCGGATGTAGAACGCATGGCTTAGCGGTCAGAGAGCTTGGACGGTTTCCAAGACGAGCGGGTACGAATCCCGCTGCGTTCAAATTTTTATCTGGAGTTCTCTTTGTTTTTTACATTTTATACATTGTCCATAGTAGGTCGAAGTTAAAAAGAAATACACTGTTGAGACAAACAACCACTCACGATCACTTATAACCTAAAAGTACGTTTTACTAAACGAAAATTTTACATACATTTAGAATGATGCTTTCTAGGCCTTTACTAATACGATACGGGTTCACTATGTGTCATTTACATTTGTATGAGACTGGCAATTTAAAAGATAAAGTCTAGTATTTCATTAATTTTAGTTCCTTACAAAAAGTTCCTTTGAAAGAAATCTCAATAGAATCGATTCAGAAGTTTCTAAAAATTATATATGCACACTATCAAGTTATTGAATGTTTATTGAAATGACTATTGACAAGTCTTAAATTAGCACAGTATCTTACCATTATCATTAGATCAGTTTGCAGCCTTGAAACGGCAGAAATAGAAACCTCTGTGTCGGTTTGCTTCCAACGCAGTATGCTTCCCGCTGCCACCACCTCACCTTCTAATCCAAAGCTTTCGTCTTCCTTTATGTCAATCACATTGCTATCAACTTCAATAATTCTAAGATTTTCAGGCACGTTTGGATCATATTTTAAGTAATTATCTTGTCGGTTATCTAGTTCGAAGTGTTTTGAATGATATTTTAGTTCTAAAATTGGTCTGTCTCGGCGGCGTTCTCGTATTGCAATGTTTATTGCCACTGGAGTAACAATGTGCACGGAAAGTTGGTTTGCTTCGTGAGGTATTACTGTCAGACGCGTCCATCCTGGTGGAGGAAATAAAGGAAGAGAGGAGTATTGTTAGTGTTATTTTTGATATTAAATCCTTACTGATACTTAAACTATTTAAATGAGGAAATGGAAACTGAGATAATTACCATTATTTTACTATGTTAAAAAGCATATATTTTTGTCTTTATCCGCACAAATTATTTAGATATAGAATAAAATTGAGTTAACTAATCTTATAAGCTATATCACGAGGTATGATTTATTTTAAACATTTGTACAATATTTTTAGAAATATTGTCTAATAATTAAAGTACTTATACAAATTATATACGCGTTATTTATTTGGTTACCAAGATGCTATTTATTTACAAATAAGTACATATTAAGCTTTAAACTTGAGAAAAAGAAAGATATGTCAAAGACATTAAAAAATAATTGATAAGTTGTCATCAGGTATCATTAGAAAGTGTTCTTGAAAATTAAAAGGAAGAAAATAGTAAATAATACATTTCTCGTATGTCTAAGTTATTTATGATATCGGTATAGTACCTTTGTTGAGCTGACGGGTGTATATATGGGTGTTATTGTTACAGTAGCCATCAGGACACCAGTTACAAACTGGGTCGGTTCCATTGCATTGTCCTTTCACACACGTACCCTGTAATGTTATATAGCTTACTTAAATATTTTTATTTCAACAATATAATTTATAGGTCTTTGATAAAATATATCGTAAAAAACCAAGACACTGACTTCATATAGAGGGTTACAAGCGAAAATAAAATAGCACTAATTGATTTTTATACCTGATAACAAACGTCGTAAGGCCGCTCATAGCTGCATGATGTTCCATCTGGTAAGGGTCCAAAGGTGGTAGAATTTCCGCCTCCATAATCAACACACCATATTTCACAGTTCTTGGATTCTTAAAATAAAAAAATAAATATATATATATATATATAAAGGCGATCATGGTGCAATGGTACAGCGTTTGTCTGGTTTTGGGTTTTATCCCCACTAGGAAAAATTATATATTTTTTATTATTTTCCACTTTGGTAACTTACAATGGAATCTTTCAATTTAAGCCAAAAAGTTCTTGAAACCCATTTTTTTCTGATTACGCTTCTGTGCAGGAAATAGCGTGGGCCGTTTTTTTTATTATTTCCTGTCAGGGACAACCTAGTGTCAAGACACTCCGTTCTCTACTTTTTGAAAAAAAAAAAAAAAAAAAAAAAAAAAAAAAAAAAAAAAAAAAAAAAAAAAAAAAAAAAAAAAAAAAAAAAAAAAAAAAAAAAAAAATGAACAAAGGAAGGAAAATCCACTTCACTAAGTTCTCTCAGATTTTCCTTCAAAGTATTATATAAGTGTATAATTTAAAAGTAACTTTACATTTTAACGTCAGAGAGTAAACAAAAATACCTAGAAATAGATGATTGTGAAATGGGACGACGCTTCACTATAAACGCAATGAATTTGGATTCCATCTGTAAAGGTCCCCGAATAATGGGGGGATTGTCATTATATTTTAATTTAATTTTTTTTTATTTATATTGAAGAAAAAGAAGAACGCTCTGTTCTCTCCATTTTACTCTCTGCTTCAAACAGAGACTAATTAAATGTCTATATAACCATAAACAATGTTGTACAAATTTTAACATTTTTTTTTTAAATGTTACATGAAAAAGTGAATTCAGTTTGTATAAATTTAAAAAAATGTACATAATATTTATGAGACTGTATAATTTCTTCATCGTTTTAGCAGAATAAATAATGAATTTCAACAAGACTCAAAGTATAATCTCCTAAGTGGCGGTGGGAGGAGAACGTAATAATGATTATTAAAGCAAATAACTTTTGAATACTAATACTTGTTCAAACTAATTCGTTAATAAAGGAATTATAATTTTTTACTCTCCAAATACAACTTGTTTAAATTTAAGTTGGTTATGTGCGTGTTATTTTAAAAACAAATAAAATAAAAACAACATGAAGGAAATATGAGTCAAATTGGATAACATTCTTATTAATATACAAAATATAAGCGTTTTCCCCGCATAGCAGGGTAGCAGTCAGAGAGAACCTAATGACAAGACACTCCGTTCTCCACTTTCCACCTGAATTTAAGACATTTATGTTAGGTGGCGGACCTTAACGTCGATCTTAGTCTTGTAACCAGAGAGGAAAAATTAAAATAATTAAAATATGATCACTTCACCAAGTGGGAATAGAACCCACGACGTACCGCGTTTACAGTCAGACGTAGTTCTACCAAGCCACGAGGGCTTTTCATTTTATATTGCAGAATATAAACCAAACTGTTCTTAATTTTATATGTCCTTTGCAAGCGCTTCGTAAATTCAATACAAAATGTCAATATCAAAACGAAAGCTACTGCCAAGCAACTACCTCCCTAGACTTAAGCTAATCTTAGGAAACAGTTTTCCTAAGAACGGCTTGAAAGGAATGAAACTGAAACGTAGTCATGAAATTGTTACTATGTAATGTAAGGAATATATGGAAAATGTATTTTATTTGACAATTTGGATTATACTTTAGCAGGGTATTCAGAGAGAATTTAGTGTTTAAACCCTTCGTTCTCCACTTTCCGCCCGACATCGAGACGAGCTTTAAAGACAGTTCTAAATATCACAAAATATATTTTTTTAATTATTAAACGTAAAAAAAACGTATTTTGGATAGGCATTGCATTACGATTGATATAATCAATAACAAAGGCTATAGATTTTTTACAGAATTTAATTTATTATTTACATCAAACACTGCTTTCCAATTCAATGAATGAAGATATTACACATATATCACGAGCTAATAATATCTGCCTAACAGTCGACAAGCCAATTTGTATGCATTTATAGGCTGGTGATGACAATTTGAATTAATGCCTTGTTCTCAGGTCAGGCCTGATTAATTGCGTGCTAACGCTAAGGGAATAACAATGAGACCAATACGTTCACAGAAGCAATTACAATGGTGCCGTTCTAAAATATAATAATTATATATCATTCACTAATTACTCTAGAAATTAATATTCACGCAAGCCTTAATTTGTAAATAACCGAAAGTTCCAGAAAAGGGTACTTTTCACAATGTTGAAAGAGAACACAATCTGGTAGATTTTTGTAAGGAAGCTAGATTGCTAGCTTTCCTATATATTTACATTCCTTTTAATTTTATAAGTTTAATTATGTACACAGTTAAATGATCAAAGTAATGAACAAAATATAATATGATTCCACTAAGGTTCCATTTTGTATTTCTAAAAAGGTGATAGTCGCTTGTAGCTCGTCTACAACCTTATACGGCTTATTTAATATTTACTTTGGCATAAATAATACGACTTCAAACACTTGCATATTTAAGTACAACTAACTTACAAGAAAACGTTCATCCTGCTCATTACTATAAAGCACCTCAGAGCACTTCAACGTTTTTAAACTACAAAGGAGTTTTCCGTTCTGTAGTAAAAGGCAAAAGAAATAGAAAACGTACCTTCGTGATGTAAGTAGGGTATGAGGTGGCTGGCGCGACGGTAGCAGGCGTCGGCGCGGGGATCGCGGGAAGCGCAAGGCGCGCCCGACCAACACGTAGCCGCTTGTGACCCGGCACCCTCGCACGCGCTGTCTTGTGCACTTCTGAGGATTATTATTGTAGTGAGACTGACTTAATATCTTCACAAACCTTTATTTTTTTTAATTCTGAATAAATTGATACTTTAATTTTGATTGAACATTATTAGTAATTCACAGTTGTTATTGCCTAAAGCTGTTGTTATTTCATAATTTTTGATATATAATATTATATTATACGGATAAAATATTCGCAAAAATTGAGGCCACGATAATGCAGCGGGACAGCGTGTAATTGTAATGGAGATTGGTTGTGGGTTCTATTCTTATTTGGAGGAATAGCACAATTTATCATTTGAATATTTAAAGTTTTAATTTATTTCCCTGCTCTGGTAAGGCAAAAAGCTGCGAGGAGTCTCGACATTCAACACGCAAAGTCTCGTATTGGGAAGGAAAGCCCCTGTTATGAAGAAAAAAGCGTAAAGTTGAAGAATAAATGTTCCTGCAAATCCATATAAATGTAATTATTTTACCCACCCAGCGTTTCTACAATGTCTGGCACGTGTACGAAGCCCATATCCACATTCTGCACTACATTTGCTCCACTCGCTCCATTCACCCCACTTAGCTGGTTTTTGTTGTGTAGACTCCTTATTTTCAGGAGTGTGCCCCGGCATTGGCTCACATACGCGGTCGACACACCACTATAGTCAGAATTGTATATAAAGATTAATTTTAGTATTAACATAATCGAATGTTTATTATTTATTATCAATGTAGACCTACTTATTTTATAAATACAGTATTATTCGAAAAAAACTAAATATAAAGGACGCTTAAATAAAATGATTGTCTAGCTTTAATAAAATAGGACTCGGGTAATAGAAAATAGAAATCAAAGCTCTTATTTTCTTTGTAACTAACCGCAGCTGTTTTATTTTAAAACGATTAAACTGGGACTTTGCTGGGTAAATTTTAAGATTTTATTTATTTTCGCATTGTATTAAATTTCTTACCCTAAACTTTATAAGTCCTTCTTTTAGAACATTTCTGTATAATGCGATTCATAGTACTATAGTTGTAGCTGGTTTGTAACAAAGAAAAGCTATCTTAAGTATTTAATAGGGCTGTCAATGAAGCCAAAAATCAGAGTAGGTACATATTACGAATGAAAATTCGGGGTTCTTTTGCTGATTCTAAGATGTAAAATATATTTAAGCATCATCACTTTTTCATTAAGCAACTTTGACAAAGGTTAATAAAAGTATTAGATATTCCAAAACTATTTGAAATGACCCTTGGCCTTTAGCCAGGAAACAAAGACTGAACAAAGAGACACGCACTTAATGAAGTCATAAAATTAACGTTTATTCGTGACTGTACAAAAACCTTCGAATATTATCAGGATGGTGCCAAAAACAACAAAGTTGATTTTGAGGTCGTTTCTAAAATTTTAATTTGTATACAATGTTGATTTCACAACTCCATTAAAAATTAACTCATCGATTGTACCTTTATCAAAGATTGGGACAACGGGACAATTGAAAGCTATAGAATTAAAAGCTATAGATATATAAGCCTACTAAATACATACATACGTATGTTTTATACATTGCGTTGCATATGCGGACTGGAAACATATTCATAAACGAATTTAATGCATTAATGCGCGCTCACGGGCGCTAAAAATCGTTGATGGAATCTCAAACAAAATGCACAGTTTGTACGAGCGAGCGTTGTAGTCGATTGCGATTCACAAATGTATATATAGGACTTGTAGTAACTACTTAAGCCATTGAATAGTTGGGATGTACGTACTTAAATTAAATAATTATGGGTTCAAATGTTTAGAACAATATGTCTAAATCTCCAAATAGTAGAGAATGCAGTAAATGTATGAAGATTAAAATATATATTATACAAAAAAACTGTTAGAGAAATATTTCTAAAACAGACAATTAATTGTTAATTAAGTTCGGGTGGAAAGTGGAGATCTGAGTGTCTGGCCCTTGTGATCTAATGGCGTTGTATTTGTATGTTATACTAGCTGTGCCCGTGACTTTGTCCGCGTGGAGATCTTACATCAGTTATTTGCCAGTGAAAGCCCCGTCAAAATCGGTGTAGCCGTTCTAGAGATTAGCCGGATCAAACAGACTGACAGACACAAAAATAGCAAAAAATAATATTCTGGTATATGTAGCGTGTATACGTATGCATTTAGCATATATATATACCATAATATTAATTTATTGACTACAATGGTTCACTATTTTGGCTTTAATGGCTTGAACATAAGATACTTAATTGATATTTTGGTCAATTCACACAATGTCTTTATAACTTGTAGCCTATGTGTTATTCTGATGTATAAGCTATATTATTGTAAAGTTTCATTAAAATCCATACAGTAGTTTTTACGTGAAAAAGTAACAAACATCTATACAAACTTTCGCGTTTATAATATAATATAATTATATAATATTAGTAGGATGGATATATATTTTGTTCAAGTTCTAAAACGGAGTAAACATCTTAAGCAGGTATATTAGGTTAAAATAAAATATACTTATGTATAATGCTTAATTACTAAATATAATGTAATATTCAAAAACCTAATAATTGTTAATATTAACAAATTTTATATATTTTGCAAATGTTATATATTTTTGTAACTTGAATGTTTAACAGATCGAAATGACAATGTCAAAACAATACAATTAGACTGGGTCATAGGAAACACGCGGTCTTAGAATAACAAAGTGTAGTTTCTTAGTCTGCGACGTACATCATTATAAGTATGTTAATTAAGTGTAATTTTAAACTAAAGCTTAAGTCTTAAGTCTTACTTAAGTCGATTGAATAACAATCAAAATATTTTTAACATTTTTAAAGTGTTAATCACACACAAACCAAATTATAGAAAGCTTATAAAAATTTGAATACAGCGCGATTCGAAACCTTCATGTGTTCACTTGAACATAGGAAGGTTTCGAAAGTCGTTCACTTGAACGTGAACGCATGGATTAGCGGTCAGAGCGCTTGGAGAGTTTCCAAGAGGCGCGGGTTCGAATCCAGCTGCGTTTAATTTTTTATAAGCTTACGAAAAATATGTTTAACAATGAAAATAACTCATATTTAAAAATTGGTTTTATTAACCAACTTCCTTCCATACAGTGTTTTCGGTTTTAAATACTTTTTTAATTCAATTTTTTTTTTATGTTAAAGACTTATTCCCGTCTAATTTAAATATTGCAAACGGAGCGTAAGGGAAACACGCGTTGTTACGAAAATGCTGTGTGACAATATTAAATTTTACATACTATTATATACTAGGGCTTCCAATCCCGCAATATCGAGATCTCGGTATTGCAGGATCCCGCATCGTTTTCGAATCCTACGTGTGGAGGAAATAACGGCGTGGGATCTGTGGGATTTGTGGGACTAGAAAAGAACATGTGAACGCACCTCTAGTGAACGCGACTGCTCTGTGATTGGCGGAGAAAAGGAAACGAAAACAAACGAACGAAGAACTAAGGTCGCAAAATAAATAGCAACATATTAAATATAACTTAAGAGATACAAGAGATATACAAGAGTATTCAGAGAAAAATTATATTCAGCGAAGAAAATACATTTAATTTAATTGATATAATTATAACAAGATTCGGATAGTTAACGTATGTTTAAAAGCGCACTAACTAAGAGTGATACATTTTTTAATTGATATTTTTTTTCTGTCTTTGTTCCTTTTCCTGTGGTAAATAAATGGGGCTTTTTTTCATTGATCTCATGCTAATAGTACAATTTTAATAAATGTGAAGTGTAGTTGATAAACGCTTGGATTTTGTTTCGTTATATAAATAGTAAAATATATATATATCCGTATCACGTGGCATTAAATAATTGTAGCCCCGTGAATACCGAGATTGAACACAGACTGCGGGATTGGAAGCCCTACTACATACTATTTCAGTTTCCTACTACATAATGTAAGGACATAAACAGGCATTTGTATCTTCCGGTTGGATCGTCACACGCGCTATTCTGACTCATAGTGCATAATGCATATTACTTTTAAATACTAACAAATTCCTTATGTTGACTCTATTTTGGGAGTTTCTGGGAAACAAACAAAGCAATGTTAACAGATGAAAATTATAAACACAACTAAGACGGAATTCATTTGTAGTTACACGTTTAAAGTATTATTTTGGAAAACTAGACAATTAGTAGTTATTTGATATTTAAAGGAATTTTATACTCAACTTAATATAGGTTTAGGAATAAACAACCATATTTTTATTGGGATTATAACATTGATATTTTTTTCTTATATTTTTGCACGAAAAATAGAGAAAATGTAGCAGCATTGCTCCTTAAACCTTAAATCTAGAATAATTCCATTCTTTAGTCACTAAATTATTACTAATGAATATAGATTTGCAAACCTCTTGAACTTTTTTGAGATTGAAGACCATAGTTGAAATTTATGTGGAGCTTTTTACTTGTAATTTTATGTGCCGTAAAAAATAAGGACATTTACGATTCTTTCAGTATTACTTTCGAGATTGTGAGTAGTGTATAAATTTTTGTTGTTTTATTTTTATGACCATAATATATGAAAGTTTAATTTTAGATGCAATTGTCTTGACTATTTATTATTAAGAAAAACATGCGTTTTTTGTAAATTTAAATACTTACATGGTTATTTCCACATGGCGTTCCTTCCAAGGGGGGCGCTCGTTTAGATCGACACACGTGGGGCATCGATCTATGCGCACACCACAACCGAGCGCACGCTGACCGCACTTTTACTGACTTGCATACTGAGAATCTGCAGAATAATATTACATAAATATTTTATATGCGATAAGTGGAATTTGAGTCCGCCACCCAATATGCTTCTATTTCTATTTCTATTAGTTAGTTATTTTATATCATTATTATTTGTAAATGTGTGGTACAATTTGTCGTATTGATAGATTGCGTACAAAACCTTTTGTAAGAAGTTCTGATAGACTGTTGTTGGGTCCATTTCCACTCGGGGAGATATTTATGCTTAAAACATTTTTGTTTCTCCAGTGTAGTGTACATTGGGCACAGTGTCTTGAATCTCTGTGTATCTAGTAAGCATGATGCTCGTGAAAAATATGAGAATCGTTAATTTATTATAACACAAATATCTTAAATCTGAATTTATTCATGAAGGAAGGTCAGAGAAAATACAATATGTGGTTAGGTCAATACATTTTTTAAATAGTTTAGCCATAGTACGTTTAATTCAGAAATTAACACATTATATTTTTTTACAGCTTCACGCTTTTATCCGGGTAGCAAGGTAGTCAGAGAGAACCTAGCTAACCAACCTCGAGTCTAGAATCTCCGGTTTCGACTTTCTGCCCAAAATTGAAACATTAGCGGTACTCAACGCCGCGCTTTGTCTTAGATATCGAAGCGGAGAAATAAAAATATTTAAAATATACCTAATCAAACCCTTAGTGAGGATCAAACCTACCATCATTCGCGTTTACATTCAGACGCTGTGTCACTGCACCACGAAAGCCGCATATAATAATGTATTTTTTGTTGTAACGCATTTTTTATGTTATCTAGTTATTTCAGTTACCCATTTTAACAAAAACCTAGTTTTAAAAAACTACAGACAAATAATATAGGAAAGAATATTTCTTTCATAAAAAGTTCCCCATTGGATAAATAAGACAATAAGCCGAATACAATTGTGAAACAGAGAAAACTAGTAAATCAATAGACTCTTATCTTTTGTCCGTAATAATTGGGAACATGTTCGACGTAAACGAGAAATTTATGATACATATCGTTACCTAACAACTAAGTAAGTTATCAATATGGGTAGGTAGGTATGCAGTACTAAAGGAAACTTTGTACTGTATAATGCGTTTTAATATGGAATTTACAAAACGCTTTCATAGTGAAGTTGAATCAAGTCTAATTATCAGATAAAATATTAACTGTGATTATTATCTTATCTCATATAACTTTATTAGTGTGTTAAGATTGCTTTAAATTTACTCGTAAGTATTTTTTTATTTCAATTAATGGGAATTGATTTTGTTTAAATAATCTCATAAACTAGATTTTCTGTGTCAGTGAGGTTATTGAATAAATCCGATGACAATACCATATTCTTATAGCGGGATAAAGTATAGAGAGGAAATATTTTATTACATTATATTTTTTAAACTAATTTATCTATTAATTTAAATAGCAAAAAATGTTTAATGTCCGTTCTAGTGTCTCTATACAAACAATTAAATGAAGCAATTTGTGATAATTAATCCTTTATTTTTAGTATATTTTTATAGTAAGAATTTTGCATCCATCGTTGTACAGACAGCGACTGACTGTAAACGGTATCAGTAGATTATATTGAAAATATTTTCATATTTCCGCTCCGGTACCTAACACAAAGCGTGGTTTCCAGTTCCGCCTCTCAACACGCAATGTCTCGATTTCGGGCGAAAAGTGGAGAACGGAGGTTTTTCACACTAGGATCTATCTGACTGAAAAGTCTGTCTGGCAAAAAAGAAAAGTCTTATTAATATCTAGAATTTAAAACAGTTCAATACGTAATAAACTCTTGCCATGCATTTCGCGTAGCATCCTTGTACTCTGATAATATTAATATTCGCGTTTGTTTCAATACTACTACAGCATTCATTTCACGGTCGTAACAAAAAATATAAAGACGGTTATCGTTATTACTTATAGGAGAGTACGTTCATGTGAAATAAATGTAACTAATAAATAATTTAGTTAACATTAAGTGGTATTTTAAACTATCTTTCGGGATATCAAAAAATAGTGTAGCATTTCCCATAAGATGTATGGCAAAGCCAATTATGTAGAGGCATCAATCAAAAGATCAAATGCTTAGAGCTGTATAAATCACGACTTCGTTATCGGAGTGCGGAGTTATCGCAGAAAGCGTAGCGGCATCTGTTTTATATCACCGTATAAGCTTTATAGTATCTGATTTCGTTTATTCAATATTGGCTATATAAAAATTAGGATTAATAAGAAATATATCGGAGTTATTTGATATTTTTCATATTTACAATTGTGATCTTGATTTTTGACAAGATTAAAATGTATTATGTAATTTTTTATATTTATTTATTCATTTCACAATTTATTACACCAACAATATACATACTGTAATAATAATCAATAATATTTATCGGTTTGTTTTTGTATTCAATTTAATTACTTCATACTTAAATAAACTGGAGAATTTCAAATACAAAAAAAAATGTTATTGAAATAAATTCTATTTTAAATAGTATTTCATTCAGCTTTACGCGTTGTTTCGCATAGCAGCATGTTTATCAGAGAAAATCTAGTGTCCGTTCTTCAATCTCTCGATCGATCTTTGATCCGTCCTATTAGAGATTTTGCGTTTTGAATGCATAATACAACGCCTTGTCTTATCAGAGCCTCAGTTTATTCTCAGAGCATTCAGTTGGGGTCGAACCCACAACCGTCGTATTTCACGTCAGACGCTGGCCCACTGCGCCAGGACGGTCTCAACATTTGATTAAGTAAGCAAAACATGGAAGACACATAAACATACTTTAAGAAGGTAAACTATAAGTTACTAACAATTGCTAAGTGAAGACCATAAACAGGAAGCTGCAAGCTAGTTATAAAAGCTTTTCTGACTTCACAAAATTGTGACTCGACTTTTGTCTCGCTTAAAATTGATAGTTACTTTATTATATAGTTTAAAGAGTTTTTTTTATTTAGTATCTGTAGTAGTCTGTAATTGCAAGTTATATTACACTTTATTGTTAATGTGAATATTAAGACAATCGATATATTCCATTAGTGTTCGTATAAAGACAAACAGAACACACACCTTTGGGAATAGAATTTTTTTCTGCTTTACGCTTTTACCCGCTAAAAAGGGTCCACCTTAAGACCCTCCGCCCTCCACTTTCAGCCCGAATTTGAGACATTGCGTGTTGAGAGGCGGCTGTCACAAACAAACGCCGCGCTTTGCCACTCGCTTTTTTGCCAAAACAGAGAAACGAAATTGTCCCCAGCGCAAATTGAACTCATAACTAATCGCGTTTACAGTTAGGACGCTTGTCCACTGTACCACGAGGGCCTCATAGAATAGACCCGTTTTCTTTAAGCATTAATATTATTACTGTATCCTTAATGTATTATATTTTTAGAATTTCTAAATAAAAGATGAATAAGTTGCTAATACATATTATATGAATTCAATAAGAAACAGCGAGAGTGACAGAAGGCGAAAGTCAATATTATATATATTAGCCCTAAAGAGACTCGTCTGATTATTGAAAAAGTGAACAATGATTGCAGCTGACACCATTTCTGCCACAGAAATTCAACTTTTATTAATTCAATTTAATCCCGAATGAGATTTCTTACGTCTTTTATATATTTTTACAGCTTCACACATCTTCCCAAATAGTAGGGTAGACAGAAAGAACCCAGTGTCAACTCCATTTTCAGGCAGAAATCGAGACGCCGCATATTGTCTTAGGTACTAGATCGAAGAAATGAAAATATTTTAAATACAACCATTCCCCCGAATGAGAATCGAACCCACAACCATTCGCGTTTAGAGTCAGACGCTGTCCCACTGCTCCACGATGGTGACAATGGCCTTTTATATAAATTACTTATACTCTTAAATATGGAGCTTTGATATTCTTAAGAAAAGAATACTGATATTACTTATCATCATTTTCTTGAAATTCTATTAAGACAAGAACCAAAAAAAATGCAAACATCAACATTCATTAATAGTAAACATAAAACTATATTCCCTTTCATTATAATATCATATAATTAACTATGAAATGAAAAGCTTCATATTTTCACAATTCTTTTGACATTTAATTCATTTTGACTTTCCAAAGTAACTATCCATAGTTACTCAGTAAGCCAAGCTTTGAAATTGATTGGATTCTCAATAAACCGATTATTGGAAAATCGTCAATGCCCGTCGACATTCCTTTATACACTCACGTTTTGGTATGGTTACTAAAATGTATGAGAATATATGGCTCGAAATAAATATTTTGTGTAATATTATAAATAAACTTATTGGTCATTCATTGTTTAGTTAATTGTTATATATTTACGACTATTTAAGAAACTATAAAAATAATACGTATATTTAATTTGTGGGTATAAGTTATGGTTTTTTTTTTAAATATACAATAAATTATTTCAGAACATAATTATCATTTTACAAGTTTTAAGCTTCTAACTCGAATAAGTGAAATGTAATTGAATATTTTCATAAAATATTCAATATAATTGCAAAAACAACACTCGACATTCCGACAACGGCTACCCGAGAGCGACCTTGTGATATCAATAATAAAAGATGAGAAGATTTGAATTAAATCAGAGGAGAACTGAACAGTGTAATATTATCATATCATATACCTAATAATATTTTCAATAATTATTAGTAAATAGTTTTCGTATATTTGTTTCTATTATTACATATTAAACAAAAGGTTAAACAGTAGTGGGAGTAGGATTCACTTTTCACTTCATTCACTGAGTCTGTCCGTCCATCCCACTATTTTGTTAACAATATAATAAATGTTGTAAAAAATTCAAAATTGAAATTCTTTTATTGGGGGCATTTGTCAATGTAATACAACCCAAAATAATGATTTTTATTTCTTTTTCTGTTTGTCTGTTTGCTTGTTACTGTCTGTGCGTTTGTGCACGCTCATCACAGAAATAGGTTAACCGATTTAAATGTAAATTTGAATATTGTTTTTTGGTAAACTTCCCTTTACAATATGTGTTTGTATCATTATAATCGGCTAATAAATAAAAAAGTTTAAATTATACCATTTAAATAATAAAGTTAGTGATTTAAATGAGAACGCGGGCGGGTGAATAACCAAATAGTTTAGTACTACACGACTTACGCAGGCGAAGCCGCGAGTGGGTCGCTATTTTGAAATTAATACATAATTAACCAATTTTTGCTTCGAATTTAGTTCCCTTCGAATTTTGCCATAACTCTAACATTTAGTTAGTTTAATGTAGCACCAAAATAAATGTGTCGTAGCTTAACGGTTAACAGGAAAAAGAATATAAATATTATCATATAATTTATTCAAGCACTGTATTTGTGTATCGAAAGAATTTATTTTAAAGAAATCTTTTGTACATCATACAGTTTGTGTGCTCTCCACGTGTTTACAAAGAACTTTGCGACGGTAAAGGCTGCGAACTTTGCTGTTTATTTTTTCTCTTATATTTTTCTTGCATCACAAAGTTAGATTACAGGTAGAACGGGCATTTTTTATTTATTCCATATATCATACTATTTGTTGTCTGATGTTAAATGTGATTATTAAATTAAAAGCGCAGTATATATTAGTATTACTAATATTATTACATCACTGCAGTGATATTTATTTTGCTTTCTAGATAAACTCGTGAAGAGTTTATTAACGCCGTTGTCAGCACTTAATCTTAATTTGTTGCGTACTTAGTAAATATGTTAATTTCGAAGGCTCTCCTCTGAGTAATAAAGTCAATGGGTGCTGTATTATTATACGAACGAAAGTTTATTTGATTAACGTTCAATTTCTATGAGTGAAGTCTTATTAGTGGAAACTGGGAAACGATGTAAAGGTCTACTATGCACAAGGTCGGCCTAAAGAAATCACCCAATTGAAAGATGCTCTTTTTTTTGCAAATGGCGGCCAATGTCAAATCTGTTTTGACATTTGTGAACTACACAGATGTAGGATGCAGTATACAAGTAAATAAGTAATGGAGCGATACACTCCCCAAGAAAGCGGAATAATTGTGTCTATTTTTTTGCGTAACCCCACGGCGCCAATTTCGTCGCCAATTCCCGAGTCATCCGGCACCGACTGCACAACACAAACACTGCATCGTTAGGCCGCCAACCTTGAAGAGTATGGGACGCTGCCAAGAGTGACTGTCCCGTAGCGCCCAGTCTGCCGATAATATCGCCGCTGTTGCCGAGGATGTCGAATTGTCGCCAGAAACATTGACTAGACACCGTGCCATCAGCCGGTCGTCACCAAGGCGAATTTTGGCCAAAGACCTACGCATGTTCCCGTACAAAGTCCGCGCATCAGCTGCTGCCTTATATGGTATAAAACTCGTTACTTGGTACTTACCCTTCACCGAATTCCGTGCGGCACTGCTCATCCATAGTAAATACATAGTTAGACAGCTCCTTGGCCCCGCCTAGTTCCACACCCTCGTCCTGACTACGCTGATGAAGGCACCACCATTTTCTGAACATGACAAATTATAATTCACTAATTGTCACACGCAATTTTGATTATGGCTCTTTCTGCTGCCTACATCGGTGAGTCCGTGAGAAATGAAAGAGTTTTATATATATTTATAAACTCTTTCGTATACTAACACACAAGTAGCAACTAACGTCAGAAGACTTTAGGTTTTAGACCTAAGCATATATTGTCCTAGCTAAATTGTATATAGTTTAGCTGGGATTCTATCTATTAGGGTATCTATCTATTAGGGTATATTAGGCAACACAAATTAATCTAAATAATTTCTATCATTAACACTATCAATATGTAACAGTTTATGATATCATATTGTATACGACCTTCATCAATGGTAATTGCTGGGTATACGTATGAAATATTCAATATGTATTTCAACTAGATAACAAATTATAATCAACTTAACTGTTTACATTTTTTGTGCCACTATTAATATTCGCTGGCAGTTAAGACACATTGTTTTGCTTTAAAATAAAATTATATACAAAGTTGCATAAAAATAGGAATATTGTGTAAAGCAGCAGTCTATTATTTCTATTGTACGAGTTAGATGTTTGTGATTCTATATTAAATGTATTAAAACAAGATTATCTGTATTGAACAACAATCACAAAGTCTCTCTTTCATGCGGCCATTTTGTTTTGTTACTCATGACGCTTAAAGATCCAGGATTTTTTAAGAAACATAAATTAATATGAAAAGGTGTAAAAAAGGAGTTCATTATTCACAGTGGGTAAATGCTTTTAACTTTTTTTTACACTTTGACACTTTCTCTCGCATATCAGAGTAGTCAGAGAGAATCTAATGTCAAGATAATACGGTCGGTTCGTTTTATCTTAGGTACCAGAATGGAAAAATGAAAACATTTAAAATTTCACTATTTCCCCGCGTGAGAATCGAATTGAACCGGATTTCCGAGAACTTACTTAGATTTTTCGTGAAATTGTTGTTTAGAACAAGAAGACCACGCGTAATTGTGAAGTGTGGCTAGAACTGTAGGCGCCATTACTGATCCGCGAAGACCTTCTTTTTCACATTGACCTTCACCATCATGAGTTAGCCCCAACCTGAACAAAAAAAATATATTTGGAAATTAGACAAATCAACTAAAAGCGAAAATTTATTTATAATTTCAAAGAATCTTAATAAATATTTTTTAACCATGTGATATGCAAAAACCCTAATCTCGATATAATACTGGGATCCCTCTTGCAGCTTTACAAAACAGGGGTGGATTTTAAATATAAAAGTATAATAATATTCCAACCATATGAGTTCCACGACAAAGAATAATGGAAATTAAGTGGGTGTATTAACAATTCAAATATAAAATGGCTGCAGGTCATAAATATTGATAAGGGTTGTATTGCCGCTTTTATTCCGGCAGCCTATAAGCAATGTTCTCTTACAATATTATCATATTTTCGTTTTAAATGGTTTCTTTATAGACTGTTATTAAATAATTTTATCAGGGATAATTACTCTTGATACAAATTACAGCAGTAAATTTGTTTGCTCTTATTTTTTTTCTGACAAGGATTTTTTTAATAATTTTTAGATTAAAATATTAAGCACTTTTTGCATAATAGATTAGAACAAAAAGTACATTTGTTGCTTTGCGTCTCTTGAGACAATAATTATCACGGTTAATTAATAGATTATCTATATCTTCCAAGAAATTTCTAAATGTGTAACTATACACATTTACAACGACTCTCAAATTACAATGTGTATTTTAATTTCTATCAAAAAATTTTTTTGCAAAAAATTCTGCAAAAAATTATTATTTATATATAATATAAATAATATTTTTTTGCAAAAAACGAACGATGCTCTTAGATAATATACAACCTTCACCTATATCAAGGCTGTATTCTTGTATGCATAGGTCTACTTACGTATAACATAAATAAGGGTAACCGTTTTTGGGAACATTTTGATATAATTTAGATATATATAGTAGCAATATATAAATTACTATACAGTTGAATTTCTCATAGTACTACATTTAACTATGCTTAAATTTCATATAAAAGAAAATGACGGTACCATCTTGACCAATTTAAAATTATCTATATAGCTTTTTACATTGCTAACCTCATAAAAAATATACAAAAACACCATTTATAAAGACATCAACAAGGAATCAAATAATCATGGCGATGATTCATATTAAGTCACGCACAATGCCTTTTTATAAGCACAGATGTGATGGTTGAATGTGTTCGAGTTGGGGCCAATTACTTCTGCGGGTTGATAAAAACCATCAAAGGATTGCCGAACGAAACTCGCCCAGTATTTATAACTAAGATAATTGTGTCACTCCCAGATTAATTATTACTAGACGTGTCTCGTTGAAATCATCGGCTTCCTTTTGTAATTAAAGCAATGCGTAATTATGATTTACAGGTAAACGCCTCTGTATGTATGAATTCATAATTATAATTTGATAAGAAATTAATTTATATTAACATTATACGGAGTATGCATGTCTAATATTTCGCATTTACAATTATTCATGTTTCTGTTATTAGAATATAGTACTTTTTGAAATGAAACTATTTTAACCGGATTAATCGCGTATAATTTTAGTATTCAAAAATACATTTTTAGAACCCGACGTTTCGAACAATTTACAGTAGTCCGTGGTCACAGGACAGACTTAATTTAGAAGGTTAAAATAGTTTCATTTCAAAATGTGTAATAATCGCGAAAATCAAAGAACTTAGAACATAATACTGTTATTGGATTTGGACACTTTTTTTAAGTAAATCAGACGCCAAGAAGTAGGTCGAATTTGCGTTGCAAAATTCTTCTTTCTTAGATGATAGGTGTAAATAAAAATGTGTTAAATAGAGTAAAATAAAGAATTAAGTGATGTAGGTACGATCTAATATCGCTAGATAGTAGATTAATATTTATAACAGTTCACTAACCAATCCAAACAATAAAGATTCAATTCGATTCGAATATTGCTCTATATCGTAATATTGTATATTAAAAGCTATATAAATATTTAACCACAATTTTTTTACATTTATATAATTTTGTTGTTAATTAATAAAATTAATTACTAGCACGGACCTTTTTGATTTAATCCGTTGGCGTCTAAACATTATGAAAGCTTCCTGTTGAATCGCCGAGTTGTCTCTAATCTTTCTTTGAAATCTTCGCTTAATTTAAATTTACAGGCAATCTGAATTTATAACTCCGACTGACTAAACATCAAATGCTGGCAATTATTCTTAATATAAACATTGCTTGTTCGTACAAAGTTATAGAATAGCAAAAAGATGTTAGAAGTATTTTATTATTTTTACAAACTCTTATTAAACTTGCCTTGGTTATTAGTTGGTGGATCGAATGAAATGGAAAAAATTGAAATGAAAAATCATACTTTACATTACATTACATTTTACATTTTAAGTGTATTTTTTTTAAAGTTATAACATGCGTTATTTCTTTTTGTTACGTATTTTATATTAATGCTTGTAGAAACTTGCCAAAAGCAATTACGCACTTAAATTTAGTAATTTATATAAATTTGAATTCCTATCGTAAATATTTAAATTTGACGGGAAACCATTATCGTTTTATTGATTAATAAACTCTATATAGAAAATGTTAGGCCAGAGATACATTGATACAACTACGTACATACTTACCTATTGTATATATAAATATATTAAATTTATCTAAAAGGTTTTAATCTTACTAGTTTTTCTCATTTAGTAAACTTAAATTCTGCTTTTAGAATATAATTTCGCATTTTCAACATGTTCGTTTATTTTCAATTATTTGATTAGTTTAATACAGTATTATTTTCTTTACACTTGGTTTCGGATATCACATTTACATGTCTGTATCTAAAAATCTTACTTTTGCTTTATAATCACAGCCTAAATTACAATATAGCTTAAAACATTGCAACTTTAAAGTTACAAGTGAAAGACAATATATGGTATAGTAAAATTAAATTTGGCGTTGGATTTCGATAGTACAATATGAACTATGAAGTAACGTAATAGTAAGTTCTTTCATTTAATATATAAAACAATACTTCATTTATTAAATAAAGTTTTGAATCCATTCATTTTTATTAACCTTTATATACGAGCAAAAAACTGTAGTATAATATAATATGAAACTAACTAAAATTGATTAGAGGCCATTGGGGTGACAGCATTCGTAGTGTGTCATTTGACCGTAAACTCGATTGATTGTGGGCCCAATTCCCGCTCGCGGCAATGATTCGATCCGTCACTCAACACGTAATGTCTTGACACCAGGTTCTCTTTGACAACCCTGCTATACGGGAAAAAGCGTGAAGCTGTAAAAAAAACTTCCAAAGTAACAACGAAAATACAAATGATGCTATTCAGTTTAACACTTAAATTATTTTGTTCATTTTTGATTGACATATAAAAACTAATAATATATTTAGCTCTTTCTCAAAACACAATATTCTTCTATATTTTATCGTAATTCTTTCGCCAAATTAATTAAAGGAAAGTAATAAAGCTAATTATACGTGAGTACAGTGCTCCTAGAGAATTCTGCTCTTGAAATTTTTGTGCCACAGCAAAATGGAGTCTGTATTGTGGACATAAAATCCTATTCATATATATCGGATTTAGCTAAGAAACTATATTTTATAGAAACTTGCACGACCTTTTGTTCGCGTAATGATTTTTTGGGAGGCAACGTCAAAATCGAATCCATGTGGTACTTATTTCGTTATACGTATCATTTTGCTTTTATTCTTAATTAAATTATTGTATGCTTATATATGTTAAAATAAAACATATTGATATAAAATTAAGTTGGATATATGTTAAATTAGTATGTAGGTACATTAAAATGTAAAGAAAAATAGTATAGCGGTATATTGTCGTAATCAACCTATGCGAATGACTTGCTGCTTACTAAATAAATAATACATTGATTAAAATTAAAAGAGTAAAATGTAGGACAATTCTTTTCTCTTATTTTTATTTAATTTAATTATTGGGCAAACAACGTAACTTACTATGTATAATTATATTTTATTTTATATTATCATATATATATTTGATTTTGACTTTGAAGAGTGTGAGCCCCCAGAATATATAAAAAAGATACACCCATAACAGATACGATAAAGAGTTTATTTCTAAGTATTAAATCACACATTATAATAATCAAGCAGCTTGGATTACAAAGGAAGAATGAAGATGAAGACCTTGAAATTATGGAATACACTAAAATAACAGAACATGATATAATAACAGAAAATTTACAGAAAGGTTACATAATTCGAAATCACCAGGCATGTACAAAGTTCATAACTTTTGGTTTAAAAAACTTACTTCTTTTTACAAATCTATAGCAATAAATATATCAGAAATCAGTTCTGGACAACGAAGCATCTTCGAATTCATTGCTATCGGAACAACTTATATATTGCATAAAAATTATTACTCTACACAATCGTCTCAATATCGATCAATTACCTGTTAACCTACTATATATAAAACAATTACCTCACTGATTATACGAAATATAAATAGACATATAGAGAAGAATATCAGACGAACAAAAAGGATGTAGATGCTACCTATGCTATATGAGCTGCAGATAGTAATTTATCATTGACTCCATCATAATGAAACATGTATTATCAAAAAATAGATATTGACTATAAGAAAGTTTTTGACAGTATTTCACACTCTTGGCTGCTGCAAAAACTAAATATTTACAAAATAAAACATATAGCAATGGTAAGCTATTCGTACACTATATTTCATAGTCCAAGCATCAATATAAAAAGTAGAGAAATAACTATTCAAAAATAAATTTATTAAGAGGATTCGCTGAGCCCTCTGTGGTTTTGCCTGACTTTATACCCACTTATTTATTGAGTGCAATGTAACCGAGCCGGATATCGTCTTAACCATGATAATTTTAATACAATAACACACCTAATATATATGGATGACATCTATATAAGTAGATGCTAGAAATAAAAAAGAGATGAAAACACTAATTGAAATCATAGCGGAATTCAGTACACTTAAATTCTTAAAAGACAGAAATATACCCTATTACAAATACACGCGCCTAGCTGTTCTGGATAATACTTAGTATAAAATATATTACTCACTAGATATAACATATAACCAGATATATTATTACAACTTAAAATAAATAATAAACAAAAAACAATAACTGAAAAAATAACTAAATACGCAAATCTTAAAAATAAATAACTTGAATTTGTTTCCATACATACTCTACAGTAAACCGCTATATTTAACACCTGCAGGATAGTGAGGAAGTTTTTACAATTGGAAGAAAGCAACATGTCCATATCATAACCAAACACATTACACTCCGTAGTTACTTGCTGCAAGCCCGTAATTACGGATATGTACCATTTCTAGAACAAATTTCAAAAGTAAGATGGTTATTAAATTTGGTTAGGTAGAGAGAGGAACTCAGACAGTGGAGGCAAGAGCGGAAGAGGTTAGTGGGGTAAGAAGACCTCTTCAACCCTACACTGGTGTCGTAAGTCGCAGACACTGCCCCTCAGTGGAAAGTTATCATATCAGTGTAACGTTCGGCACAGTGAATACATGGAACGCTAAGAAGTTTTTATCTTCCAATTTAATAATTATTTGCAACTACATTAGCTACTGGCTACTAACTGGCTCTATATACTCGGAAGGTGGAAGTGCTAAATCTGCGTAATAACTGGGAAATTGCGCCCGAAGCATTATGCCGCTTTGTGGGTGCCCATCTAGTGGTGGAAATGCGGACGTCCTGTAGGCTCATATAAAAGTCCAGTACTCAGTCCATCCAAATTGCAAATTTGGTGTTCTATATTTTCTATTACGCATTAGCCGATGACCACCTCTGTGCCTGTTAGATTAACCACAGATTTATCATAGATGGATTTCGACTAAAGGGTTACACTAAAATCAATTATTATCTCAAAGGTTCTACGTGTTGGACCTGTGTCTCCACAGAAGCCTTCCAAAGGACCGCGTTCTAATAAACTCTAGATTTCTCTAAGAGACATGATAATAAAATATTTTTTTAATTTTTATTTATTTATCAGTTTCACGCATTTTCCCGCATATTATAGTATAGTCAGAGAGAACCTAGTAAGACACTCCGCTTTCCACTTTTCGCCTGAATTAGTAGAAGTAGTTCTGTTTGAATTGCGTGTTCATTAGCAAACCTTAAACGAAAATATTTATAGAATTAGATAGGTATTTATCTTTACTTGTGCTTTATAACAAGTTATATTGCTTACATAACAGTATCACATGCTTATTTGTCTACTGGACAAAAAAGGTTTGTTTAAATATGAATTCATCGAGCCATATACATCGTATGAGTGGTTATATTGCTACTAATAAAAAAACCAGTTGCGTGAGAAAGTTTATATTGAACGCAGCTCTTTCTTCAAGTGTCCGATCAATAATTTTCATCGTCTCTAAGAATTTATATTGTATATTTTAATCAGACGTACATATTTAATCATTAACTTAACAAGTATATTATAAAAATATTTAAAAGTATTCAATATTTAAAAAAATTCTAAACTAAGCGTAAAAGCTATTGTGTAATTAATAGTGGTTGTAACTTTTTTCAAAATGCTTTATAAAGCTAAGAACCTTAACTTATCTATGCATTAACGACAAAAAAATTTTTTACGACATATATTTTTATATCCATATCAGGGTGACTGGGATACTGTAAGAGTTGAAACACTATTTTCTGTTGTGCTAAAAATCAAGTATAATATTTTATCCATGTCCATTATAATAAAGTATTTAATATATATAAATGTTTTAAATTGACATTAAAATTAAGAAATTCTGACAAGGTAAAAATCTCTTATGTTAGTTTGTACTAGTTTGACTACATTTTTGAATGTAACTATATAATTCATCGTACAACTAATAAAGTTATAGTTGAAATTCAGATTTCTTAGTCTGTATAGATTACATTAAGGAGCACGAGAAATCTTTGAATAAATTTAATATAAATTCCAATACTTTGGTGCATATTAAATTAACCAACGAATACAGCTTGTAACTTGATATTGCAATTTTTTGATGTATTATATATACCTAGTCCATAATCATCCGTCTCATAGGCCATTGGCCACAGCGACCACGCCCTTGGCTAAAAAGTGGTTTGGAAAAGTCCAGAACAATTATAATTCACAATTTTATCTCTGGGTAATGTATTCAACCTCTTTTCTTTAAAGCAGCTTTACACTTTGGTCTCGCATAATATGGTACCGATTTGTGTATTCGGCGCTCTTTGTCCAGTGTAACCAGAGTGAGAGAATAAAAATAATTTGGAAGAAGAAGAATTTAGAACCTATAATAATCGCATTTACCGTCAGTCATCCCACTACACCACAATGGTCTCTATATTAGTTTAAGAAAAAAAAGGCATAAAATTTGTTATCTTCGTATTACAAAAAGTATATTCAATATTTGGGTCACTTAGATAAGCTATAATATATCTACTAGATAGGCAATTAACTAAAATTGTTAGGAGCCTAAAAGAATTTTTTACAATACTTGAGACAGCCAATTATATTGACATCTATTTCAGACTAAGTTTCTTCATTTTTGCTTAGTCTTTAATAAAACCGAAAGAACTCAACTGAAATTTATTACTGGGCCGCATAAAAACTATGTATTAGTACTGTTTAAGAAAAAAAAATAAGTTATTTAATTGTTTGCTTAGTACGGATGTAAAATATCTATTGTTTAGTTAGCTGCAACTGTCAACGTATACAATTTGCTGACTATTGATTACCCTAATGAGAAGGGGTTATTAGAAATGGGCATTTGATGTAGCTTTGGAAATTCATTTCCTAACATTTGTTATATGGAACTCCAATCACTTACAGTACTTGCCTTAATTTCATAAAATTGAATAATCTAATTGCTTTTTAGAATGTAAAATCCATAAAATTATAAATATGCTTAGACGACTATTTAGAAAATCATATGTTTTGCCCGAAATCAAGACATTGCGTATTGAGTTGTAGAACTCAATGCCGCGCTTCGTCTTAGATACTAGACTAGTTAGTCTTAGGCGGGCGAAGAAATGAAAATATTCCTTCGAACAGGAAGTCGAACCCATGACAATCGCGTTTACAGTCAGACGCTGTCCGACCGCACCACAATGGCTAAGCACTAACCTAATTAAAATGTTAAATTATTGTTGAATTATTGTAGGAATGAAGATTTATCGAAATCCCATATTCAAATTATTGATTGAACCTATACCTCTTTAATACTATCAAAGACTTTCAGTCAATCGTGCAAGACGTTAAAATTTATATGTCGGAACATATATGTATGCGCTTTCCAGAGCTCTTATTTTAAGCACTATGAGAAGACTTTTACAACGTTTCACTATTACAAGATTAGATTGATATTGACTCTGACTTCTTCTACTCTGACTACTTCTGACAGTGTATACTGAGTAAATGCTGCTAAATTTAAATTTTAAAACCAGCCTAAATAACAATTTTTACTGTTCAACCCTACAACACTTTAAAATATTATAAAAGTTACGAATTTAGTATCCAAAAATACATATTTCTGAACGACAACAGCTCGTTTTGATCAAAGTAGGGATTAACTGTAATTAAAATTTTTAAAAAATCTTTTTATAATGCGATTGATGAGATTACATTCTTGCCCCACCCTAAGAGAGATGTGAAATGAACCGCGTAAGGGTAATGGGTCGTAAAGCGCCTTTAATGTGGCCGTCTTATTAATTTATTTACAATGCAAATATATTTGAATGGCCAGTACATTGCAGACTGATTAAATCAATATTTTAATATAAATGATTTTTAAACGAGTGCCTTTAAAACTTTCACATTGTTTTTTTCTGTATTTCTATCTATCCCGGCACCATCACTTGTCGTATGTTATCAAAAACCATTATAACGTGTATGCTTTAACAATGACTTCAAGCAGTGAGAGAAGGCGGGAGAACGTACGGCGAAACATACCTGAACCTCCGAATTGAAGCATTTTGACCAAGACCACTCAGTCAATACCAGTAATATTAGCAAATAAACCTCATTAAATAAATAACTTATAAAACATACCGTTATTTTTAAAATGTTAGGCAAAAGTTAGTTATAAATTTAGGTACTAAGATACAAAAACCATTTACAGCTTTACGGTTCCATTTAGCGAGTACACTTTGTAGGCAGATACGGCTTTTACGAGCAATCAAAAAATCCACAACCGCAATATTGCTCGTAAAAATAACGAGGTTCCTTAAAAAAGAACTGTCGGAAATTTTTCATCACATTTGAAGCACATAATTACGTGAAACTTTCCATGACATTCCAACGACATAAATGCAGTAGTGTGAGAGAGTGACAAGTATTTTTAATCACAACGTCGGAACGTCTTTTCAGATTCCTGAATAAAATTATAAAAACAAATATAAATCAGCAATAAGCAAACTGAAAATAGCACTTGCGTTTATTACATTACAGCCAACGGTACATTTATGTGGCTTACATATAGTCACGCCTAATAAATCGAATCGAAATAAACACAATCTGCATCTTCTCATGAAATTGGGTCGCGGGGACTTTTAATTATTTTATCTCTTTAAAAATCGTAAACAACGAACTTAAGAAGAATTCTTTCAATTTAATTAAACATTTGAAACAATAATGATGTATATACTATTTTCAAATAGCAAGGCATGTGATGGAACACCTAGAAATTTTTCACTTTATTGTATTTTCTCCATTCCAAGGAGATATAGATAGGGACAATATTAAACTAGATATAGCTTAATAAAAAACCTTTTTATAGCCTATTCTTAGCAAACGTTGACCTTTAGAAAAGGGCAACTCATGGTCATCTAAGGTTTGTAGATAAGTATTCTAACCACTAAACTGCGGTCTCTGACGATATTCAACCGCAGTTTTACAGTGTACAGTAAAACAATATACGGCTGTGCTCACTTTTAATGACAGATATAATTGAATAAAATAAAGCAAGTTTTATTTTATTTTACATTTAAACATTTACATACTAACTGATAGTCGAGTATACAATGATAGTGATGTTACCTTTGTTTGGTTTGTTTATGTGTATATGACAAATCTTAAGGTAGATTTAAACATTATTTTTTTTAAATGTTACTCACACACTTAAAAGGAAATTGAAAAACATATATTTAGAAAACGTATAAACGCTTCAAATTGAAGCAGCTAACAACAAATATAAGTTATAATAAGCGCATAAAAATTTCGACGTAGCCGGATGTAGAACGCATGGCTTAGCGGTCAGAGAGTTTGAACGGTTTTCAAGAGGCGTGGGGGTTTTCAAATCCCGCTGCTATCAAATTTTTATACGTTTTCTAAATATATATTCTTAAAGTAGGTACTTTATGAGTGATTTAGTGTTAACATATTAAGTAGTCTTCATACTGTTTCAGAGATGTTATGTGTTTGGAGGGCAGAAACAAACGACAGAACCAGATGAAATTGAATTCCGAGCAAAGGAACCTATAATTGTATAGTATTCGCCACGATAAATTGGTAGAAAATAATCCGTTTCACTTACATTTTGATTTGTGTCATTATTGTAAATGTTGCTGGAATCTTCGTTCCAATAAATTTCGCTTACAAAATAATTTTCCAATAAAAATATAAATTAATTCATTTACTAATATAATCATGCTAAGGACATATCAATAATAGTAGAAAAACATTCTAAGAGCTATCCACTGATTTTCAATTATCTACATACAGCTTAAGCAAAAAAAATCAGCATTCATTTTGTAATATTTAAACACATACAATTGAACATTTGTACATATGCTAAAGAATTGTAATTTATTGACTGTTTATATGAAACTAAAGTGAACATAACAATTACTTAGAAACAACTAAAAGTGTGGTGGAGAATATTATACGAAAATTTTATGGTGAATTAAATCGAACTTTGAAATTCACATATTATAATAACAAGGCATAAATGTGAGTGTAAATGGCTTTGATTGTACTCTATTTAAATTTTAAATGTGAACATGAGTTGGGTTTTCGCGACCTAATTTACGATATTCAAGACGTCGCTGTGTCTCAGATGTCTCTTCGTATTAAACGTACATATAAGCTTGTACGCAAACATGTCTTGCCGCAGTAATATTTTCTTTTTGAAATACGTTTTGCTTGCCTCAAAGAGCAATATTCAAAATTAAACTTATATTACGCACTTACTCTATTATTATAAAATTTACGAAAACGCCAATATAAATCGCGTGTTATCGTAGCAAACCTACAAATTTTATTCAAGAAAGCATATCAAATCTTGGCAAAAATTACAACTTCGGCTAACGTGCAATCAAGGTATTGTAAGCTAAAGATTTTTTTTTGTTTGTTTGTAGTTTTAGGTAAATCTTAACTTATAGGTACTACTTCTTTATGAATATAAAGATATTATAAAATCAATTAGCCAATAAAGATACCGTATCGTCTGAAAAATAATTTGACAAAGTCAAAGTCTATATAAAGTAGCTTATTGCAATATTTGTAAAGACAAGTGCCCTTTATAAGGTCATTGGTATCCGTAATTTTTACACATTTTGTAATGAAGCTATTTTAATCGGATTAATTCGTTAAATTTTAATGTTAATACAAGTGCCCTTTTCAGATTACATTGTGCTTAGGAGCCCCACTTGGCGCTAGAGAGGGCTTGTAAAATATTTCCATTAGTGAAGTGTAGTTTTTATTTACTTTACTATAATACAGTATGGCTGTATATAAATTCGAAACTCAAATAACTCATTTGTGATTATGATTTGAATATAAAATAATTGAAAGTGTTTAAGGTATTTAGTCTACTTGTTAATTATATTAAATATTAAAAGCTATTTTCAATCGTAGTCCCACAAATAAAACCATACAATACACATATTAAGTTTTAAATTAGTACAAGTTGCTTTGAGATTCGTATTTTGCTAAGAAGAAAGAACTTCTCAATTGCTAGCCACGCGTGTCTTGCTGTAATGAATAAAGGACTTTGTCAATAGCAAAACATACGAAGGGAGAATTTAACATGTAATAGAAATAATTTAATTTGTTACAGCAAAGAGAATTTAGTAATCTAACATTATTATATTGTTAGTAGCCAATGTCATCAGAGGCCATCGAGGCCTATTTGGATTGTAAGCGCGATTGGTTGTGGGTTCGATTCCCACGTGGTGAAATGGTTATATATATAATCTTTTCTTCGCTTTGGTACCTCAGACAAAGCCAGCTGATGAGTTCCGCCACTCAACTAACATAATAATTAATAATGTATTAACTCTCTCACTATATACAATTTTTACAAATAAAATATGAAATAATGAAAAAACAGTACAAATAGTTATTTATGTGCTCTACAAATAACGTAGAGTTATATGTAAAATGTACTGCAGCAAGTTTTTATAGCGCTATATGTATTTTTAGACTGTTATTGGTAGAGGATCCAAGTTAGAAATGACCTTCACACATCTGTTTAATCAATGAAAAATGATTTATACCAAATTAAGAATGTAATAAAATACATGGAACATGGAATTTTGAGTTGATTTTTAACTTTATAAGTAGAGAAAACTTTGTATATCCATTTCCCCAAGTAAGGATCGAACTTACAACCATCGCGCTTACACTAAGTCACTGTACCTCTACTTTTTATTTATTAAACAGATGGGATATACAATAATGTATGCCAGATAAAAATATTTTTTGTGGATTAGTAGTAACTACCAGTATACTGAATGAAATGACGATCATCTGCTAGACTGAGAAAAGGGAACGCCGCTATTTATAATTGTGTAACGGTTTGGTGTTATATTTAGGAGGTATATTTACCCGACACGTCCGATCGTAATCAAGGGTTCAACGTTTACAGGAAGTTCGCTACTTGTTGATTTAAATATACAGTCTTGTCTCGTGATAAAATCATTTTATGTTTCACATCACCTTACAGTTTGTGCTAGTATAATTTTTGTATTTATTCTATAGCAGCTACTGCCCGAGGCATCGCACGCGTTGTATGTTGATTAAAAGTAGCCTATATATTCTTATCTAGCCTGGACAGTCTGAAAGACTATACGCAATTGCAGATTAGCCGTGAAACATACATTTATACATACAAACACAAATCAACATACGAACAAAGACAGTTAGAAGTTACTTTAGTAATAAAACAAAAGTGAGCAGTTATTTAAACATTCAATAATTAGCTTCGTAAATTGCTTATAAAAATATTATAAAATATTATAATTAAGGCGGAAATCCAATATCATGATCATACCATTCTAAGCCCAAGTGTGTAAATAACATATTGAAAGCGTAATTCATATACTAACTGTATATGAATTTAAATATAATTTTGTACTTACAGATGAGCCAATTCGTGAGCAATCACGAAGGCGCTAGTGAGTCCTTCATCTCTGTTTATAGCTGCAGATCGAATCTTCGTACACACTCCGTCAACGGGAGCGAACCCAGATGGGCCGCCAAGTTGTGCTCGTGTTAACCATACCGTTGCATCCCAGCCTGTGCTGTCTATGAATAAATTTAAATATATAAAAAATATTACTTAAGTGCATTTTTTACAACAACTATATTTTTTTCTATAAAAAGTTATTTATTTTCACATTAACCTATGTATTTTGTTATATCGATTAATTAATTTAGTATTAAGACACTCAGTATTCATGATTAGTGGAAATCGAATCCACAACCAATCGCGGTCACAGTGAGATGTTGTCCCACTGCGCCACGGCCATCTCAATCACACGAGTATTGGTAGATTTCTAACGAAATTTTACTTTAATGTCAGTGTTTATATATCAGATTTCATGGATTCGATTAAAATTCATTATAAAGGCTTCAAAGCGTAATTAAGCTTCATGTAATGTGCGGAATTATTTTAACAAGTAAGTATATAGCAGACACGCTATGTTTGATAGGCATATCACATAAATAATTTATGAGTACCTATGTTATTATCAGAGTAGCAAAGGCGATAGCTGGCAGGCATAATTATGTCGAGTTGAGTTGAGCTGTATCGAGTTTGGTATTTTTATAAAAGCGCAATATTTTTTAGGCTGTACAGTAAAATTTAACTTTATAGGAAACATTAATTTTACTTATCATTTGTCATAAGAGCTACACAGGACGCAAGCTTTCTATAAACTTTTTAAGTTCATCACAGGCATTTCCACCGTTTGCTTTGAAAAGGTTTCAGTTAGGCTTAATTAGAATACAAGTTGTTTTTATTAGCTTTATTATGTTTTTAAATCTCTTTTATGTTTTTAAATCTCTTTTTAAAAGATTTTGTATAGCATTAGAAGGGAGAACCTGGTGTTAAAATACTCCATTCTCATCTGTCGATAAAAATACAAATCCTTTTTACCATATGCATTTCTTTTGCCATATCGAGGAAATAATTTAAATAGAATCATTACACAGTAGCTAAGTTATGAAACAAGATAAAAAAGAAATCGTTCATGTACTTTTTATTATCACAATGTAAAAAATATGCAAACTATATTAGTATAATTTGATTGAATGCATGTATATGAATTGAGTTATTCCGCTATTGATGTATTATTGTTATTGTCATCTATCTATTATTGTTGGGATCTATGTAGCTATTATTTTTTTAAACAGGTAAAAAGATTTTTAAACTTTTTTTTTTAAAGGAAATTCAAAAAGACATATTTAGAAAACGTATAAAAATTTGAACGCAGCGGGATTTGAACCCGCGCCTCTTGAACGGTTTTCAGCTTGATAGATAAATATTGTAGTATTAAATTTCAGATAACTCTGTCGTGTAACATTTCTTTAAATCAAAAACCTATCACCAAAAAAGCTTGCAATTTCCGTCAAAGACTAAAACAATATTTTTACTATCTCAACTTAGGTTAGACAACTATTGAAAGGAGTCTAAAGCGAATATAATATACTGTTACATCTTATTTTGCTAAACAATTATTTTTAGTAGTCGTAAAACTGACCGTGCCTTAATTAGTATGATTTACGATGCACTCTTGCACGTGGCGAGCTTGTTTGAAAATAACTAAAATATGGCATATAAACATACAACTGTTTTACAAATCTGGGTCTTGTAATTTCTTTACGGGGTATTTCATAACCTACCTAGCAGAGTTAAGTCTGCGCTATTATAAAACTAGGTTAATTAGCTCATGAGTTTTTGTGGTAAAGTTTTTTTGTATTATTTAATATGCTCTGGTAATTTTCTTTGTGACATAAATTACTTGGAACATTTAAAATTTTATTAGAATAAAAGTCTTAATTAAAGCTCACGTTTCATTCATAGTTACAGCGTCTGAGGTGTTAAGCCATAGAAATCAAAAGCGCTTTGAGTTTTAATTAAAACGGATAAAAAATCTTTATAGAAATATAGGCACTCCTTGATATAAAATTTTAACTTCTATTGTATATTATTATTACAGGTTCACCCTTTTTCCCGTTCCCACAGCAGAGGAGTCAGTAAAAACCTAGTGTCAAGACTCTCCATTCTCCACTTTTGTCTCAAATCGAGATTAGTGGCGAATGAATTTGTTTTGAGTGGCGTTTGTCTTAGGTACCAAAGCGAAGATATGAAAATATTAAAAATATAATCATTTCCCCTAATGGAAATTGAACCCACAACCAATCACGTTTACAAACGCTGTCCCACTGCGCCACGATAGCCTCAATTATTATTAACATTATGTTATCTATATATATTAATACTTAAAGGATTTTTTGTTTACGAAAAATGATGTAGTCAGAGTACTGTGATATTTGGCATTGTTAAACTTTACTTAGAGAAGTATAGAAATTTAATAATTTTTATAAAAGTGTTTTATGTAAATTAAATTAATAAAATTAATTTAATTTGCATAAACCACTACGATGTGTTTGACGTTCATTTTTGTGTGACACACACATTGTTAAGGCAACGTCACTAGGCTACTAGTGTAAGGAAATAAATATATACAAATATGTTTCGGCAACCGTTACTCTAGGCGAATCCTGATCTTAGTAACATATAATCTGAATTTTCTAAAAACAATGTCAAGACAAAAAATAACAATGTTTAACATATTTAAAATAATATAAAATGATGTAAAATTTCTACTGGGTTAATCTTATGAATTGTCTTCAAAATCACTCAACAAGCTAACTAAACTTTTAAGTAAAATATTACAATAATATACTAACTAATGAGTTTATACTGTAATGCAAACTACTCTACGGGATCGATGACTTCTATACGCTGCCAATTTTTTCTACAAGACGTATTTGGGATTGTTATTATAGGATCTAATACAAATATGATGAATCATATATTGAAAATATACGAATCGTCTGTTATATACATATATAAGAAGTATATGTATAGTAATTAAGAGTGGTAACAAAAGTAATGTTTTTATTTAATTTTCTTAGTAATTAACAGTGAGATTCTTTTAAGTTTTTATGTCAAGGACAAACGATAAATACAACATAATACAAAACGAGGATGACAGCGGAAAAAGTAATTGTGTTTTATTTATTTATTATAAATATGTGTATATATATGAAGAAAATTATATGTTAAAGCCTGAGCCTGATGTTAAGACCTGAGTTCTATTATTGCTAATATCGAATTAGATGATTCATAGGAGTATCTAACTGGTTTTGACTATAAAGTATTTAAGATTGACTATTCCGTTAGTGTTGTATTAAGTTAAATTCATACCTGGCGGTAATTTCATTAAGTGTCGGTAATTCCATTTATTTATAGCCTCAAGTGATTTTTTCACATTGCCGTGCCTTATCACTGGGTCCTTTTCTTCATACAAAAACAGCTTGTTGATGACAAGAGTCATGTTTGAATCGAGAGATTGATCGTTGAAAATGGCACTGACCTTTAAAGTATTACATAAAACGTTTGAGTTGCGGCCGGCACTTGTGTTCAATTGCAATTCAAGTATTGTATTTCTCGAGATATACTTACGATGTTCATTATAGCCAAGATATAGTGTTTCACCCTTTCCTGGCCGTGGAATTTTAACATCGTATGATCGGCAACGATCGCTAATTCGAGCCATAATCCTTTGACGCCTGCAACAATAAACACAATAATGCATCAAGTGCGATACCATTCATGTTTCCGGAGACGGACCACCAGAGTTACACACACCTGAAACAGGTCTCGAAATGGGCAGAATATTTCTGAAGTAATCGACTTCGGAATGGTCAGTATGCCGCGGAAACACGTGTATCACGGGCGACGGCTCCTCTTCCACGAAATCAATGTCAAGGTCAATGACCGTATCACCGGTGAGGTTGTAAGTTGCCGGTTGTTCAGATAGCAGCACATCTCGCCGGCGCAACACGTGACCGCCATCGGCGCGTGTTGGTTGAAGGACGAAGTCTTCGCCATCGACCTGAAGCAGTCCATATAGCTGTCCCTCGCACTCAGTCACAGTAACTGTGGAGCCTGCCTTGTGCAGCACTCTGCCCTTATAGAACTGGCACTCGTTGTAAAATGGAGATCGTATAGCGCGATTCTCTTGCAGCTCTAGGTGCCAGCCAAGTATGTGTAGATGACGGAGATAGCCCCGAGCGTGGCGGGGCACTCGTATAAGAGACGAGGTTGCAGGGGACTTCCACGCCCCGACGGACGTGAGGACTGCGATGAGTATAGTCGCCCACAGCCAGCGCGCCATCGTCCGCGCGCCGCCGCGGGCACCGCCTCTCTGCCCGGCGCATGCCACGCTGCGCTCACGCATCTACGCACATGGCGGCTGTCTCGCCGCACGGAAGGTAAACGACTCCGCACTTTATAGATTGCATTGAGCTCCGCCTCATGCGTCACTGGTAAACAAAGGGCGACGCGCGCCATATTCGCGTCTTGCCCGCGCGTAATTAGATATTTTATGGCCCCAATTGAATTAAGAAGCCTTACTTGTTACGTAATTCATAAAGAGAGTTCATATATTTTTGTTGTTAGTTGTTAAGCAAAGTAAATAATTTTAAACACAAAATATCTTTACTTTTGAAAAATAAAACTAGAGATTTGCTTGTTCTATAACCAATAAAATTTGTCATAAAGACCATCTTAAAATTTTAATGGCTTGAAATACATTCCGCGGCTATGGATAAAAGGATCGACCTTTCTTGCCAACACGAAATCAAAGGTGAAGAATTTAGCTATTAACTCGTGACAATGCCAACATATCAGAACATAAAAAAATACCGCTTTAGTATTTCTACAAAAAAAATAGAGTCATAAAGTCTGTTTGAAACAAAAATGACATAGCAGTTGTCTACTGTTGTGATCTTGACAGGGACGTATTCAAAATAAACATTAATTATGTATTACAAGAATGCCGACTAACCATTATTAATTTTACTAAATGCCGAGTGTGTAAGTTAGGTGAGTGACCGGAATATTGTAAGTAATGGTAAGTGGAAGCAAATTGCTAATTGAAATGTAAGTCCATACTCGTGCTTGCTCGTTTAAAGGCAAGTCCTCACTGTGCAAACGCTGCAACCTTCCATATATGTATATTATATGTGGGAATATTACGGAACATTAATAGTACTTATATCACAATCAAGTTCGCATTTTACGGTGAGTGCTCTCCTTGCTTTTATCATCAATGTAGAAGCGGGTGACTGAGTGCGATTCAAGAAACTAAAGGCTTGCCGGAATTTGAAGAGAACTTTGCTAATTCATTAGTTAACGTTTTATTTTATATGTAAAAGGTAAATAACACAGTTTGTAAAATTACTTCAGTATATCTACATTAATTAACATTTAATATACATTACATTAATGGCTCCATTGACATATTATATAAATCCTCGTTACGTATAGTATCCCCGTTTCTTAGTAAAGTATATGTCACTTTATATAAAAGCTTATGTCAAAAAAACGGCAGTGTGATTACTCACACTTTATTACTTTATTTAATTTATTGTATAATTTTCACGTGTGCTTTATGAAAAATATTGGATTTGTGTAAATGCTCAATATAAAATAACTATGCCAGATTTCATGCTCCTCTATCCAAAGCGACAAATTACATTCCGCCGCTCAACAAGCAATGTCTCTATTTTAGTCTTGACTCTAGGTTGTCTCTGACTACTCTGCTATGCGAGAAAAAGCGTGAAGTCGAGAACGTATTAACAAATTAGGTACTTAATAGTTGATTAGTAATTGTTTTATTATTTGAAAGGTACCTACTAAAACATTTATATTTGATTTCCAAAGGAATATTGACTGCTAATATATGCACAAGGCTTTAAAATTAATTATTGCTGATGAATCAAGGAATTTATAAAGAAAAATAAAACAATACATTGTTTCGTGTTACAAGTTCCTAATTAAATAAAGCTCATGTATACGTTAACTCGATACGGTACAACTCTACACTTGAGTATAGTAATGTATAATTTATGTATCTTAAAGAATATTGTGAATATATTTATTTGTAAAATTCTTATATATATTTAGTCACATTTATGTGGAAAAAGACATATTTAGAAAACGTATAAAAATTTGAACGCAGCGGGATTTGAAGCCGCGCCTCTTAAAAACCGTTCAACCGCTCTGACCGCTAAGCCATGCGTTCTACATCCAGCTGCGTCGAAACTCTTATACGCTTATTACAACTTAGATTTAGCTTAGGAAGCTTTTTGGGAATTCGTTTCAAAATTAAACTTCCAGATCATATTATAGTTAATTATTAGCCCTTCTGTTAGCGTTACATATTTTTTTTATTGGACATTTATATATCATACATGTATTGAACATAAAATACAACTGTAAAATATGTTGATTTACGGAAAAAATTGCTAAGGTGTATATATTAAATTAACTGTTTAAAACACAAAACACAATTCTATTGTTTAAATTTAAATATCAGGTAATTTTAATGTTCACGTTTATAATTTCACTTTTTAAGGTTTTTATAATTTCATTTGAATAAAACTAATTGTGGTATAAGTGATAAGTATCAATAACGTGTAGGCTATATTTCCAATTTGTGGTAGGTGTGGTGAGTGAAAATGCAATTACAAGCAAAATCATAATAAATAAAATTACACAAGAATTTTGAAACCAAAATCGCGTAATTAATTAATGAATGACGAATAATAAATATTTTTGTATATTTCTCACATATAACTCATTTTGTAGGGTTACGTTATATACATTTGAAACAAAGCCCCGTGAAAAATTATTCCGTTCTTATTTTTAATTACCGGACTACATAGATATATAGGAAGATCATTGAAAAAAAATATCATTTCTACCATCAGATCACAAACTATCGAGCCACAACCCAAAACACTCCAAAGCTCCGGCAGAGTAAAGATAAATAAAACAGAGAAAGCACACAAACACTAAGTTCTCCACTTTTCGATACATTGCGTGTTGCCTTATCACCAGAGCGGAGAATTTAATATGATTTTAATAAAAACAGTCCTTCGAGTGGGCATCGATCCACAACCAATCGCACTTGCAGTCAGACGCTGTCCCACTGCGCCACGCTGGACTCTGAACAATATATGTACACTATAATTTTATTTTAAGCATGGTGTTTATTATAAATGCATTTCTTTTAAACCCTAGCTTTTTCACAAGTTGATTTTAAAATACATGTGGGATGTATACGGTTATTTATAGCCTAAAATTGTAATACATTCTGAGAATATGAAATATGCTCGTTTAGCCGTATCGTATTACATAATATGTGACTGAACAAGCACAGTAAAATAATTTAATTGCTTTTTACTTAAAAATGTGTAACAATACTAGTATGACGATATTGTAACCATATAATATATGAACAATTAAAGGAACTGCCAATAAAAAGTTGACTACATATAACTGTTATATCCAGTGTCAGACTTACCAGCAGGCTGAGTAGGCCTAGCGCGGCAGATTTCTCGGGGCGGTCTATTTTCGGACTATTTCTTTTGCTACTTTTTCAAATTCTCAAATTTTTTTTTTATATAACGGTTTTCTGATGTCTTAAAAATTCTTATCATTCTTAATGTGTCTGCGACACATTTTGCCCTTTTTAACTATCTTTTGTACATTCAACGGTCCAGAAAACTTTCAAATTCTACGATAAACCAGCTAAGTCATCGTGGCGCAATTGGATAGCATCTGACTGCTAACGCGATTTGTGGTAGGTTCGATTCCCACTCAGTGGAATTTTCATAATTTAATTATTTTCATTTCTACGCTCTGTCGAACAAGACAAAGCCCAGCGTTGAGCTCCACCACTCAACAAACAATGTCTTGAATTCGGGCTGAAAGTGAAGAACGGAGTGTCTTGATACTAAGTTCTCTCTGACTACCCTGCTATGTTCCGCAAAGCGTAAAGCTACAAAAAAAACAGCTACTTTTAAGGTCGAAGAATTAATGACTGACAAAATGAAAGCGGAAAGCTAGAAGTGCGATTGACTGTCAAATGGTATGTTAGAAATGGTAAGCTGATTCTTTCTTAGCTAATTATCTTAAATGGTTTGGCAATTAAGGACATACAGACCAGTTAGGGTTGACAAATGGCCAGGAAATCAGGCATTATCCTGGAATGTTGTGTGTTGCATAGTGTTAAGTAAAAGGTCGTACTTATTTCACGAGAAATGACGAGCTGAGCCGAGCCGAGCTCATTAACCTTAAGAAAAATTCTCGAAAGTATAATAAAATAATTTTTAAATTTTTCCATCAGTGGGACAAAAAACTGGTGATATGTTACTGCACAATTAATAAGCTTAGGTTTAAATATTAAACATTGTCATGAACAATCTTATGCCATAAATATATCCACTGTATTAGTGGCTTAAAATTCAACGTCAAGTACCGATTGCTTTTTATATTCCTTGGTTTACCCATTATTTAAATTGAAAATTATATAAAATGGTTGTTGTGTGAAATGTTTTATTGGCAAAAATAAAAAAAAGTAAATAGTCCAAGCACTACACCAAATATCTGGAATCTGACACAAAATTATAATGAATTTCTTTATTATTCAAAGATGGGCATCTTTGTCATACCGGCGAGAAAAAATGAAAACAATATAAATATAACCATTTTCTAAAGTGGGAATAGAATACATTTCAATTCTTTAATAATTAATATTTCTTATCAAAAACTGCCCACCATACTGAACAACTTTTTGTACTGAAGCATTTACTTATTTCTGATAGTTTAGCTAGGCCATTATGATTCTTCTTCCTCCTATCATAATCCTCCGAATGGGTATCGAACTCATAACCAACCTAGTCCATGTCTAAGCAAAATAAGCGTAAGTGGGAAAATACGAAAAATACTATATTTGTTCGTTGCGTAATTTTGTATCTGACATACGAATGAGACATCTTTAAACTAAAGTGCAAATATTGAGTGTTTAATTGATAAAACAAGCTTATATTACCGGTTCCGGTAAACACACTTGTCTGTGTAAAATGAGATAAAAAATTCTCAGAAATTATATTTACCTGAAGATTAGTAAGCGTGATCAAATATCCAACGAGATTCATCTTTGACGATAGTGTACTGTGTTCATTTCAATGTTAGGTAATGAGGGGCCTGTAACAATACCGCTGTATTTATAATTAGCACATTATACATGTTATTTAAGTTGTTTTTGTAACCTTGTTTATAACCCTTTTTCCTTTGTATTATGGTTTAAATTTACAAGAAATTAGATGATAAAGAAAACTTTTGTTTTCTATTTTTTTTCAAATAACGTGTCTAAATTGTACATAATGATTTTGATTTAGCATATCAATAGAGATTTGTACGGTATCGAATTCTTTGGATACATTTGTACTTCATTGTTTCTCAATCATGTTAAAATATGGTGTTCATAAATTCATTTGTAGGTATTAAATTAATTTGTTTGGTAGTATATATAACAAGGAATTTTACCTTAAATTCTTCTCACATCACTCAATTTAATATTTTTGATTTTTTTTAATGCATACAGTAGTTAAAAATGCATTTACATCGGTTAAAGCGTTCCTGAGATTAGCATGCACAAACACCTGTGTGTTTGTCTGTACAAAGTGGCACAATAAAATTAAAAAATCATTGTTTTTAGTTCTATTACACTAATATATGCCCGCAATAATATTTTTTTTCATATATCTTCCATCTACAGACAGCGATCAGTTACATTTTTGAGTTAGATGTATTATATTTATTATTCTTTCTATAAATAGATAAATTAAATTTATGATATCCGATACAATATAAGAATAAATATACCAACGTATTGCACCTTTTAGATACAGAAAGTATAATAATCAGTATAGTAAAATGATCAGTAACATGAAATACCACAATTCTTGAAGTCTATATTTAGATAAAGTATCTATGTATGGATTGCGATATATTTCAGCAATTGTTTACACCAATTTGGTTAGTAAATGTTACTCTTAAGTACACGTCCAAATGTCAGCAAATAATTATTCGCTTTTTTACATGCAACAGAAGATATAAAAGTTAATTTAAAGATTTTATCTTTATAGTTGAATAAACAAATAAAAACAATAATAAAAGTGTCATCGCTTTAAAAATATTTACGAGTGCTCAAAGCATAAGCTACGTTCAGGTCACTAATATTATAAATACAAATATGAATCTTATCCATGAATGTTACTTAGCAGTCAGAGCGCTTGGACGGTCTCGAAGAGGCGGGGGTTCAAATCTCGCTTCGTTTAAATTTTTATACAATTTTATTTAAAGTTTTCTAAAAATGTTTTTCACATCCTAAGTGTGAGAATAAGACTTTAAACATATTACAATATTTATTAAATTGAATTCTCTTTTGCCAAACGAAAGGTCAAAGCGCTTCAAAGGTGCGCCGGTCCGAATCCCGCTTATATAAGTTTTTTTTATACGATTTCTAAAGATGTGTGCAAAAAAACACTTTAAAAAATGTTAAACTATGAGTTTGTTTTTTTTATATGGCCTTTGATGACTGAGCACTTTTAAAATATGACTGAAAAAATTTGATAACCACTTGAGAGAAAAAACATTTTGAATTATTTTTTAATTCTTCGTTCTGGCGAACCTAAAATACCAGGACAAAACGTGGCGTTTAGTTTCTTCACACAACACGCAAGGGTTCCAATTTAATATAAATGAGGGATAACGGCTTGTTATTTATTTAAAAATAAAAATGTTATCCTTTACATATACCTAATTTTTGGGTAAATCAACTAATTGAATTTGGACTGAATTGAATTTTTTTAAATAATGTAATTTTTATGCTAATTTCCAAATTTCATTAATTTTAACATTGTTATTTATTTTTTTAATCATTTTTGTTCAAATGTTAGTCGCACACTTAGAAAATTTAAAAAGACATATTTAGAAATCGTATAAAAATTTGAACGCAGCGGGATTTAAATCCGCGCATCTTGAAAACCGTTCAAGCGCTCTGACCGCTAAGCCATGCGTTCTACATTAAGCTACATCGAAATTCTTATACGCTTATTACAACTTATACGCTTATTACAACCGCTAACTACAAATATAACAACTTATGTGTGTGTTGCCAGTGGTGACGTACGGGAACGAGTCAGACGAGTTCACCCTGAGAACAATGGATAGAGCAACCTGGTATTTGCTTATGAGATAGAATCGGAAATTAAGACAAAGTAGAACAAAAGTAACCGATATTGCTCGAAAAATTGCTCCGTTGAAGTTGCAGTGGGCGGGACACATATCGAGGACAACTTATGGCCGTCGGAGCGGAAAGGTTCCCGAGTGGTGACATCTTTCAGTTTATAGGCCCTACCAGGTAGACTGACGATCTGGTCCGCTGGATGCGTGAAGCGCAGAACCCATCATTGGACCTAATAGGAGGCATATGTCCAGCAGAGGGCGTCGAGCGGCTGAGACGACGATAAAAAGCAAAAAATCCAAAGCAACATGGCAGTAATGTTGATTTTCTTATTTCAAATCATAACATAGTTTCATAGGTATATTTTGGCAGGAAATATACAATTCATTTTATGATTCAACTCATGTTGATTCGAAAAGATAATTTATTTTTAACTTTAAAGCATAAATTTTAATTACTGTGACAAAAAATTCGGCACTCCCTTCCGCGTTGTATAAAAACTGTATTTATCTTTTACCAAATAAAATATTATTAATTAAGTGCTATAAATAATCAAAGTCGTATCAATTTAATGCGAAGTCACATGGCCATATGAAGCTTCGTGATAATTTATTATAACAGTTTGATCCCCTCGAAAAGATTTCTGCTGCTAAATTAATAAAGAATGACCCTGTCACACTTACGTTTTATAAGGTTGAGCTTGATTTAACTTTCTTTGTCCGAATGTAACTTTTAACAAATATAGTATATATATAAATATATATTTTTAATCAAAGTTTTTTTCTAATTTAAATAACTTGTTTTTTTTTTATTTATAATTTATATTATTATACATATCATAAGCGAAAAATGCATCCGGAATAGAATATGACTATCGTCCCGTTTTATCGAGAGCCAATCAGATTTCTTAAACGAAGAAGACATTTCTGGACATATGAAAATATCCACTTGAAGAAACGATATCTAATACGGAAGTTAGAATTATTTCGAGAGCTTTAAGTTCCAACGACTATGTCACACACACGGCCTCTTTCATAAACATAGATATGCCAATATATATGTGCTAATGAGCCCGTTTTTATAGCCTTGTCAGGGCTGTTTTGTAAATTATATAAGGTTTTATTTTAAATATTATTTTATTTATTCAAAAATATCTTAAAACTAAACATTGTTGATGAACGTTATAAGAATCATTATGTACTGTGTTGTTTTTGTTTTATCTGTAAAGTAGAAGTAAACTACAAATTGGTTTTAAATTAAGCAATTCATTAGTTCGCAATTCCGGTTGCAAATCGGAAATCGTCGGTTCCAGTACTAACACTTGTGTTCGTAAGGCTTTGTCTTGGTATAAAATGTTTGTAGGACTAGATTAGACTAGACTTAAAAAGCCACATACCCAGGAAAGTTTAGAGTGAAAACATCCTATATGAGTTGCTCAAAGCTGAGCTGAGGAATTATATGATATGATAATGATAAAAATAATTAATCACTGCACCCAATTGAAATGCATAGTTTTTTTTTAATCTACTTCTAATAAAATAACAAACAGGGAAGGAAAGTATTAAAACCTTTTACCAACTTCAGAAGGAAACATAAGTTTAGCAAAATTCAATTTCAATGCAGCGCAGAGAGCAATTTATTAAACTAACTTTGTAGTAACTTTACTGCAAGTCTAAAATCTTGCTTGCTTCACTCTAGCCTGCGTAAATATTAAACTCACTCAGTAGAACAACATTTGCACGTCCGTTTGCCATTTATCGTATATTGGTTTATCAGCGACGTAAGTATCGGTATTTGTAATCGGAGCTTTTAGTACTTAATTACATATATATGAGGACGCAAACTAATTTCATACTCTGTCAGATATCTCTGCTATTAAAAAATAAAAAGACCTGTCATATATTTTCGTCATCATTGTAATATGTATAATAGACATTCAACTTCATGCTTCTTCTCGTATAGCAGGGTAGGTGGAGAGACCATAATTATTTATATTTATGAACAAAAGATTTTATATTTAAACAATCCCCGGAGAGGGAATCGAACCCAGAATCATCACGTACACAGTCAGACCCTTACACACTGCTCCAGGATGGCTTCAAATATTTTTTTTGTATTGAGATATAAAATGCCTTTTATCTCGTGTTATGATTGTGCCTATATTTTAGAGTAATCATGTATTACAAAAATCCTTAAGTTTTTAAAATGTAAGTTTTTAATATTAAAGATAAAATTTGACTTGTATGAAAATATCTGTTTTTTTTTTGTGGAATAAGCAAATAGAGTATGTCGGTAAGGCACTTCGTTATTAACATTTAGAGATAATAATTATTAAGTGGTGGAATTTAGTGCTGCAGTTTGACAATACGCTACTCAGTAGCCACGCCATAGCGTTTTTTTATTCATGTCCTAGAGAAATTATTGTTAAAACTTACATGGTCGCGCCTGTTTTTAATGATAAAATATATATAAGGCATGTATAATATAAAAACCAAATAAGGCAAACTCTATCCATTCAACCATAATAATAATATAACCATAATATTAAACGCTTAGTGCGTTCCCATTTAGATATCTGTTCTTGTTTTACAAAGAGCATAAAGTGTAGTGAGATCATCAGAAGGGCTTAGCTTCTACTTCACCTAATTTAGTGCAATTAACAGTTGACCCAAAAATTAATTTAGCTGTAACTAAAAGAAGTTGACTCACATTAAAAATATGTTTGTACTTCATCTACATATTTCCAACAAGACCTAGATTTTAGAGAACATCGTTCATGACACAGTCAGACAGCGCCTGACTGTAAACGCGATTGGTTGTTTAATTTCCATTCAGGCGATTCATAGTTTATTAATTATTTTGATTTTCCCGTTATCGCAAGACGACACGCGGGATGGACCGCTATTTAACACGCAATGTCTCGATTTCAGGCTGCTATGATGGAAAAACAGGAAGCTGAAAAAAACTACTTAACTTCTCTTACCGCTAGAATACTTTGACGACCATTTTTTTAGGATAAATAAAGCACCATTCACATTAAGAAAAATTTATTGAACAATTGTCTCACATTCTTATAAATAACAACATTGTGTTGAAGCTAACGTGAAAGTATAATATTCTTTGTGTGATAAAGCGATTAATATACAGCTCTATAAGTATAAATGCTCTATTCTAACGGAGACGAAGCAGAACTGTAAGAGCACTGTATGCAGTTTTCACCATCTGAAATTTACAATAATGTGTCATAAATAGAAAAATAAATGTAATTCTATTTTCGTTTTAAACATTCTCTGTATTTATTAAACAATTTTCTATTCATATGTCAATACTATAATAAAACAGTAAAAACAGAATGTACAAACTTTGTACGCGCATATATTCGGAACTACTGGACGGATTTGAATAAAACCCGTATAGCTTTTAAGCTTAGGCGGGACTTAGGCCTTAACATTGACTGACGCCTTACAATGATTTTGAAGATTGGAACACCATACTATAAGATGAAGGGACCAACTATACAATAAGGTATATTGCAGCTTAACAAATGTTGTTCAGTGATGGGTATTTTGGTGGGAAGGATAAGTCCACTCAAACAAAGTTGCAGGCAGCTACTACTTATAAATATATCTATTTTGTTTTATAGGAAGATAGAAGCAAGGTATGAATTAATACATTATAAATTTCCTCCTATTTAAAGCCAAATTTGTCGCCACAATTGTCAATCAATCAGTTATCGTTAACACACTTACTTTAATAAAGTTTTAAAGTATTTTACAGTATTTATTGGGAAACAAAAATCAAATCATTATCATTATATTTAAATTATTTTTAACATTTTAATGTGTTAATCACACCCTTAGGAAATTGAAAAACATATTTAGAAAACATATAAAAATTTTAACGCAGCGGTATTCGAACCTGCGCCTCTTGGAAACCGCCCAAGCGCTCTGAACGTTAAGCCATTCGTTGTCCATCCAGCTGCGTCAAAATTCTCACAACTTAGTTTAATTACTTTTTTTTTAGTGTACCTTACATAGATAAATAAATTACATAGATAAATAGATTCCCTAAGCATTTCTACCGGTTTTTGTAATAAGTAGCCCTTGTTACCTAATTTAATATAATTACCATAAAAATTATATTAATTGACTAACATGCAGTGTATATAGTGAAAACTCACCACAGCATAAGCTTCTAGAGAGAGATCGTACATCCCACCAGCGGTGAGAGCTGTAGGCTTATTGGCTCTCGCTATGATAAGGGAGATAGTGGTGCGTACGCCCGGCACATTGACAATGCCGCTTTCCCAACCAGAAGCATAAACTGCTTTACCAGTTTTCTCATTCTTGAAAATTAATATTGAGCAATGAAATTTATAGTATTTATTTATCGCTAAAAAATGTTACAGTATTATATTTACATTTATGTCAGTATCTATATATTTGTATATCTATATATTAATTAAAGTATATGTTTATTACAAAAGAACACAGCACAAACCTGTATTTTTATTTCTTCGCACCACCTGCATATTATGTACAGGACAAACATGTTATAAGCCAAATATAACAAGCTTGTAAGCCATTTAGTCATATTTACAGACACGGACTGAAAGATAAGATTAATAGAAGTAAACTATTAAATTACATTTTAGGCGTTTATTTATTATATGAATCACAAACATGGTTTGGTAATTAAAACAGATATGGCATTTAAAAAATATAATTTAAGTAATATATCTAAAATAATGTCTTTTACGCCTCGATCTTGTAAAATAATGATTTAAATTTGTATTATGCGTTATTACGAAGCCTTAATTATTATTATTTTTACATCTGCTCGCTTCTACCGCATAGCAGGGTAGTCAGATACAGCCTTGTGTCAAGACATTCCGTTCTCCATTTTCCGTCCGAAAACGGGACCTTGCATGTTGAGTAGCGGAACTCTACACCACGCTTAGTCTTACCAGAGCAGAGATAATGAAAATAACATATTTATCGCCCCCAAGTGGTAATCAAACCCGCAACAAATCAGTACGCACAGAACTACACAGACGTTGTGCCATTACGCCACAATGGCCTCTGTTCACTTACCTACATATGTATCTCTGATATTTAAGCTGTAAAAGTACTTATTTAGTAAAACTTGAATTTTTTCACCATTAACGAGCATCTACTATACTTTATTAGGGACAGCCTCAAAGTTGCTAAGAAAAAAACATATTCGAACTGAAGCTCCATGACATTATACAAGCATACAATTCAAATGAATTATAAAAATAAAGCAAGTCGATGCATATCCCAAGTATGATATTCATAAAATATCTGATCAGATGTTGCAATTAAAGATAAATTTGAAATAACTCGCCTGTCAAATTGACAAGACGGGGTATCATCGTTACATTTGCAACTCATTAGCTAAAATTATTCGATGGAAATTCGTGGCTTTTGAAGCTTTAATAAGTTTTTATATACTAACGTTAAAAAAATTACAAACAGAGGGAATGCTTTCATGTCCAAATGCTGCTTGCTAAATGAATGCTATGTCAACATACTTTGCCTAAATAATATAATTCATATATGTTATTGGCTTTTTAAACCTACTGTGAAGTATTTTTTGTAATACACGATTTTCCTACGTATGCAAGTTAGACGGAACGTAATGTTAAAACACTCCGGTCTTGGCTTTGCACTTCCTTTTTAAAACACTGTAATTTAAATAGCGTAAAATAACAAATAGGGATCGGACCTACAAATAAGTCTTGTAGTATTTAAATAATTTAACTATAAAAAGACTTTATATTATTTAAATATTGATATTTGAAAGTTAAACTTTCATTTAAAGAGCTTACTGTTGCAACTTGGAAACCGATGGAACAAATAAGTGATGTGCTAACGGCCAGCTGAACTAACATCGGCGTACTCAATAAATCCCGAAGCTTCAGGGTATTGCTGCAAATATAGTGTATACTGAGTACGGTACCAGTAAAAACAAATATAAAAGCAATTTATAAAAGCATATGATAGTTCCAGTTGAAATAGTGATTCTTGAAGTAGTACTACTGTTAAATGTGTTTTAATAGGTAAATGGTATTCTAAATTAACAGATTATTGAAATTGTGTCTACTTGAGTCTTCATATTCCTTATATTATTGCAGTACTTCTAGTAAGTTCTAGATTCTAATTTTGTATTAAAAATACATATATTTTTGTTAAGCATCACGATTTTTGAAATGGTTTCATATTTTAACCACTTACACTATCAGTAATGTCAAAGTGACAATCTATTGAATTATGAGAATGAGGAACAGAATGGAACTATTTTAGATTTGTGCTTGAGCATATAAGTGCTCAATATATTCTAATTTAGATTTAGATCTAATCAATGGAAAATTAAAAAGCAAATATGAAATAAAAATATATTGAAATTTTTTAATACTATTAAAAGATTTTAATACCTCAAAATAAAAATGTGTTGTTCTACCAAATTTCCCAATCTTCTTTTGTATTCTTTTGTAAAGGCTTCGTTCAAATGAAGATTATTATTTAAATCAAGATCTATAAAAACATGTGTTAGAATATTTATGTTGGAAAATATATTAATACGCATATAGTATTCAAAATACAATAAACCAAATAGTTGAAAAAACGTTTTCGTTACCCTAACAATTCTAATTTATAATAATAAGAAAATAAAATGTTATTTATTTCACTGACTGACTTATGACTTTTAATTATAATAAGAAAAGACAATCATGGTTCAGTGGGCTTGGTTGAGGGTTCGATTCCCACCCACCCAGGGAAATGATTATAGTTTCATTTCTTCAGTCTGATGGTTAGACAAAGCGCGGTGTTAAGTACCCGTCCCCTACTCAACACACAATGACTCGGATTCAGGCAGAAAGTGGAGAACGGAAGTCTTCTCTAACTGCCTTAATATCCGTGATAAAGCTTGAATCTGTAGAAAATAATAACAAAAAGAATATCAATAAATTTACCTGTAAACTTAGATCGACAATCAGTTAAAATATTTTCAAAACAATCATTAAGCACAGCTAATTGGCACAGTAAATGCATTAAATAAGCTTGAATTATGAGATCATTGGCCATTACGAAGTAGCACATATAAGAAAAGACGATCATCATACATAGGTAGGTAGGAAGGTAAAGTCTTGGAGTTTGAAATTTAAACGGCAGCCGGACAAACGCCATTAGATTATATTCTAAATCATCCATAAGGGGATAAATATGCCTGGAACATGTAAATTTTACGATTTTTTGTTAAGTCTGGGATAAGAATACTGAAAAGAACGTAAATTGCGCAAAATCATCTACAAGTATAAGCGGTTCGAAAGCTATGAAAAATACAAAATTTTAAAAGACGCTTAGTTTACGTTAAGGTTTTTAACTGAACTAAAACTTCAATAAACGGGAAACTCAAATAAATGTATACAAACAAACTTACACATGTATGTATAATATAAACAAAAAATATAAAAATATAATAGTCATATCTTTCAGATTAGATATTATAATGTTTTACCAAAAGATCACTGTACAAGTGCCTATTCCTAAAAGCAGTTTTAATGATGCCTTATTAGCTTTACGCCAAGTTGTTAATATAATTTTCCTTTGGTTTGTCATAATACCAAAGCTTACGGATTCCATTGAAGAAGCTAATTGCTTGAAAACGGCCTTATTTGTAATCTGAAATTAAATAACTTCATTATTTAGTATTTTATTAATTTATTAACATTTAATTTTACTGTAATGTTTGATATTTACCGTGGTTTTATACTTGCACAATGCCCCGAATTGTATAAGAAGAAGATTAAGTCCGTCGGTAACTGCGTCTATAGTCCATGTTATACTAAAAAAATGCCATACCTCGCCGCAAGCTAGTAACACTAGTAGCGTCTTAACTGCTGTACTGTAGATGAAGTAAAGCATGCTGCTTTCCCAAATAGAGAGACCTACCAAATATACTCATATTTTTAAATACAATATTCCAAAAAAGTACAAATGAAAATCATTAAACGAAAAGATAACTTAACAAAAATGTTTATGCCGCCCTTTTTCATCTTTAAAGAAGAAGACTTGAAAAAATTCAAATAATAGGTTACTTCCTATTATATAAATAATTTCTATAATATCTATAATCGCATTCATATCTATAATATATAAATATTTTTTACAACTAAATACCAAAATTTAAAAGTTATCAACTATCTGCATATTTTAACTTTTCTACTTAGGACTCTGATATTGCTCTGAATTGTTGTTTTTTATTGACATTATTTTGTTCCATTACATATTATGTTGGCTTTTTAATACTCTTTTATTTAATTTATTTATATCTATCTAACCAACTAACAATCAATGGAAGAAACTTTAGTAGCGTTATTTTGTTTGAAGCCGTTAATAGGATTAACGGTGCTCTATCTGCATTGATACGACGGTAGAACTGCGACAGTGCTGGAACTGACGCGAAAAATGCGACAGCTAACCTTGGGTTTATCAGAAGAAGAATTAAAGAAAAATGAATGCTGTAAAGACATAATCTCTTCGTAGGACTTGCTCAGTCAGCTTAGCTGTTCGAATTTGGAATAAATGTTATAGTACGAACAAAGTAGAACGTGCTAAGGTGGTTTCGACACGTCAAATAGATAACTGATAACATAATTGTTAGAAAAATATATGGTGCTCCAGTGTGAGCTGAACAGAGGTAGGGAAACCCTCAGTGGACTTTCGAGAACACAATATCGATGATATTGCAGGAAGGTCTCGTAAAAAGCATGAGGACCCCCCGAGGGCATGTATTAAGAGGCTGATGACAGTGGACGAAGCGAAAGAAGTATGCAGAAACCGTAGCGTTTGGTGCTCCGTTTCCTCAGGCTACTATGGGTGTACCTAAAGTGGGACACTATTTTGACTTCGTTCTTATCGTACGATTTACTTGAAAATTTCCACACATGCCCGGATTCGATAATGATACAATATTTTCGTAGCAAAAACCTAATGTTGCCAAGAATAACTAGAAAAACATTAAAATAATTTTAAACGTGTTCCGTTTAAGTTTTTTTACACTAATTTTCATCTTTTTTGTTGTTAAAACTAAAAAGAGGAATCGAGCTGAATATATTTACCTACCGCATAAATATACGACTCTGTAAAGGAATTCAAAAAAATATACTTCATGTGTTCCACTTGTTAATTTTAGAGCGTTAGTGTTTGTGATTTTCCTCCACACCACATTTAAGAGCTGCATTTTATTTAATCCTTTTATTAAAAAGCACCTTAATACGTTCAATACATTCTAAAATAATTCTCGCTTACATTCGAACTTAAATAGTCTTTGAATCAGTTCCACAACACGAAAAAAATATAATAAAACATTGTTATGTAAGTATTGTTATGATAGTATATCTTGTATTGACACTGTCGTTACGGCATACCCGTATATATTATAAACTATGGTAGTATGTTCCATTGGCTGTAAAAAAACTATTTATAATATAGCTTTTCTTTGATCTAGTCGGACAAAGCCTGTCTATATGTTTTGTATACAACTTCGAATTATTTTCGTTGTGAAATGTATAAAAATATAAAATGTTGTTAGCCTTAATAAAAAAATGTATATTTTAAATATTATAATATATAATTAAATTACTATATGAAATGTGAATATATATTAGATTAATTTAAGTTCAACAAATAAATATTGTAGAAACTGCTCAGTCGTTAATTAACCTTTTTATTCTTTGAAAATCTCTTAAATGGAAGGTATTTGTAGTTGTTTTATTTTCAAATCAGTTAAATTTTAAGAATTAACTTATTTGCAAGCAATGGAAACAGAATTCAAAATCACTGAGCCATAATTAAATTTCAATCGTGTAAATGATTCAGGTCCGTTTGGACATCGCCTTATCAAATTATTCATTGAACACGGAAATTCATTATTAAAGCTTGGGAACCATTGCAATCCTTATCTTTGTTTTTCTATAAAAATATTTAAATTATTTGAAATTATGTGATAATTTTTTTTTTGCTGGTGAGGTTAGACATTGTGCACATTGTTTTTTTTTCAGCTTCACATTGTTTCCCGCATAGGAAGGTAGTTAGAGAGAACCTAGTGACATGCCACTCCGGTCTCCACCATCCACGTAAAATTTAGACATTGTGTGTTGGGCGGCGGAGAACACACAATGTCAGAACGGAGAAGGTCAGAGTTGTATAATGAAGGTCACTGTGTAGGATTTTGGTAGTTTTTAGAAGATTAACATAAAATACGTGTTCTTGATACGCTTATTTTTAAAAACCGTGTGGTTTAGGCACATAATTAAATTAAAACAGCTTTGCTTGAACAGTCAATGTGCCGTAGTAGGGCTTCTGATCGTAAAAATGATGGCCATGGGTTCGATCCCCACTCGGGGGTATCCATTTATTTAGAATATTTTCTTTTCCCAGGTCTACCAGAGCGCAGACAAGTCGCAGCATAGCTTCCGCTCAACGCGCTACCTTCGATTTCGGGCAGTAAGTAGTAAACAGGGTGTCATGCCACTACAACAAACGTAAAGCTATTTTTTTTCTAGATATCAAAATATTGTTATAAGGTACATTTTGTTTACTTCGCTTAATTCGAAAGATTCTAGAAGATAAAGAAAGAGCAATCGTATCTTTGTTGTCAGCATTAATTTATTTTTTGACATGAAGTTTGAAACTAAACAAACACTTAAAAAACTACCATGTAAGTTATTTTATTGGAAATAAAAAAAATAACGACGGACAAAATTTTTCATAACAAGTCGTTTTCATCCTCGATGTCGATTACGTTCGTTTTCTCTATTGAAATCTGCGTAGAACTGTGACAGCTGAGTAAGAGGTTTTCACAATCTGAAATGTGATAACATTTTTTATTTACTTAATTTATTTAGTCAAAATTTAAATGAAATCCTGTGGATATTTTATAAATTACAAAGTAGGCAAATATTACCCAAACTATTATTTCTTAGGAATATTTATTAATTGAAGATGCGTCAGCTAACAGATACAGAAGTTGGTAGAAGAAAGAAAGAAGAAGTTCTGCAAATTATTAAGCAAATCGGACGGCAAGATGTGATTAAAAGAGCTGCAATATTTTGTTACATAAGTAAATTTTTAGAGAGAAAGTGAAGATGACAAAATAAGTAAAGATTCTAATGCAAAAAATATATATATTTCTTAATAAGTCAAATTCACTTTTATTTTTTATTTGTACGTACAGTTGTATAAGAGGCCAGAGATAACTCAAATAAGCTTCCGGCAGTAAAGATGACAGGTCTTCTAGCTCGAATAGATACTAAAAGAAGGAGGGCGCGTACACCCGGCACTACTGTGACACCTTTCTCCCACCCTGAACAATACACTGAATTCGCAATGTTTTCGCTCTGAAAATATTTATATTTACATAAGCATATCTACATGAAGACATTTATATAAAGGTATTTAACTTTCTTTATTTTTATTACAGATAATGTATAATAATCGTGAATTTTCAATACAACTACGTAATATTTGATTATAAGTGCAAAACAAAAAAATACTTTAATCTATTTAGATAAAGATATTACCTAACACGACACATATGCATATTTAAAAAGTGATATATTAAAAAAATAAACAGGAAAATAAGAAAGAAAAAGCATTATTTTTAGGCCATCCTAGTGCAGTGGGATGGGCCGTGTGACTGTGAATGCGATTGGTAGGTTCGATTCCAACTCGTATTAATTAATATATTTAATCCGTTCTGGTATCTTAGGCAACAGCGCAGCGTTGAGTTCTGTCACTGAACACGCAATGACATTGTACACTTTCCGCCCGAAATCGAGATTTTAATGCGGAAAGTGGAAAACGGTGGGTGGTGTAGGAAAATTTAAATATAATAAATAATTACAATAAATAAATTTATATGATAGAATTATTTAAAAGTATAATTAGATAGTGATTACCTAAATTTTTTTAAAATAACCAGGACATAAAAAGTGCAATCAATATACGTATATACGTGTACCTGAATTTTAATTTCGTCACACCATTTACAAAATATAAATAGTTCAAACAAAGCATATATAATGTAAAGCACAGTCATGATGAACTTTAAGTTGCTCGGTTCTGCATTCTGTAAATAGATAATAATATGCGACTAGGGCATTTTCCAAAAAGTCCAATTTACTTAAAGCTAACCTATATTAAGTGCTTAAAAGCTAACGCACTTAAGTGCGTCTTCAAAATATATCACAAAAAATATTTATATGTATAATAATGTTGGATTTATGGTTTATTACATTAATTTGTTACGACACTATATGTAAGGGAACTATATGTAGGTACACTATATCTATACATATAATAAAAATTAACTGATCGCTGTCTCTACATGAAAAATATATGAATAGAAATATTTATCAATGTAATAGAACCCAAAACAATGATTTTTTACTTTCTTTTGTTTGTTTGTTTGTGCACGCTAATCGGAAAAACTGTTTAACCGAATTAAATTCAATTTCTATAATAAATTTAAGCAAAGTTTGTGATTTAAATAAGAACGTGGGCAGGCTAATAACGAAATAGTTTAGTCATGTAGTTTACGCAGACAAAGCCGCGAGCGGGTCGCTAGTGTAGGTGTATGATTCAAGTCATACTCACTACTATATTTCTTTAAGCTTCACACTTTTTTCCGCAAAGCAGGGAAATATTTTTACACAGCTTTAAAAGATTTTTAGAAGTTACAAATTTAAATATTAAACATTAAAATATATTATTGTAATAACAAATATACAAACAGCGAATTACTAAAATATATTAATGTAGGTTTGAAAGGTAATTAAGTTGGAAATCCTGCGGCCTGTTGTTTTGCATGCAACGCTATTTAACTTATGTTAAAAGTGGCTTAATTTACAGTATATAATACAAGAATTTATGTATTGGTCTGTTTGAATGTTTGTATATATTTTTTTATATGAATTTGAAAAGAATTAGCAATCAATTCAGTGTATGTGTGTGATCTTAATAGTTACATGATTTATTAATAAATGATATGTTTTTCAAGTAATGAACAACAATTAATTTATAATTACAATATAAAAGTATAAATTTTGATGTAAATAATGTATCTTTTACTTGTAAGCAATCTATCAACCTTACCACACTAGCTTGGTATCCTAAGAAACATATGAGAAACGCACTCGCTGTTAGTTGCCCCAGCATCGGTGTACTCAACGACTTCTTAAACTCCATCGTGTTACTAAAATTTTAATATAAAATATATTTTTTTGTATTCAATATGTTTTATTACACAAATTAATATGGTAAACATTACTCCAATATGAACTTGTGTTGGTCCACTAGGTTGTTAAATCTCTTCAAATATTTTTCTCTAAATTCATCTGTCAATATGGTGTGTTCAGATTCTGAAACCAATAACAATTATGTAAATAAGTTAAAATAAGACCCTTATAAATAAATACGACAATAACTCTGTGTGTCTATGTGTCTGTGACGTCATCACGACCAAAACGCTGAACCGATCATGATGAAATTTTATATAGAGATACTTGAGAATCTTGGGATGAATATAGGCTACTTGTTCATCTTTTTCTTTAATTTTTTTTGTGTTTCTAGGAATTTCATTCTTTCAACGGATAGGACACCGATCGGCTCTTTAGTATTATATAAATAATCATTTCTGACATAATTTATTTTGTTTGTTTCAAATGCAAACATTTTCCAATTTATTAAGATTTGTACATTTACATAAATATATATTAAATTAATAAGTTAAATAGAATACATAAGACCATCCCTCATTAAATCTGATCTGATAAGGCTACTAATTATGTTTATTTCCCCACTTTTGTAACAAAGCGTGGCGATGACTTCCGCCACTCAACAAACAATATCTCCAATCCGGAAACCGGAGTGTTATGTCACTGGCTTCTCTTTGTCTACTCTGCTATGCTACCCCTTTTTTGATAAACTGAGGACTGTCAGAAGGCCTAACACTATTTAAAAGCATTTTATTGTCACGTTATTTATAATTGTTAACTTCATAAATTAGAAAATGTCGTTTATTATTGTTTATTGCATATGCTGCCAAACGAAATACTGCGGATTATTTTTCTAATTAGAATAATGTTCTTATAACATATTTCATTTCTTGAACAAAAAGATGAAATGCAATTGAATTTCTCTATCTGTCTAGTAAGAAAAGACAGAAAGCGAACAATGCATTTAAATGTCACAAAATTTTATCTACTGTCCTATAAGCCGGTTACTTTTGTATAGGTAAGGTATACCGTTTTAGCAGCTCTACACAATGAGCCAAATCATTTTAACAATAATAAAAGAAAATTATATAAAATCTATTTAGAAACCGTATAAAAATTTTAACGCAGCGGGATTTGAACCCGCGCCTCTCGAAAACCGTTCAAGCGCTCCGACCGCTAAACCATGTGGTTAACATCTAGCTGCGTCGAAATTCTTATACGCTAATCACAATTAATATTTGTTGCTAGCATCTCTGTAGAGATCTGCGCTAAAAATTTAATACGTTTTCTAAATATGTCTTTTTCAATTTCCTAAGTGTGCGAATAACACTTTAAAAAATATAAAAAAATATATATATAAAATCGCTTACCATTTTCTCCAAGACAGTCAGTTATAATAGTTTCAAAACAGTTAGATAGTATACTATATTGGCACAACAAGTGCATCAGATGGGCCTGCATGATCAAATCATTTAACATAACAAATGTGGAACTATAAGCAAACGCTACGTATACGCAAGAATAAAATATAGGATAGCGAATTGGAGATTGGTAATTAAAAGGAAAACGAGCTGACACCATCAAATTGTACTTGATGCCATCAACTAAAGGATAAATAGACCTGGAAATAATATTTTTGTATATAACTATTTAATTAGATCAAATAAAATACTATACAAAGTGTATACAGTTGTGAGTTCATATCAAAGTTAAAGTCAAATATTTGTATTTAAAATAAGAAGTTACATGCCTCATTTTTTGAATGTCAAACAACTTACCACCGGTTCACTAAAGTTAATGCCTCAGACCTGAGAAGAACCGGCGCAAGAAACTCCGCGGGACTTCTAGTTCTTTTTTTTTCTAATACAATAATTTACAGATTTATTACTGATAATGATATCTTTGAAATGGACTGGAGCGAGCATTTCATTCCCAAGGCGTGTTATCATTTATAGGCTCAAAAGGCTATTAGTACGTATATTTAAATCTGACTGTAAACACAATGGTTGTGAGTTTGATCCCCACTAGGTTAAGGTAAAGTAAGGGCAAAATATTATATATAAATTAATTTCCCCGCTCTGTTTGAAACAAGGCACTCGTTAGTTCCATCACTCAACGAACAATGTGTCTTGAATGTCACTGTCTTCACTAGCATGCAAGAAAAAGCGTGTACTTAAAATAAATTGCTTTAAAACATTTTGGAAAGTAACACATGAAATCATATTTTATGCATATCTCTCAACTTAACTCGCAAAATGCAAAATAAGCTAAATAAATAATATTCGGGATGATATTTTCATAATGCTATTTTTGATTAATCTAATCTATCCACCATGGCCATTGCGGCGCAGTGGGACAGCATCTTACTGTAATTGGTATTGGTTATGGGCTCGATCCCCAATCGGGGGAATGGTTATATTTAAAATATATTCATTTCTCCGCTCTGGTGACAAGATAAATCCCAATGTTTCGAATTCGGCCGGTAGGTGGAGAACGAAGTGTGTGTCTAGTGTGGTGTAGTGTCTTGACACACTAAGTGCTCTCTGGCTAAAAGCTGAAAAAAGCTAAAAAAAATATTATATAAATAAATACCATATGACCAGAGTGCAAAAGACTAAAACTAGTAATAATTTAAGGAATCTTTCGTTTCTTTGAACCCAAAAGCTAAATATCTTTTTACGGTGTTCAGTCGCTATATCAAAATATGGAGACTCCATTGCCGACACCAACTTTTTGTAAATAAATTTATTTTGACGCTGTAAAAATAAAATTTTATTAATTACTTTTACTTTTAGACTATTACTTTTATCAATTAATTTAGGCTAACAAAAAAAATAATATATTGTAAAAAGTAAGCTACAAAGTTTATAGATTACCTAAGTGAACTTTAAAATATTATGAGCTACATTATTTTGTTCATCGATTTCTCTTCTTCTCGAATAGAAATAAATTATAACTTAGTACACAAATTAAATACTTGCCATATTAACGTATCTATAAAGAGTTGTGAAATTTATCATTGTTACTGTAATATTGTCGATAAGAACATCTAGATTTGTAGATTCACTTATTAAATGCCAAGTTTCACATAAAAGAAGCAAACTTATTATTGTTTTGATAAAAGTACTATAAATAAAGTATGGAGTGCTATTATCCAAAATAGCAAAACCTGTAATCAAATTATCAAATAAATTTGAACTCGACTGTAAATAAATTAATTTTAATTTACATATGCATGCTTGATCAAAATAACATTTTTAGTATTTCAAAAATTTTTATACATGTACACTTGTATAATATAAAAAAAACAGCTTCACGCTCTTTCCCGCATAGCAGGGTAGCCAGAGAGAAGCTAGTGTCAATACACTAAGGAGGACGCAGTGTATTGTATATTATAACTATAAAATAATAAACTTTATTATTTATATAACTATCATCTTAAAAAGTTACCTGCGATGTACGTAACGCGGTAAATGGATTCAAAAAACAAAGTTTCACATCGTCCGCTCGACTGCTCCAATGCTTTACATTGGGTAGCTTTTGCCCAAACGCTACGAAGAAAGTCCATTTTATGAACGAGTGCCTGATGAAGCGAAAACTCTTCAATTTATCTGATATCTCGTCGCGTGTTTCCATTGTTCATAGAAATAAAAACGACAAGCAGTTTTTTATTCCGCGTAGTATTCATATACACATTAGTTTAGAGACCAAATCAAATACGAATTGTCTTGATGACAAGAAACTGTCAACCATATTTGTATAGATTTTTAAAGTGAACTCCTTTTCAGCGATATATTCTCATCCGTAAACATCACCTATCATGAACAGTGAGAACAGTAAATAAGCTACAACAATTAACTGTACAAGGTTTAAATAATTACACATTAGATGTTTTATAATTATCAGTCTGCGTTCTCGCATTTGGTATTCACTTTGCGACTCTCGACATAAAATCAAAAGGCATAATTGATAGATACTAGAAGCGGTTTAAGTATGTATGAGCTTAAAATAGTTTGCAGCACAGTAGTATTCTTATTATTCATAAAAGTCCACTAAAGTCCACTGGTATATCCATATAGGTTATAAGGATAACATTTAAAGGTACCAATGTACTACGAGTATCTTTCCAGTTCCTACTGGAATGTTTTAAATATGAAATATTCTTTGAGCAAATGTGAAATAAATTGTGTTAGCTAACAATTGCAAATGAAGGCCCTGCATGGATATTGCAAATGAGCTTTAAGATTTTTTACATTATAAAGCGGTATTCACACGCTTAGGTTATATTCTCATACTTCTTAAAATTTTTTTCAATCTCTACGATATAATACATTTCCCCAAATATATTATATCGTAAAGATTGGATATAATTATAATATATGACGGGCATTGCAATTTTTCAAAATCATTAGAATAAAAGATATGTAATTTAATTAGTATCAATGTTTTTATATTGCCTAATATTTAGTAAAAAATATTTTTGTGTTTTTAGAATGATAAAAGTGAGTCAGTAGACATTTTACACTCGCGCACATATATTGTTATATGTAAAAATATTCTCCTAAGAGAAAATTTAATCCACTCAATCTTATTTATCAAGTTTATTAGATTTATCATGTAATAGTTACGAATGTAAATAATTTTATATTAAGCTCGTTCATTGATTTTTATTAGCATGTATATTTTCATTTCCCTGCTCTAGTGAGATAAAGCGCGAGTCGGAGTTCCGTCACTAATCACGCAATGGTTTAAATTTAGGAAAGCAGAGAAAGGAGGAACACTAGGTTCTGCTGTGCGTGAAAAACGTGAAGCTACCTTTCATTTTACATTATTTTAATTTCTTTTAAAAAAAAACATTTTCTACAAAGCACTTAAATTTTATGTAGAAATTGCAAACATTGCAATAACACTTTTAATTAAATGTGTGCACTAAGCGTAATTATAGGGCAGTTGAATAAATACAAATCTGTTTGATATTTCATACATACTACGCATATTATCGGCAACTCGTGATCAGAATACAAACAAAATGATTGATATTTCATCGTGTAAGTGCAATTAACTGAGGTGAAATGGCAAAAGGTATGAATTAGTCGATGCTATCATTTCATTGCTAGTAATTTATTTTTCCGTGTATAAGTAATTTAAATGGTTTTTAAAGTTTAAACCTGACGTAATGGGGGATTATGGCGTAATGGGGCCGCCATTACGCCATAGGAACGTTTCATTATACTTGATGTTAAAAAAATAGGGCAAAAGCTTCAATAAAAGGCAAGCGCCTGTCTGTTGATTAATAAACCATAGTTAATCTTCTATGATTTTGTCATAATATAATAGTAGAATATATTTATATAATAGAGTCATAAGTATTATTAACTAAGCGAGTATGTAATTAATATTATTAAAAAATATATAGGTACATAGAAAAATAATTAGTTTTAAATCGAAAGCAAGATTAAGATCTCTGAAAAATATCCTATAGGGCAACTTGAAAAAAATATTTCCTTTCAAAATAACGGACCGATTTTAAGACATTAAGAAGCGTCAGCCAACGTCATTCTTTAGGGAATTCGAGAGCCAAGCACTTGAAATCGCTTACGTTAAGAAGGTCTGTAGATTTCCAGCGAAGATAACCCTAAAGAGTAGGTCTCTTTAGAATTGTGACGTATTAATTTCCACAATTTAACGTAATAAGCTAAATGAAATAATAAAATTATTTATTTCTAACAATATTCCAATTTAAAAAGAACTTGGCTTTACTCTATGAATTAAAGTATATAAAATACAAAAAAATTTTAATAACGCAGAGTTTTAACAAATTATTCCATATGTATAGTCAAAGAGAACCTAGTGTCATGCCACTCCGTTCTCCACTTTCCGCCCGACTTTCCTAAATCTAGCACAAGTGACAGAGTTTTCTAGTAAATTTATATTAAAAACACCACATACAATTATAAATTTCTTAGATTCATAAAATTCAGAAGTACTTGTTCTAAAATAGTTCAAAGCGTTCAAATAACCTAGTGGAAGGTACACTTACAATAAAATGCTGAATCAGCACAGGCGACTTCAATAGTTTGCGCAACAGAGAGGCTCACAATATATTTCCGATCATTTCATTATTAAATTTCCTTCCCTGAATTCGTAAGGAAATATATGGAAATATAAGGTAGACGCAGACGACGATGCGGGCTAGAACTCTTTTTATATATGAAAGTATGTAAATAATGTGTTAATGTAATAAAGGATGTCTAGAGTTATGTATTATTATGGAATAGTTGGAATTTTTTTGTCTATTACTTAGAATTTCACTATTAATCATTTAAATATAGTTAAAAGGTCTTACGTCTCACATATAAAGTTGTAATCGTAAATTTAATCCAGACAGGCTAACACATATTCGTAAAAAAGGGCTTTAAAAGCCAACGTATTATAGAGGATTAAATAGTTATCGGCATATAGATTTTAGTATTAAATCTCTAGATACTTACTCACTCAGTAGCGTGTCAAGTTAAGTTAAGTAAAAAAAGGGTAACTGAATTGGCGAGCAACACCGTCAGTCTTTCGTTATTGTTATGAGCTTTTTCTATAACAACAAAACAATACAAAAGATGAAAATTCATTTGATATACAAATATTATTATAAAGAAAAAATTATAAAGGTAAAATTATTTTTTAAATGGATCGTTTGTGAAATAACGAAAGAGAATTAAAAGAAATAAATTTGAAATGTTATTTTTTGTTACAGCAACATAATTCCTTAACGATCGTTATATTTTAATTCGCTTCTATTTCTTTCGTGATTTGTTGTCAAATGTTACTATTGTGCCAATTTATTATTTAAGTTTATTATGATACAAAATTGCATATAAATGTTAAAAAAACAGTGTGTATTTGACAGTTGGTATATCTTAATCGCTACCATAAAATGTCAAGGTTTATTATTCGGCGGGACGTCGGAGGGCGGAGAACGGAGTGTCTTCACACTAGTTCTCTCTGACTATTCTGATATGCTGGAAAGAGCGTGAAACTGTAAAAGAAAGTAACTTTTGTCGTTTTTGCTTTTCAAGTAAACTGTATTGGTCTTCTTAAGTCTCGTTATGTTTTCAAATAGTGAAACTGTACTTTGTTTTCACAATGTTACCACAATCTTCATTATTTTAGTGAAAATATTTATATGCTTTGGACTTAACACCACTATTAAGCTATTGTCTTTTCAAACAGTTCATCAAGCGCTTGAAGACCTCATTATTATGTCAAACTAGACAACATTACTGTACTTTACTGAAGAGTAAAAGTGAAATTCAGTGCAAGACTTTAATATAACTTGTACATTACAAATGCACAATACATTACAACGCATGTTATTTTGGAGCACTTTCTTTTTTAAAAATAAGCATTTTCTTTTAAATTTTCTACTGTATTTTTAGTGTGGTAGAGCGCTTTTGTTTTTTGCTTTTTACGATCTTTTGTTTGCTCACATATTAAGCCATAGCATACTTATTCTGGAGCATTTATGTCAAGTGCTATTTTTTACGTAGCTTAGAATAGCATCTTTATTTTTATGAACAGTTCGCTGCTTTATAAATATATGTAGATATTGATGTTATCGTGGCGCAGTGTGACAGCGTTTAACTGTAATTGGTTGCAGGTTCGATTCCTACTCGGAGGAATGATCATAATTTAATTATTTTTATGTCGCCGTTCTGGTGAACAGGACAAAGCGTTATTCTGGTTTTCCACTCAACACGCTATATCTCTAATTCGGCCGGAAACAAAGTGTCTTGATACTAAGTTTTCTCTGACTAGGCTGTTTTATAAACTTCAATGATGCCAAACCTATATAAGTTGAAAATTTGATTCTGTATATAAGTTGAGTTGAAAGTTGCTTTTATTGAATACCAATACGATACCTTAAATACTTATGTAAAATCTTAGTTATTTGTAAAAAAATCTTAGGTAACAATTATATCTGAAACCAAAATAAAAATTAAATCATAATATCTAATCGACCCTTGTAAATGCAAATTTCAACGCTGCCTGATGTGGACTTAAGGAAGGTCGTTTATCATATTATTGTACTATATTACTACCAAAAACTGTACCAATATTAAAGTTATATTGAAATTTACGAGCGCCCCTATGCACTTGCTTTACGATTTATCCCTCATAGGGGGCAGAGTCCTCTTCTTTCCACCCGAATTCGAGACATTACGTATGGAGTGGCGGAGCTGAACGAGCAGGAAAACAATTAACAAACAAAGGAAAGTAATAAAAAAAGAAGATTGACCTCACAATCATCCCGTTTACAGTCGGATGCTATTCCACTGCGCCACGACTGTCCTTTTTACGTTTAAGATCTAAATATATTGGCAAGAAATATATGGTTAGTCTCCTAAATTACAAGTACAAGTGCACTATTCTAGCTACATAGATAACTCTTGAAGCTCTTGAAACAAGACACGTCTCTCTACTCTTAGCATAAATTAACCGGCTTCTCTCTTAAACGCTCGTTGACTTGAAGTTTCACGTAAGGTTTGCCTTTGTTAATATGCCAACAACTTTATATGAAACTTCAACGTAAATGTCATTTGCATTCCTCTCAACATTCTTTCCGAATAAATCTTATAATCGAACATTGGTAGTAAATAATCTTATAGTATATTATAAGTTACCATGTAACTTTTTTAATTCGCTTTTGATATTACAAGATCCAAGGCTGAAATATTTAATAAATAGGCTTTTTATTTTTTTTGTCTTAAATTTTTACAAATTTTCAGATAAGCAACTTTCAACTAATGTAATAGTCTCGCCCGTGAAGTGGCTGCTGTGAATGATTTTAAAAATATTTTAAAAATCATTTAGAGCATTTTGATCATCGAGGCCATCGTGGCAGGTGCCACGGTGACGGGTTTCATCAACTTCGCGGAATGATTTAATTTTTCATTTTTTCATTGTTTTAATTTGTTACTGATTGTAGACGGTGGATTCAAGAACTTAAGATAGGAAAGGAAGGATTGACATGGGACGAAAACGAGGCCGTAGCGTAGGATTTGATATTTTGGGAAGTCAGACAATAAATACCTTTCGATATATTTCAGGAAACTGACTTGAGGAGAGACAAAAATAATTATGTAAGCGATAACAGGAACAAGGATATCTACAAAAAGGGTAATCATGCGACTAATATCATCCGAACCTACTGCTTAAGATGAGATTGCAAGAATAGTTTTCTTAGTATCAATATTAGTGATAGAATAAAAGGTAAAAGCTGGTCGATGAGATTTCGGCAAACTATGAATTACAGAAGGAATACTAGTTTTAGTACAAAAATCAAGCGAAGAAGGTGAAGTAAAATGCTGATTAAAATTATCTAAATTAATATTGGAGTCAATAGAAGCTGAAAGTTTGCCACTGCCGAGGGGCACTTTAAAAATTTTAAAGTCGCCGCAGGAGAGAAATCACGTATTTTATCCACGATGATTGTCATCTGATTGCACTAATCCCACCTGATACAACGACCAGCTGAAAGCTTCGCAATTATTTTTATATTTTAGGAAAGCCTCTTAGTCCTAGCTTTGCGGAAGTTATCATTATACTACAAGGCAGGATGATTTTTAAATGATTTTTTGATCGCTTGTACGCATCGCCTCGATTCGCAACCAAACAATATTAGAAACATCGCTATGGAGGATATTTGAATATATACATTGTGAAGACTTCTTCTTCTCTAAAGAGTCTTTGGCTTAGGCTTGAGATATTTGAATTTAATGACGCAAAAATAAGATCACATAAAGAGAGACCTAATGCAGAAAACTGAGAATAAAAATTTATTTAACGTTTATGAATTTATCACATATTTTGTTACCGAGGTACACAAACAACATACAAGACATATTACATTATTGACTAAATTTGCTAATATAACATTACATGGCTAAAATTATTTCACTAATATTTGGAAAATTTACTTAGTTTGTGAAGCAAAGTTACAGCAATTAGGCATTGTTTTAAATGATTTATTATTTATTCTACAGGTTTTAGTTAGCTAGTATTAATATAATGAAAGTAAGACAAGCTTACACTCTTTAAATATAAGAATAATATATATAATTACAAAGTATCTAAATATACACATACACTCGAATAAGAATACTTTTAACAACAGATATACTTAGTTACTTAAATCTACATATATAATAAAAATGTGACTGATACTCTGTACATGGAAGATATAAGCGAAAAATATTATTGGGGGCATTTATCAATATAATAGAACACAAAACAATGATTTCTAGTTTTATTTTCTGTTCGTCTGTTTATCAGTTTGTCTGTGCGTTTGTGCACGCTAATCTCAGAAACGGCGTAAGCGATTTAAATTTAGTTTTTGACTATTGTATTTTTGTAAACTCCTTAACATTTGGTGTTTTCAATTAGTTCATTGATAAAGAAGTTACAACCATTTAAATTATACATTTTAGCAAAGTTTGTGATTAAAGTGAGAAGGCTGGTGGCCAAAAAAACTAAATAGTATAGCCGTATTTTGCAGGCAGGCGAAGCCGCGAGTGGGTCACTAGTGATTAATATTTCACAATACCGCTAATTAATTATTAATGAAAATATGAATACGTTTATTTTAAATTATTACTGTGTATCTTTAATAAACTTTTGAATTATTCAAATTAAAACGACACTTGTGCATTAACTTCTTAGACTGATATATTGGAATAAAGTAAATTCAACAAGTTTCAAATTTCGATAGCTATTTCCTCCATTTTGAGATTCGTTTTACAATTGTAAATGTCAAAGTTCCTGCTTTATTGTTTTCAACTGCCTTGAATATAGTTTTAATTTTATTTAAGTTAACAAAAAATTAATTAGCATATATTAAACAATTATTATTATTATTATAGGTACTATTATAATATCTGTAGGCTTTAAGAACGGAAATTTGATGTGTCATATTCTCGAAATCTCGAAGGCAAATAAGAAAATAAATTAACTTATAATTGCATCAAGAAAAAAAATAAAGTTTCGTTCTAAAATTCTTGATAAACTTTAAATAAATTTGTCATGGTACGAAAATTAATAATAATTTCAGCATATTTCAATAATTCTAGCATTATTTAAATTATGAAACCGTATCCATAATCATAATAACGCAAATAATATATTTACAAATCAAGATAAGTAATCTTAGTGGCCGTAAAGGCGGCGCATCCGGCGAGCGTGGCGGCCACCGCAACGACGGCCGCCGTAGAGCCCGTTAGTTTGACAGCGAAGCCCATAATCACCGAAATAAAAAGTTGTGCTACGAACACACAGCTGCTGACCACCGCCACGTCAGTTCCTATACCGCGTTCCTGGTCGCTACCTCCACCGTCGCTGTCCCACTGAAATAGTAAAATTGAAACCTTTATTAAGACGTCTAAGATCATATAAATAGTTCAGTAGTAACAGGAAAATAAAAATAATTTAAATATAACCATTCCCCGACTCGAATTGACTCGGACTTCCGAAATGAATCCACAGCCATCGCGCTTACAGTCAGACGATGTCCTGCGCCACGATGGCCTCAATAGTAGCCTTTGCTAGACTAGTGTTATTAAATTGTAAATGTAATTCAATGAATTCAATTAGTAAATTATAAATGTTTTAAAAATTATAACGTAGCAGGATTCGAACTCGCAACTCTTGGAAAACGTTCATGCTCTAACCAATATACGGACCTATAAGTTGTTTTTGTTGTTAGCATCTGTGTCAACAGTGAGTTACTATCACTAAATTTTACATATTCCACATTAGATCGGGAGGAGAGCTAAGAGAGAAGAATAACTTCTCTTAGTCTTGTCTTTATTAATTGATCTTTATTTACGTTAATTATTTATCTTTGCAGTAATTACACCCAAAACTTCAATAACACAATTTCCTCATATTATTGCAGCAAACTCATTTGTCTATTATTGTCGTCAACAAAAAAAACAATATAGCTGCTTCACGCTCTATACAAGATTGGTTGTCAGTATCGTTAGCAAACAAAGCATATGAGACACACAGAGAAAATTTGTTATCTAACGACTTTAGTAATTAACGTCTAAATCCTGGACAAACATACACTTAAAGAAACTAAAAGGTATGTTTCAAAATATTCTCTCATTATCCAGGTCATCCAGACTATAAAAGTGCAAATTTTCAACTAAATCGAGTGGCAAAAAGTGGATCAAATAAATATCGCCAAGTTTTTATATATTGACCTTCACCGAATCAAAACTGGCAACGGCTCAAAAGAAAGTTTCGTTAATCTTGGGAATGTTTAAAAATATATAAACTCACCATGCCAGTGGCATGATAATGCGCTACAAGCAAATACGGCATGGTGAAAAGGGTAGAGTACATGATTCCAGCCGTCCAACTAAAAAGTATTACGGCAGCACGAGCCCGTAATAGACACAGCATTAGCATTCCGCAACTGTATGTACATAGTCCACCCACGTAGACCTTTTTAGCTCTGAAATCGTAAAATATATATCGATTAGATATATTATTCGATTATTATTATTATTTAGTTACTAGATGTTTAGAAATTTAAAAAAAATCACGTTTATATTTTTGATTTATTGTAAATTTAAACAAAAAGGTATTCATAAGTCTATTCCAGCAACAGAAATGTTCTTATATCATAAAGAAATATTGATTTTTTTTTAAAAGCCCGCGTGACGCTGTATAGGCCATCAGGACCAACAGCAAACTGACAAATTGAAAAAAGAAATATTGTTTTTTTGGAACAATCAACTTTAACTACTCCTTTGAATAGCAAACGAAGATAAAGATTAGTTATAAATACATAAAAGATGTTTCATTTATTTGTATCAACATATATGTGCATATACCTACACGTCATGTACAAGACAGACAAAACATCTTACGTTATTGTTACAAAGAGCATTAAATTCTCAAGGCGCCTTTAAACTTAGAAACCTCTCAAGTATCGGAGTTGAAAGTCAAGGGCTCCCTGATCTCATTACTAGGAAGTAATATCAGTCAAGTTGAAGGGTAAATGCAATCCCTTGCATTTGTTTAACTTAATATATTTAAAAGGAATATTTTATGAAGGGTGACTTAATTACAATACACATACATTACATCTACACATCTGTAAAATAAAATAAGACAAAACAACATTTGTTTAAGCATTACCTTCAAATATTTATAAAATAAAATGCATATTAAATATTTTAATAAATGAAATTAATTAAATAATGATATTACAATGTCAACAAAGAGTCCGAAAATAATAAACGGATTCGTATATCATTAGATTGTATGTTTCCGTACAAAAGGCGTGTAAAAATAAATGAAAAAAACAATATTTCAAGCTAAATTTTAGTTAGGCCTTAGGCATTTAGGCTTTTTGGCGAAGTGTGACAGCGGCTGGCTGTATACGCGATGGTTGTGAGTTCTATTCGTACTCAGGGGTTTGTTTATATTTAAACAATATTCATTTCTTCGCTCTGGTGACTAAAAAAACGGGTCGGGTTGAGGTCGGATACAAAAAGTTTTCCAAGATTGTTGGCTGAATTTCGACGGGCAACGAAAGCGAAGTATGCAACTCTATTAAAGCACTCGGTTGACAGCCTAGTTTTTATATTAAGTATCAACTTAATATATTAGATAGACTGGATCTCCAGTCTATAATCTATTATCTCTATCTATCTATTATCTCTATCTATCTATTATCTCTATCTATCTATTATCTCTATCTATCTATTATCTCTATCTATCTATTATCTCTATCTATCTATTATCTATTTTTTTTTTTTTTTTTTTTTTTTTTTTTTTTTTTTTTTTTTTTTTTTTTTTTTTTTTTTTTTTTTTTTTTTTTTTTTTTTTTTTTTTTTTTTTTTTTTTTTTTTTTTTTTTTTTTTTTTTTTTTTTTTTTTTTTTTTTTTTTTTTTTTTTTTTTTTTTTTTTTTTTTTTTTTTTTTTTTTTTTTTTTTTTTTTTTTTTTTTTTTTTTTTTTTTTTTTTTTTTTTTTTTTTTTTTTTTTTTTTTTTTTTTTTTTTTTTTTTTTTTTTTTTTTTTTTTTTTTTTTTTTTTTTTTTTTTTTTTTTTTTTTTTTTTTTTTTTTTTTTTTTTTTTTTTTTTTTTTTTTTTTTTTGTTTTATCGTTTTGTATATAATTTTTATTTCGTGGTATTATATTGCAATCCAGTGGTCATAACTTTTTTGTCACTATTCTAAGACCGAAGTCATTAGTTCGATTTCAAAAATCACTTTTTTAACATTTATTTTAAATATAAAATTGATAACACTAGTCTAGCTTATAAAGGTACCTCTGTCTAAAGGCACAGGCAAAGACAAAGGTGTTCTGACCTGAAAAATTCTAAATGCTTTCATAGAATACCCATAATATTATATGCATATTGTGAATTGTGAATCTAATTTACGAAGAAATTCAAGTATAACTTGCGACTGAAGTAACTTATTTTAAGGTGTAACTGAAAACGATTGAGATGTTAACCTCAGCATCATTAGCTGAGGTACGCCTTTAGTCTTAAGTTGGAATTTTGTTTTCTTTTCGTATTTGTATTATTTTTCCTATTTATAATTAATGAGTTTTTATTATTATTATCCTTACGGATCTCAGCAAGACGCTGGTGGTGTGAACCTGTCACGGGCTAAGCCAAGTGGGTCAGTTCATTGTGTATGGCTGTGGGTGTTTTAATTGCAGATGTCAGGAATCGCCGAACTATAGAGCAAGTGTCTATAATTACTGACTTTTGTAAAGGGATAAAGTGATTTTGTGTGAGCTTAAGCCTACACAAAAGCACTTTATTTTAACACACAAGAATTAATTCTTTCAGGGATGTATGTAAAGATTTCGGAATGAGCCCTGTGGACGATAGAATGATGGGTATGATTTTAACTGTATGCTGGTTATTATTATTATTATTATTATACTTTCTTATTAAATGTTTTAATATTAGAAAAGTTATATAAGTTAATACTTACTGCGGGATTACCACCAAATACTGATTCGCCGACAAAATCAGTAAAATAGAGTGAGTAGCAGACGTGGGCCATCCAGCAGAATAGGTTAGTGAGGCACACAACGCGTAGAGACTTCGGCATCAATACTATCGATTTTAAGTAATGTTTAAGAGACAGAGGCTCCCCATGGCCCTCTGGCACTTTCACTGTTATACCAGCATTCTGTAATTGCATAACATCAAGTTTAGACACAATTTTTTTTAATTTTATATATATATATATATACTTAGGATATGAGCACGAGTTAGAGATTTTTCTTCAACTCAAAAATCTAGAAAACAAGTACGTAATTTCAGTAATTAATTTCTTTAATGGTTTTAATTTTCTATATCATGTTTATTTTAATATGAATAACTAATACATTCATCATTTAATATGTGCCCAGAAGCTTAAATAAGGAATTATTAATAGAAAATAGAATATCGACAACGATATTCTATACGAAGAATAGTTTCGTATTTCGTTAATAAATATAAGTCTTTATTTATAAGCTTTAGAAGACACTAGGTTCTCTCTGACTACCATGCTATGGAAGAACTATCATGAAAATGCTTTTTGTAGTTAAAATTCTACTACAGGTGTACAAACTAATTCCCCACAATATTTTCACACTTAAAAATATGTTCTCTGGTTTAAATCAAGAATTTCATTAAATTTATATTTAAATATTATTACGTCGGTTCAGATTAAAAAGAAACTAAAAGAAATATTCTTCAAATAATTTTCTTGAACACCCGGGGTGTTGTTGAAAAGCTAGTCAAGTTTATACAATGAATTTATATTGTCATCGGATTCGGATACGTCTGAAGCCAGCTTATAGTTTTACATATATAATACATTTAGAAATGATATAATATAAAATGTATTAATTGGTTATATTATTTATATTTAAGCAAGCATCTAAATAAAGTCAGGGAATAGTACTAGTTAAAATAAAACATATCAGCTGGTATGATGGTCTAAACCAACATCAGTTCAAAAGGTAATTGTGAATTCACTATATATCCATACAATCACAGAAGAGTACCTGCAATTTACCTTACAGATCTTATTTGAAATAAGAAATGAAGAAATCTATTTCCAGAGTATTTGCATTAAATTTTTCATCTTGTAAAAATGACCGACAATTTTAGCTAAGTAATGAAGTCGAAAGTGAAATAGAGTTCGTAGTGTAAAATTTTATTTTGATTATGATTTTATATTAAAGTTATCTATGTCCAAGGTGTACATTTACAATGTATTTTCGAATGAAATTAGCAATAAAAATAGAATGATTAAAATAATTTTATTTGGTTTTTTTAGGTATCTATGTATGTATATATTTGCTCAATAAAATTGTAGTGTATTTCACACATTTTTTTTAATGTATACTAGAACTCGTTATAATATGTTAGATATTACGCATATGTAAAATTGAAAATCGATAATATCAATAAAATACGTATTATTCGTTTATCTATAACGTATAATATGAAGGTATTTTTTGAGGGCTTGGTTAGACCAATTAATGGTTTAATAAGCAAGTACCCTTGTAAAATGTAATTCTTTTGTATAATATAAATAAATTCATGGAACAAAATTTACAAATCCGTTACCAAATATTCTTACTAGATTAAACTTACATTGATTTCATCCCCAGCTGGTTGAATTGGAGAAATTGATTCATCTGGTTGATTTAGAGAACCATATGAGGTGTTTTCTTTCTTCAGCCCGTTCTTCTCCACGTCACCTTCTTCCTTAAACTGCCCCTCGAATTGATCATTTAACTTAGTGTAATCATCGCTCTCACTTATTTCGTTCAGAGGAATCTCTTTGAAACTTGTTATGGTTGCTGTCACACATATTATGAATATTATAGTTATTAAGAAAAACACAGCCCTAACGTGTCCTCCAAACAATGCACCTAGGAAAAAAAAGACAAGCATACTTAACTTATTGAAAAATACAAAAATGTTCGTATAAATTAAATTAGACCAATTTAAATGCACATTTACTGCATTTAAATAAGGTATAAGAAAATAAAAAATATGTGTTACCTAATGAAGTTTCGTCCCAATTAATTCCTCCTAAAGCATATCCCATGAACCCACCGAGCCCGGCCATTACAGTGAAGGTGCTCAAGCCTTTCGCATGATCCTCTAAGCAAATAAAAAAATATTTTAAACATATTTAATAATTCTGAGGTATAAGTTAATGAAAATTTTGTATGTTCAAAATCCATACTTGCAATAATCATAATTAATTATTACCTGTAGACAAAATCAAAAAGATGAAACAAGACAATAAATTGTCGTTTCTAAATATTTTTTTTAACCCATACACGTATGCACATATTTTTCTAATTATGTTGCCACAAAGCCAAACGTAGCCGAAATATTCTTTGAAAAAACAATAATAGACACCGAGTAAATAGGAAAATGTTGATAAGATTACTAGTAGCAAACACAGTGTCAATAGTCGATTCGCTTCTCCAATAATATTATATTTTATTAAAATTATATTTCTTTCAGTAAATCTTCTACTGATAAAGTCACGACCTAAGCCTAGCCCAGACATTATTACTACAATTAAATTAAATTAAATAATAATGACCTACAATTAAATTACCGTTTTAATGATTGTAAAATATTTTTACTCAAAATGTAAATATTTTAACTCGTCAAATATTAACATTCTGCGTACATTATAGACATTGCCGAAATTTAGTCGTATGTAAACAGTTATAAAAACGTTGTCCTTCTTATCAATGTGACAACTGCTACTTCACTTTAACTATGATATGCGTAAATATATATATATATATATAGAAGGAGAGAGAGATAGAGAAAGTGTGTTAATTATATGTAAATACTTTTTACAGGCCCGTGTTTTCCCAGCCAATCACCCAGGTAGTCAGAGATAACTTACGAGGTAGACACTCCAATCTTCGCTTTCCACTCGAAATGGAGACTTTGTTTACACACTTTGTGTTACTAGAGCGGGGGAAATAAATATAATTTATGTATGAACTCGCCCGAACGACGAGTGAGGATCGAACCCACAACCAATCACGTTTGCGGACACTACTACTGTGCCACGATGATCTACATAGATTATATTATATTTTAACAATAATGTTTTGTTATTTAGGCAATGAATTTCTTTCTGTTTAATTATATTCTGTTTTGTTATAACATTAACGAATAAAACATTAAACCAAATCAACCACGTCCAATAAAGATATTATAATAAAAATTATTGATTCATAAATTTATTTTGATCATAGTATTTGATAATTTGGCCAACAATTTTAAATGAAAAATAATCAAAATATGACATATACTATAAAGCAAAGCGATTTAAACAATAAAGCTTTACTAGTGCTCATATACATTTTTAGAAAACCTATACAAATTTGAACGTCCAAGTTTTGGATAGTTTCCAACAAACGCGGGTTCGAATCCCGCTGCATTAAAATTTGTATACGTTTTCTAAAAATGTTTTCCATTTCCTAATTGTGTACCTTTAAAATGTTAGAAATAGTGCTCATATATTTTCGCGTTATATATAATTGCCTATAGCTATAATTTTAAACCATATTTATAAGGTTTCGTAATACGATGAAATAAGACACTACACGAACTTATTGTTATTATGGACACAAAAAATCAATGATTCTAATTAAATAATTAATGTAATATTATATTTTCTTTTTTATAACGACACGTAATTTCATTAGAAAGAGTACAATATTTATGTATGTATACCTATTATTGGAATTTATAACAATTAGTTCAAAATCATGTTTTTTCGTACGTACAAAGCTAATCTTATTGAACTAGGTTCCAGTGGGTAAATACCAAAATAAATATACTTCGTTAAGATAAAATCAATCACAGTGAGATGATTTGATAAAAAACGTGTACATTTGGGAACATATTACTTAAAATATGATACGAGGTGTGACTACCGAAGTAATATCACATGGTCTGACGTTTCACAAAACAAATATGTAATTAAATCAGACGCTCGTATACTATCAAAGTAGGTGAAGAACGAATGTTCTAGTTACTTTACTATTTAAATTGAATAATTTAAATATTAGACTACAAAATAATATATTGCGATGCAAATCATTTAAATAGGCCGGAAAAATTAGGTGAAACGCACTTATATGTATATGTACGTACACATAGACACATATATAAACACCCTTCGTGATAATTTATAACAGTATTAATATGTGCTGTGTTGTTTTATCATTTATAGAACAAATAGGAATTAAGTTGTCAAGCTTTGTTTATATTGAATTTTTTCATTTGTTTTAGCAAAGCAAATAGTTATATTCGTATATTTTTCTAATTGTATTTTTTATTAAGACAAAACCGGTCACTTACGTTTGCTCATTAAATAGAATGAACAGACACTTAAGGTGACCTTATATGACATTATATTGTAAAATTGGAGCATGTTGTAGTTTTCTTTATATAGATTTTGGTGAGAAGTAATTTTGTTAGTACATTTAGTTTGTGATCATGATTTAAAACAATTAGATTAATCAACATTTGTTCATTTATCAGGGTGCTTATGCCACAATTGTTGCCACAAATGATGAATGAATAGAAAACAAGGATTTTTAATAGGAAATCTCATAAGAGATATAAATAGTCACGACATAAACAAATTATAAGTAAACCACAATGGTCTATTTTGGTACTCGCAAAACTAGTAACAATTATTGCTACTATCTAGATAAGGATGTCGTGCTATATGAATATAAGTACATACATATATATGTGTAGTGGACTTATCAAAGCAGTAGGTAAGTAGGCATAAAAATAGGCCATTGCAGAATCTGCAAATTACATATAATTCAAAAGAAATAATTTCATATATGACTGACCTGGAACCGTCACATCAAGGAGATAGGCTCTAGCAGGACTCTGGCAGGCATCAGCATCGAAATCTAGAAGTACTGTGCCCAACACAGTAAAGAACACGCCCCAAGGATGATGGTTATTTCCCTGAACGTCTAGCGCTGAGCTCCTAGGCCCTAAAGCAGATGGAACTGTGGTTTTGTTAACCGCCCCTTCGTCACCCATTGCATATCCTATGTCTTCACCATTTGGAACTAATATTAAACCTGAAAATGTAAATTTATAAATCTTTTTACACATATTAAAATAAAAGCAATTAATATAAGTAAAACCTTTTGCGAGAAACTCACCCAAAAACACACCAATCGACATTAGTACGATAAACGGCCTTCGTCTTCCATATTTTGACGGACATCTGTCACTCAAGGAACCTAATAAAGGAGTCATGAAGAATCCTATAAGCGGAGAAAGAGCCCACACAAGGGTCATCTGTTGATGAGGAACCCCAATTTGAAGGAGAGTCGGAGACACAAATGCTGTTTCTCCAGCATATGAAAACTCAATACCCATTACAGCTGCTGAGATTCTCATTAATTCCAGTCGATTCTTCCGCCTGTTCGAAAAAAATGCAAGATATTATAATATACTTTCTATATTCTTTTAGTACATGCAATATTATTTTAATTTTTAAAATAACTTACTACTCACCTAAATAAATCACTGTATTGGCCCTCACGGACGACGCGTTCAGGAGCATCGTCAGACGAGGGTATGGCAAAAAGAGCTTCCCTCACCGCTTCTCGTACTCCTTGGGGATGTTCTTCTTTCCATTGGGTCCATCTCTCCTTGCACCTATCCCGCGTAGAGTGCAATCTACCAGTGACTCCTTGATATTCGTTTAACTTGTCAGCCATTTCAATGAAATGAAAATATTACTATCACAATTATATACGTAACATTATGGCAAATTAAAAAAGACTGACATCATCCGTACTTAAACTATATTTTTATATAATAAGTTAACGCAACTGCTTAGTACTTAATATCATAACGCACACATTAGTTAATTAAATTTTAAATAACGAGAATAAAAGCAATTGACGCAATTAGAAATGTTTAAATTCAATAGAATCTCTTTCAGAAAACACTAACGATATTTTCTATGCGAACTTTATAATTTTTTTCATAGTATCGGGAGGAAGTGTGTAATGAGGGAAGTTTTTAGTCCACTAGTCAACAGTTAGACTGTTCTGGTTCGCATGGCGGAAGGAGACTGAAGCGCGCGCGCCGCCCGCCGTCACGGCCGCCCGCCCTGCCGCCCATACATTTAATAAAGCAAACTAGAAATGGCTCATAAGTTCGATAGTATTGCTTCTAAAAAGATCAATTATTTAGCATATGATGCTGTCAAGACGCAGTTGGCGTGGTGACAAAATGTAAGTGATGGAGAGCCAAATTTCATTCCTGGGACCACCAGTCAGTTCGCATTGTACCGATTGTAATATATTAAAACTAGAATGATACAAACAAAACGACTCGAATGTTACAGATTATGTGAGTTTAAAAGATCAACGTTCATCTAGTCACAAGAGCCGCCGGTACCATGCTAAGGGACAAATGGTCATAAAACAATTATTTCACAAGTGCAATTCATTTAATCTAATCCACGATGTATTGTTTTCTCTATCGTGGCAACTGCATATACTCATATTTTTATGATGTGAATTAATATTATTTTAATATTTATGTTAGTAAAAAATAAACAATTTATTATATTTTCAGTATATACACTTATAACTTCTCGCATTAAGTAAAGTAAGAAATAGACGTTGCAGAACTAACCTAGCTGGACGACGCTCTCAGGCACACTCTCCTTGGACATTTTGATATAAAATAATAATAAAATACGGTAATACAATAAAATAAAACCGTAATAAAAATTTGTTTTTTCTTTATAAACTAAACTAGCAAAATAAACACAAACAAAATAATCATTGAGTGATATTTCAAGAACTATTGTCTTTTATCTGACCGCTGAAGTACATTTTGGTGATGGGTGTGGTTTATATGTCAATCAACTATTAACACCGTAGAAACACCGCATTACTTATATGACGTTTTTCATTTAGGTTTAACTCTGTCTGACTGTTATATTATAACTAGCTGTGCCTGCGGCATCACCTGCGGGCAAATCAGTGTGCCACAAATTTTTAACCACGTAAATCCAACACCGCACTACCTACCGCCTAAATACTAACCTACTACGTAAAATTTTTAATTGAAATGTTGAACATGAAAGTAGTTTGTAATATTTTTGTAGGTCTACAATTCTATAGTACATTACTTTAGTGTTTCCCTGCAGGTTTCCGTGGCGCATGCGATTAAAGCTGTAAAGCTACTGTGACGTCTTCGACTCTAATCGTTATATTTCAGTCAATTTACGTAAACCCGTAATATACTACTAACCTAAACCTTTCTCCAGAATCTTTTTAGTAAAAACCGTATAAAAATCTGTTCAGTAGTAGTTTGTACGGTTACGGAGATATTCCATCACATACAGACAGACAGCTTTTGGGGACTTTTGTTTTATAATATATATAGTCGTTAAATAGTTAATATTTTTATAAGCGACTGAAATATATATGTATATTACTTTATAACATTTTAAATATAAATAAAATGAAACCTACGGCAAGTAGATTAGTAGACTGATATACTAATAGTCAGAGAATATCGCTAGTCAATTATTTTACGCTTTACGATACAACAAAAGTCCTTTATTATTTACCTAATTATATATTTAATTTATTAACGATTTAAGTATGTAAAATTGTTATTGAACGATTGTTGCAAAAAATATAAATTAATCTATGTATTATTAGGAAATCGTAAGACGCTTCAAGTGAACGTTAATTCTTTGGTCTCGCGGATTACACTTATTGCATCCCAGGGGGCGGCGGATTGTTTTCTTCTATATAAACAATCAGTGTGTTTCAGTTATTGCCTTCTTTGTTATATGCCTTGCCCCCTGCCCGCGCGTACTGTAAAGGGAAGCTGCTAAATGAAGACGTACTGAAACTGTTTATTGACGTTTTATTTATGTTTTATTTCTATTGGCGATTCCTTTTGCTTATATTAAAACTCTTTTAAACAAGAATACAATGTTTTTGTATTAGAAGTCTAGAGTAGAGAGCTCTTTTGTTAGAGAAGCATTATAGCCAACTTGAAACATGTGTAGGTTCGAATCTCGTTTAGACCAAATTTCAAAATATTAGTTTTTTATTCTAGACTTTTTACAGTACAGCTTCACGTGGACTAGTTACGTCTGAACAAACGACTAGGATAATTAGTAGGAAATATCAACTTTATACACAAGTACATAGATGATATTCATTTTGTTCTAATCTAGTAGGTTCTAGGATTCTTTAGTGTAATCTATCACTATTTTTGTACAGAAAAATCCTATCCGGTACAGGCTTGTAATACAAATACCTATTTATTACGAGATTGTATCAATTTTGACGGGCGATATGCATATCAAAGTTTGAATAATCTTGTTATTTTGTTTTATGTAATCTCAAGTTAGATTTTTCCATACTATTAAAAATCTGCTTCACGACTTATCCCGCATAGCATGGTAGTTATAGGGAACCTATTGTCAAGACATTCCATTCTCCACTTCTCCTACGAGAAGGAATCGAACCCACAACCAATCGCGTTTCCCGTTAGACGTTCCACTGCGCCACGATGACCTCAAGCCGTCATATCTTCTAAAAAATTTAAATTTGTTGAAATAAAAAAGTACTAACTGCTACCTTTGGTAAATAACTAAGAAGGTTTTTATCAAATGTCAACGTTTCGCAGTCATAAATAAATCTTATCAATATGTCATTTGGTATATACTTTTATATTACAAATTATTATTTTTTTTACAATGATTTGTAATTTTTCAAGAAACAAAATTAAACATCTCGTCTGCTATTCTTTATTTTTCTCTAAAATTGTGTAAAATGTGTTATCATCGAGCTCATAGACGCTGTTATGTTTATACTGAGGTATATCAACGGATTGGTACGCCGATTAATTCGTAAGTATATATAACGATACAAATACGATATTGCAAAATTAATAAAACATTACAAATATCTACTTAAACATGTGGTCGTTTAAGGCCGAACTGTCGAATGAAAATAAGATATTATTTATACATGAGATTTTTTAATTATATATTTTTATTACTAAGCAGTAACTGGTCTAGAAGGAGCGCGTGTACGACACAAACAATAAAGTCTTGTAGAAAGCCTTCTTGCAAGTGCTTTTCAGTTACTCATATTGTTTACCGCTAATAAATTACACGGCGCTATTTGCTTGAGGATGCATTGTTTAAATTTGAATTGTATTAATTACAAAAGTAATAGTCTGTCGACAAGGTTGCATTCGACACGAATCCACTACCTACAGCCACCCCTCGTGACAAGACAAAAACAGTCTCTGTCGGCTCATTTAAATGTCTTTGTCTCGTTATATAATTAAACCATGAAAAGGAATACTCACTCCTGATTGATTAGCAAACATAAAATTTAAATTCACATTTGACTCAAATAATTATTTAGTTTGCTAAATATTAATTGTAGTATTGCATCTTATACGACGTGTTAAACATACACGTCAAACGCTTCAATTTGTTATTTTTTTGTCTCACAAGTACCATCTCTCTATGAAAAAGAAAATTATATATTTTGATAACTTGAAACTTGTTCTTCGTATTTTGGTCTTACTGTATATTATTGGTGTTTCGGTACATAGTCATCTTAGTACTAACGAAATCTATACATTCTACTAATTTTATGGAGATGTCTCCACAACGCCAACCATTCGTCAATTTCATTTTTTTATCTCAGATGACGGTGGGTATTTTTTGTACGTAAATTTGAAAAGATTCTTTTCATAGAATTCATTTTATTCTTTTCATAGATTTCTATGATAAGTGTAAGATATTTTTACCTGTTGGTTTTGCAGCAACAAGTCGCTGTTCACAACTCTTGCTACCGGATATTTAAACATATGAAATACATTTTTTTCTTATTATGCTCTTTTTAGCCTGAAATAACTCTTCTTTTTAATATATTTTTATATGAATCTCTGTCTATCTGTCTATATAGCTATTTCTTTTCCTTGAAAGTTGCTTACGTACCAAGAATCTATGGCACTACAACATTTTTATAGCATAAACCTCATGTCCTAGCAACCAAGAAGACCAGGATAACGATAAATAATTTTAAAAGTGCCGCTTTTTATTTTATTTTTTAAACTATATTTTTTTATTATATCAAAACAATATAATATTGAACTCCAATAGTTTGGCTTAAATTGTCACTAAGCATTAATTTATTTTGAACTATAAATTTGATAATTCCACGGTCTCCATAACCTTGGTCTCGAAATGTGAACAATTCCATAGCTCCTCGTAGCCGGCCTCGCGAATCAATCAACCGCTGACAGGTGACATCGCGACGATAACAGAGAGAGTTCTTATCAGTCGCGTTATAAGTTCCTCAATATTTAGATTATGTATTGTTTATTCTTAAAATATATCTTTAAATTTTAACAGAACTATCAGTGCTTGGATACAAATATTTGAAAGGTTATGAAGTATCGTACGTTCTGATACAATCTCCAGACTTATGTTCGCTTAAGTCATTCCTGTCATTATTATATGTAAGTTGTCTATCTACCTGACTCACTTTAGCTCGTTTAGGTCCATATCAGTGACGTCACTGATACATACATATACATATATTGTCTTTCATAAAATTAAAATAAATGATGATCTAACATTTTCACAAACAATGTATATTTCTTTTCCAGCTTCAACCTAGAGTAGTCAGAAAGAATATAGTGCCAAGACGCTCCGTTCTCTATTTCGCTCCGTTCTCTATTTTCCGCCCGAATTCGAGGCAATGCGTGTTAAATGGCTGATCTCAATGAGTCTTATTTACCAGAGCGGAGAAACGAAAATAATTACAATACGACCAGTGGAAATTGAACCCACAACCAATCGTGATCACAGTCAGACACTGTCCTATTGCGGCACGATGGCTTCTAAATATGTTAATTATGTAGATAACAATTGAGTTATTTCTTTTCTCTTTCCTTTAATTCATTTTATGAGGAATATCAGAGTTTATATTTAAACACTACGAAAATAATAACAAACTAAAGGCCGTAACTAGTGGCGTAGTGTGACGGCGTCTGAATGTAAGCGTGGTTGGTTGTGTGTTCGATTAACTCTCGGGGAATGGTTACATTTAAATTATTTTTCTTTCTTCGCTCTGGTACCTAAGACCAAGCACAGCGTTGAGTTTCGCCACTCAACACGGAATGTCTCCACCCCGGGCGGAAAGTGCAGAACGGAGTATCATGACACTAGGACGTGAAGCTAAAAAAAAATTATCAATTCATCCTCAAAACACAATTACTGCTCGACAAGTATAATAAAAAATATTATAATTGTAATAAAGAACCGTTCGTGCCTTTTACGTAATGATGGTGTAAAAACACCGGATACAACTAGATATATGTCGCCTCTAATAAACATAATGGCTTCACAAACAGCTTCTTGATGCTACTTTGTGAAATTCAATAACATTCGCTATTTATAACTACATGAAAACATAGTTATAAAATCGGTAAATAAAGTTCTAAGACGCATATCACAATATTAGCTCAGTGGTAACATCGTTGTCTTCAAAGAAATAAATTTGATTTGTTGCTAAATCAACCAAACAAAACTTTATCCATATAAGAACAATATGACATTATTTGATGTGATATGTAAATGATGTGTGATAAAATATTTCCTGTTTTGCATGAATTCTTATGAAAAATTGATTATTTTATTCACTTTATTTTTGCAACCATTTAATTTTGCAATCATATTTTATAATATATCCTCTATACAAATATTAACACACATTTTCTAGAACGTAGTGTCTTGCCACTAGAGCCTAGGCTCTCTGTGCCTGTCCTGGTATGAAGGGAGAAGCATAAAGCTGAAAAAAGAAAATACTACGTCTTATTTATATGAGTATATATGTATATGTGTTATTGATAGACGGCTTTTAAACTAGCTAAGCGTGTGTTAATAGGATCGATAAGTCGCGGGGCTTCATCAGACTCGGCTATAAACAACGACATGCACGTCACACACCTACTAGCCGTTTACGTAATGAAAGATATACAAAGTACAAAGTAGGCCTTTGATCACTTAAGCGGAGGTCTATTTTTATTTATTATTATCCAAAAATTATGCAATAAAACGACGGCTCTTAAGGTAAATTTCCTAATATGTAAAGGTTTTTAGATATTAGAAGTGCGTATTATAAGTTATTCTATATTCTTTTGTAATCTTTTTTGTCTATACATGAAATGTATCACGTTAATTGCGGAGGCTTACAGATTATTTTCATCTAGACAAGGTTAGTAGCTTGTAAATATTACTGTCGGCCATATTAGCGTGTGGACTGAAAACGTGATAGTTGTGGGTTCAGTTCCTAGTCGGAGAATTGATTATACTAGACTCCCCGTAGACGTGTAAACTAGACTCTTTGTTACTTTATACCGATATGTCAAACATATGGTAATATGTGTTACATTTATTTTGTAGATTTAATGTATTTTTATGCATTATTTTAAATAAATATAAGCATTCTGCACTCCTTCGTACAAAAAATAATGTGCCAAATATCATGCTACTCCCTCCGCGTAATTTTTGTAAAAAAGGGAAAGCTTTGTACCCTTTACGTATTAGTATATAGATTTAACAAGTTCTTATTTCATCGCTCTAGTAAGACGAAACGGCCTTGGGTACCGCCACTCCACGCGCAATTGAGAACGGAGTGTATCGACAAGCTTCTTTTTGCCTACAACCCAGCTAAACGACGCTGCTGATTTAATTTTGACTCTTATAAGTCTTTTTTAATATTTTTTCCCTGTTGAATTTGGTGTTAAAAATTGCAACTAGTACAATATATGGTTAAAACGGCAATCCACAACAATATAGGATAGAATATAAAACTATCCGTATGTGTAATATATATCCGTACATTTTTCTCACACTGTTTCAATGACAATTTCATTTTGGCTTCAATCTGTTAATTTGGGCTTATGTGAATCGAATACCTAAGGCTTAAGCCATATTTGTAGATGCTTCTTTGTAAGTAAAATCAATTTAGTCTTTATTTATTAACAGCTAAAAACAAAAGCTGGTATACGAAAAAGAAACGTATTCAATTAATTTACAAAATAAAATATTGACATTATTTTAGTCACCGTGTGTTTTGAAAACAATAAAGAAATACGTAGTCAATCAATTATTTTTAAAAAGGAAATTTTGATTCTTTATAGGTCTGTCTGTATCACAATTAGTTGTAGGTTCGATTTGCACTCGATAGAATGATAATATTCAAATTATTTCCATTATCCCCGCTCTAAGAAAATAATGCGCGAATTTGAGTTCCGCCACTCGATAAGTCAATGTCTCGATTTCGGGCGTAAAAGTGAAGTACCGACTGTCTCTACCTTCTCTCTAACTGTTCTGCTGCATGAAGCTGGAAAAGATATATAAAGATATAAAAAAGATATATTATAAACAAAACATATTGTAAATAGAATACGGAAATGCTTTCTTCCAAAAGGAAATACTAATAAGCTACATGGAAATATGTATTGCCACCATTTACGTTCCACGAAGTCATTATGTCTGTCGATGTTGCTCTTGATATCCTTCCGTATACGATGCGAGTGTCACATTACCGACTGTATAGAAATTACTAAGTAATTGATATTAACACGCCAGCTGGCTTTAATCTGGATACAAGTGTCTGTACAAATTCTTTTATATTGTATGTACAGTGCAAGGTTCTTGGACCGATGTTGTATTTTACAAATATTAATATTTTACAATTTTATTCAATTTTTTTTTCAATTTTTTTTCGGCATAAGCATGTCTGCTTATGACACATCATTTCGGTCTTCACTTTACTAAGGGATGTTACTAAAAGCCTTTCCTTTTTAATTTTATCCCTCCGTTCTGGTAAAAGAAACGGATATACTTTAAGTATGAGCTGGAGTATTATATTTATTTACATTAATATAGCAGAATATTCAAAATGAAAATCATTTAAATATAATCATTTCGTCCAGTGGGAATCGAACCCACAGCTACTCGCGTTTACAATCTGATGGCCTTATCATTTATAAAGCATTTACTAAATATATAAATTAGTATGAATTTAATATAAAAAACATACCGGTACAAGATATTTTTAAACAATAAGACTAGTATATGTATAATAAAATATAAGTAAAACGAGAGACAAACGGTAGTTAACTTATAACGTTGTGGAAGTTAATAGAGACAATAAGCAATTATTCTTTACAAGGCCAATTATGGTCTTGATGGGTTCGCACCAATCCTAAATTTAAAAGCATCGCAGTTTCGATATCATATTGAACGTTATAAGGCCTTGGGTACTATATGGCATACGATATTTTTTTATATTTTACAATATATAAAGTCAGACTCGTAACATATTACTAAATAAAGTATTATATAATAAATATGTATCCGTGAAATTTAGACCCTATTTATCCTATGGAGGAGTTGAAATTTGGCATTTAGTGAAGTGCAGATAACCAATATTTTGCATAATTAAAATTGTTGATGCATAAAATTAGTATTTTATTTAGTTTTGAGTTTGAATTTTTTTTAGCTTTACGCTTTGAAGTCATTATCAAGACACACAGTTCTCCACTTTCCGCTCGATTCTGAGATATTGCGCGTCGAGTGGCGGGATTCAACGCCACGCTTTGTTTTGTCAACAGAGCGAAGAAATGAAAATTATTTAAATATAATAAATAAATTCCCCAAATCATTGAACTCCGCCACTCAATACGAAATATCTTGAATTGGGGTGGAAGGTGAAGTACATCTAGATACTAGACTCTCTCTGCTTAGCCGACCGTGCGGGAAAAAGCTTAAAACTGAAAAAAAAAACTCGAACACTAAACTAAATAGCATACAAATTATACGCGACAACAGGGTTACAAGTTATGATTTAGTAAGGCATTATAAAAGAGTTCCGAATAGTGAGTAGAAATCTTAAGCCAGGCGGAAAGTGGGGCCTGCTCTCAGTCAAATAGTAATTACTATTTTTTTTTACATTTTTTTAAAGTGTTATTCGCACACTAAGTAAATGGAAAAAGACATATTTAGAAAACGTATAAAAACTTGAACGCAGTGGGATTTGAACCCGCGCCTCTTGAACGGTTTTCAAGAGGCGCGGGTTCAAATCCCGCTGCGTTCAAGTTTTTATGCGTTTTCTAAATATGTCTTTAGTAATTACTAATTAGAACAGCCAGGTCAGGTACATATAACTCACGTACGTGCAGACTCGTAGAAATTGATCACATTTAAATGCTGAATGTCAAGTCGTATATGTCATATTTGAGCTAGCGCAGAATTCTATAGGCGTGGAATAGCTTTCAATCCTGAACTTGCATTTCAATTTTATATAACGTTACATTATTAAACTCGCAAAGATATCAGAGTGTTACGTATTAGAAATTTCTAGAACAATATATTAACGAGGTAAATAGTCTTTATATTTGTTATATATTAATATTTATTCAATAATAAATATAATAAGTATTATTTAATTTTTCAATCTAGTATATTGAATGATAATTTAAATATATATTATCAAATATTTATGATCATAATTAATTACTATATAATAATTAACTATGAATGTAATACAAATGTGCAAACAGAAAACTATACGTTTTCCTTATAAATAAATAATTTACGAAACATTAATTGAAAAACCTAAATTGAATGGCTTTAAGTTATTATGTAGGAATTTTATGTCGTAATGTGCAAAGAGGTCGAGGTCCGTACTGTTTGTTTCCTTTAAGGTTTTATTATTCCAGTCGCCGCAACAGCGACCCTCCGATTACGTGGCATATTTATTACCATTTTTTTTTACACCTTTACATAAACAAACAGGTATTATCGATACCAACGATTTAAACATTGATGTTTTTTGACTAAACTTTTGTTTTTAACATTTTTTAAAGTGTTATTATACACACTTAGGAAATTGATAAACATATATATAGAAATTTGAACGGTTTTCAAGAGGCGCGGGCTCAAATCCCGCTGCGTTCCAATTTCTATACGTTTTCTAAATATATGTTTTTAAAATTTAATAGTTATATCATAACAAAGAAAATATTACAGATGATCGTAATATCGTAATCGTGTAGATCATAGATTTATTTAGAAATTCCATATTTTACGTTAAAAAAAATTATACGTATTTCAATACTAATTGTGGCTTTTACAAAAAACAATTAAATATATAATAATAAAATGTTAATAAGTTGTAATAATATCTTACTAAACTTTTATAATAGTACATTATTAACTCGTTTCAATTTTAATTTTTATTACGTGAATCATCAATTAAATAAACAGCTCGCTTGACCTCCTCGTTGCTTGTAACATGTCCCTCGGTCAAAATAAGATGGAATTAAGCGCATGCTTTGCGTCGCATGTATTGGGAATGATTTATTTTCATTTTGCATCACTTGAGGACATTGATTGTTAAATTCAGGGTATGTCGAAACGGATCTCAAAGGACGCGCTGTTGTTTTGCATACAAATGCAAATGTCTATCTAATGAGAGTCCAAATTTATCGCACATGTCATAAGTTATAATGTTCTATACGGTTCGTGAATTTCTTATTTGTTATTGTATAATTCTAAGGTAGTAAGTAATAATATAAAAAAAGTATAAAATTTTGAACGCAACGAGATTTGATCCCGCGCCACTTGAAAACCGTTCAAGCGCTCTGACAGCTAAGCCATGCGTTCAATTAAGTGTATGTACTTTAAAAAAAATGTTAAAAAATATATAGTGGTATTAGTTATACAAACAATTAAAAAGGCAAAATAAGATTAGCAACTGTTATTCATGTAAGTGTGAATTGAAACGGTGTTTCGTGCTTCAGTAGATACTTTGAGAAGACCATCCCATGGTCCTTCGTAGACATTTACTTAAATAGTTTGAAATCGGTAACCGCGATATTAGAAGTAAACTTACCAGTTAAATTTAGTACTCGAGTAACTAATTCGAATATGGTTAAAGTATTTTGTGATTCGCCTAAACTTGTTTTGATGTAATTAAACAACATCATTTAACTAACGTTTAAAATGAACACTCTATATTTATGTTTTATCTTATGACAACGATCGTCTAGACTTCTTCTATGTCATCCAAAAACTGTCTTGAGAAAGAGTGATAAAGGTTTATCGTGATTTTAACTGTAAAAATAATCTGCCTATTTTTGAAAACCTAATAAAAAAATACTGATTAATCTTAAAATAAATTAGTTTTTTCATACATTTAAGTTTCGCTTGCTATTATATATATATATATATATTTCCTAGGAATTGTATATAATTATGATGTTTCATATGTTTACGGAAACATGTAGGTTCGCTCTTAAAGTATTTTTGACACTTGAATAGTGTATAAGTTACCGGAAATGTATAAAGTAAAAACTGAGGAAAGAAATACTGATTTCAAAAAAATATATTACGATTTGCATGAAATACAACTTTCGAAAATTCATAGATCATTATGATGATTAAGACATATTTAGAAAACGTATAAAAATTTGAACGCAGCGGGAGTTGAACCCGCGTCTCTTGAACGGTTTTCAAGAGGCGCGGGTTCAAATCCCGCTGCGTTCAAATTTTTATTCGTTTCTAAATATGTCTTTTTCAATTTCCTTAGTGTGGAAATAACACTAAAAAAAATGTTAACAAAATATATTATGATGATTATCAAAATCCCTCACCGACAGCAATACAGCCATTTTTAGTAAATACATGTTCTATACGTCGTAAAGATTATATAAAACTTCTTATACTTTCGCTGAATATATTAATAATAAGTATAATTAAGCCGATACTTGTATAGATAATTGGAATCTCAATTGATTTGGTTTTTATCTCTCTGTTTCTCATCAGTCTGATTAAAGGGAACTAGGAAGAGTTATGACGGACGTACTAAAAATTGATAAAAAAATTTAAAAGTGAAGTGAAATTATAAGAAATATTAATAGAATGAATGGTAAATTCTTTTACAAAATATTATAAATATAAGCTAGGAATTTAAATAGGAGGTACGAATACTCATATGTAGACTATTCATCTATCTAAACTTCTACATAAAAGTTATATAACAGTTAAAACAAGTATCGGATACACTTTTCCTCAAAGTGAATTGCGATATAAAATTGATACCTTTACACTTGATAAGGCGCTAATGTTTTTCCTGTAGCCTAACTACCTATATCTCTAAACAAGGCAGGTAGACGCACTTGACCGACGAGAAGCCTTGCGCGGCCCTGAGTCGTGTCGTAGCTGTACTACGCATTCTCAATTATGCTACTCTTCTGTTACCTAAACACTGCTTAAACTATTAATAGTAATAATTATATTAATATTATTAATTCTCTAATCTTTTTTTTGACATATATTTGTCAATTGTGATGTGTGTTTGAAAAATTTCTAAAGTCTTATAGTCGCGGAAGTGACACGCGATTCTTTTTCTTCTAGAATATACCTACATATGATGACAGAACGTGGAAGTTAAAAGAAACAGATTAAATCACACAGTTTCTTTAATTAAAAAATATACATATTAAAACATTAACCCTGCTTTATACTATTTTTACTATGCTAGATAGTTATATGGTCCAAATTCACAGATGTTGCTATCATTATTTCAATGTTTACATACTTAAAAAAAACATCTGTAAAGCGCATATAGACTTTTGCGTAATATACGCTTGTATGTGCAAACTAGGAATAATTCATAAGCCCCTATAATTATGAGCGCATCTAATTCTACATAGTTATTTTTATTATTAAAAACGTCCATGACAAAAGGTCGGCTTGCTTTATGTTGGTTAATTCCGAGGCTAGCAGTGATAGGGGTAAGTGTTGCGAACTATGCATATAGTTTTTGCTGATTTCTTAGTAATCTTATAAAGCTCTATGAAACGATAAGCAATAAGTTTTTAAATAACAAACTAGTTACTAAACTGTTTAATATATAATTGAATTATATAAAACATACAAATCATATTTATATATAGACATTGAATAAATCTTCAATAATAAGTATAATATCTCCATTTTGTTTATCCAAGCCTTTTTATCAATTTTGCTATATTAAACTCCTGTTTCTTTTAAAAGGCTTTATTTAAGACATCATTGTTGACGCAAATAACATTCTAATTTATTAACAGTACTCCTAGGGGGACAAATTGCCTTATCCCGATGTTCATTAGTTTGTTTGCGGCTTTGCAGCCCAGTCCTCGGGATCGCCTTGGGACAAAATAACTTTGCTTGATTAAAACCGAGACATTTTAAATTGATTGTGAAGTAAGAGACTTATCAAGAAACATGGTTAATTGAAGAATATTTTTTCTATGTATACAGAATCGTATATTTTTTATAGCTTTTCAACGCATAGCAGGGTAGCCAGAGAGAACCTAGACACTCCGTTCTCCCCTTTTGTCCAAAATCGAGACATTGTATGTTGAGTGGCGGAACTCAAGGCCTCGCCTGAGTAATTCATATTTTTTACAGATTTCTTTTAATATAAAGCAATTTAACTCATAAGCTCTATGCTATAATGTAGTGTTTTTATAATTTTGATAAGATACTTTAACTTATTATTATAAAATATTGAAAATCTAAAAAATATTGAAAATCGTAATTGTTGAACTCTGTTAGACAAATAACTCTTTATTTATACTGATTTTATTTTTCGTGCATTGTTGTTTACGTTATCTAAAAACACTAAAATTAATGAAAGTGCGGTATTAAATAGAAAGTTGACAGGTTTTAATTTTTGTCCAAAAAAAGGAACGGTCTCCTAATGTTTGGCCATAAGAAGCATTAACACCACTTGTAGTCCAAACTACGCATATTAAAGCAAATAGATACAAAGCCTACGTCGATCTTATATAACTGCAGACGGGAACACGGCAAAGAAGGCTAGCAGTCACGTTAGGAGATTGATCGCGGTGATAACGCGAGATGAGCGATCGGCCGACCTTATCGTTATCAGCATGCAAGGAATCCTCAGTAGGAGCCGGTAGTGAGTCGACATTCGCATAGAAGCCGTTGTGGGCGACACGCGACATCCTTGGCAGCGTACGAGCGCTCTTGCCCATGCGCATACGCATGCACTTTAAGGTGACGATGCAACACCGGTAGGCCATATAACGTGATTGATCTCAGCTGGACATTTTTTTTTTAATAGTGAAGTGAATTATTACTGTTTAAACATGGGTGAGTTTATTTTTTATATTTATATATAATAGTATAATAGTAAATTTTAGGGATGATAATTAATGTATCTAATATTTATAGTAACTCAATATATTATTTGGAAGTATATAAACGAATTTTCGAAATAAATTTATATATATGTCTACAATTTTGTAGATGTTTCTAATTTTGAAATCATAAACAATAATCAATAATTTGCCAGTTTGATATTTAGTTATATAGTATTTTCTATGTATATACTAACTTAACAATTTAGTGACAGTGAAACATATATTCCTGGAGTTACAAGATTCATTATCATTTTTATGCAATTTAAATGTTGAAAAGTCAAGTTCAGCAGGCTTGCCCGCGCACAAAGACAAACACACAATGACTTAGAAACATTTACTTGTTACAAAAATCGAAAGCCACACGCCTGTCACTCACACTTATAACAATATCTGCTTAAATTATTTAAGACAAAACTTTACCTTATTGTTCTCACGAAAATAGAGACAGCCGTCGCGATGACTAAGAATGATTTAAAGAATTGACAGACATAAAATGAACTAAATAACGCTAATGAATCTTGAATTTACAAAAAAATTGTTACTAATCTTCACTTTTTTATTGTTTTGTCACACAATGAATGTACAAATCTTACTTTGCCAGGATATGGCACGAAGAGGTCTTTTTTATTTTTGACGGTTTAATTTTTTTTAAGAGTAAGTGCTTAAGATTAAGTACATTTCGCCTGCAACGAATTGGTATTTGTTAATTATTCGTTATATTCTCAAATGGTTTGAGAAAAAATAATAGCTTGCTTGTTGAAAGCTCTACGTTTTGTAATAGAAGCAGTATTGCTGTCAAATGTCAGTATCTGATTTTATTAATTATTAAAACAATTGATAAAGTTAAAAGTTAATTTAATAATTTTCAGATAAATATGTTTGAAAATTTCAATACTTGAACTTATAAAATGCAAACTTTTAACTATGAACTTATAAAATGCTTGAAATTATTCAAAACATTTATTAAAACCGTCTAATATTTATTAAAATCTAGTGTGATAATGATTTAATTAATAATTTTAAAATTTCATATTATGATAAAATTTAAGACAGTTATTGAGCGATAATAGATTTTAAAATAATTGCATCACATTATACTAATGGAACTTAGCAATTCAATAAAAAAATATTTCCTAAAATACTATAAAATTCATACTACGTGTCGTACGTATGTAGGTATAAGTTGTATCAGATTAAAAAAATGCCAATTAAGTGACAACTTTAACCCTCATTTTAATTTTTTTTTAAGCTAAGTTGAGCTATTTTGCGGAACAAAATCAATTTAAAAAATGGCCGATTTCTTTTACATTATAAAAACTGAGCATCATAGTATATTTTAAAATAAAATCTTTTTCTTTTGTAGCAATTCAAAAAAGTCATATATTATGAAAAAGAAACAATTTCTTTAGCCGAAATTCTGAAATAATAGTTTGAAGTATAAAATATCTGCAAATTTTTCAATCTACAAATGACATAATTATATCATGTTACATGCAAAATTAAAGTTATGGATAAATACTTAATTATAGTAAGTAAGTAATTATGGAAATATATAGAACAGTTTTCCACATTTCGACAGATTAAAACTTAAGGTTACTTCTAGCCGGTATATAAGAAAATCGCTTATAAGTATAAATTTTCCCGTGAGTTCTTATACTTATTAATTAATTTAATTTATAAAGCCATCATTCTTATATGATGGCTTTATTTAGATAAGTATAAATATACAATGGTGCACTTTAAAAAATAAATGCCAGATATTCCTGCAATTTTTTTTTATTAATTTCAATTACTATAATTTAATAAAAAACGATGGCAATTCTGACTGATTTGTTTTAATATTTTTCTTCTTATGTAAAAATTTATCGAATGGTGACATTACTAAGTAAAGCTACAATTTCTATTAATTCATAACCAAAGAACTGAACTGATTTTTATTAATTTAAAAAAATATTTGTAACAAAGTATATCTTTTTAAACGTATTGACATTTTAATATTGACAATATTATTTATTATTATTACTATTTATTGTATTAATTCACATATGAAATCCATTTCGCTTAATATAGAAAAAGTATAATAAATAATATAGAAACTTTTGACGGTTAAAAATGTCCAAAAGAGAAACCTACAACAAACAATCTTATCGTAATTTTGTGGTTATTTCCATCTCTATAATCTCAAATGGCTATCACAGAAATATTAAATCACGCAGATAATTCAGAAGTCTCAAGCAGATAATTCAGGTGATGAAGATGACAAAAAACAATAAAACATTTTGTTGTACACTCGTTCACATTTAAACATGTCTGAAAATCACCTTGACGCACTCACAATGCCATACAGTGACCGTGCCACTGTCGCTGATATTTGCTGCTCTAAAGCAAGCACACGACAATACGAATGTTTATATATGTCACAAATTATTTATTTACCGTGGCAAAACCCTCATCTTATTTTATAAAATTGATTCAGATGCTACTAGTGTAATTAGATAAGATAACGTCGAATGCAAGTTTATTGTGCTCGGTTTTAAGATATCGTAACGAATAAATGATATATTCATATGATTTGGACTAATTCTTAAATAAATCCAGTGCCATCCAAATGCAATATTAAATTTAATGAAATATAAATATTGCTATGTTTGTAAGAAAATAAAATTAAAGACTATTAATATAAATAAAAGACTAAAAATCCAGAAAACCTAGGCCTTGTACCACTTGAAATTTAACTTGACTCTGAACAAAAACATGTATGTGGTTAGACATTCTAGACCCAATACATTATAAGTTTATGGAACCCAACAATAAGCTCAATTCCGAGAAATATTCTAAACAGCTAGGCAAATTGCGAACATGGGTTGCGAAATTCTATCGCATCCCCATACCCGGCGTCGATAGTCTCTAACAGCCGTTATTTGTCCTAACAATTTGTTGCAGAGCAAAAAAAAAGATATAAAAATCACCCTAATTCGTTTTATCACTACAAATATAAAATATTTTTTTGTAAAAATAGTTCTTTGTCTTACCCTTCACGCTGGCAAATATAATAATCGTTATTGACTATGTAAATAGTGTTTATAAATATTTTTATTTAAAATAATACTAAATATATGTGAAAATATTAATTCATTATTTTTTTTGCTTCATTTCGGAAATGGGCAGTACCTTCTGGTACCTAATATGATATCTATTATATAATATATATATATATATCTACATTTATTATTTCCCAAAATGAATTTGTGATTTAAAATCAATAAATGAGAATTGTATTTCATGACCTACCGCTAGTTCAATTAGATGACGCGACTGTTTCTACAATTTTCAATTGCCCCGCTTAGATAAGCTTTAATAAACATACTTGAATTTGATAACTTCAATAATAAATAATTTAATAATTTTTTTTTTCATCATTTTTATTCCTTTTGACATTCTATATGTGTATTTTAACATTCTTTTAAGGGTTACTTTCACACTTAGTGTGAGTACACTAACACTTTATTATATATAATAAATAGTTTTTTTTTTGTCAAACAATTGTTCGTAGAAATAATCTTTCGGTAGCAGAAATTTGTAAAAATCTCTCTACAGGGATGTTAACAACAAAAATAAGTTGTGATAATCGGTCAATGAGCAGAGCGCTTGGGCGGTCTCCAAGAGACGTGGGTTCGGATCCCGCTACGTTTAAATTTTTATGCGTTTTATAAAAAAAAATATCTGTTATATGTGTCGCTGTAGAATAATTTTTAGAAAACAGCGTCGAACTAATATTTAAAAATAGAATTCATATAAATTGTCTTCACATAACATTGTTATTGCAGACAGTTACTAAATCGTAATCTTAAACGTAGATATCGACAAGATGAATATTCTGAGTGGTTTGACAAACTTCATTATTATCAAATGTTAAGATATCTGCGCCGCTCCTGAACTTGTTGTCAACTTTGTGAACTATAAATAACTCGTACTGAAAAGCAAATACTCAAACTATTAACAAGATATATGTAACGTAATATAAAACATTATTTTGTTCCATACATTTCACCTATTCCTATTATATTTATCACCATAAATTCGATCAATTGTACTAATACAGAGATGACACGATACAATTATATCATCAATCATCGCTTCATTATGTTAATTTAAAACAAAAATGTCGTAGATTATAATATAAAGTAGTTTAATAACAAATTAGGTTTAACAACAAACTTAAATGAATATCGTTCTAGCGGTGGGAGGCTAAAGGCAGGATTTATGCTATAAAATGTCAAATTGTCATCATGTAATGGAAACGTGTGTAAATTACATCCAACAAATCGGAGAGGTAAGTAGGTTAAAATGGATTTGCAAGATTTTTTTATATTAAAAGATAGGTAGCTCATAACGAGGTGTAAAAATAAATTAGTACACATAATCCATACATATTTTACGTAATATATGGTTTGTTATATACAACTTATTATTTAAAATATTTAATTCATCTCATTCAAGTAATAATTACACACACACACACACACACACACACACAACAAATACAAATTATAATACATTTTGAGTTATTAATTTTTATAACTGTGGGTAGTTAGAAAAATTGTCAAGTCTTTTGTACTAGTAATATCTTTAACTCGTAGTTGGCCATCATAAGGTTCAATCGCGAAAAGAAACAATTTTAATATAATGAAAATTATATATATTTTAACGTAACCGCCATATTCCTAGTTTTCTAATAATGACTGTCGAAGCCCATATTACAGTGACGAGGTGCATTAGACCTGTGTTATCAGTTAAGTTAGGCTATTTAATTCTATTTCTACATTGGATCATTACTAGATATGCTATATTTGTAAACCTTTGTATTCATGATTCCGTTTTATTTGTTACAGGTTTAGACTTTTTGGAACATGGAGCGGATTTTGAAGCAGCGATTTCGGCGACCGGTAAGTTAACTTGATGTTCTTCTCATCTTTTTATTTACTTAGCGAAGTCTTCTTTCTTTCTTTCTTTCTTTCTGAAAATTGTTTTACCTATTATGTGAATGTACTACTTATGTACATTTAAAACGAAATGATTTATATGTATGTGAGTAGTGCCTTTTCCATATATTTTTTTTGTAAAGGCATTATCGGATATATTTTATTAAAATAACTTTGAGATTAAATATATTTTTTAAGCTTGAATATATAATACACGTTATCTCTAATAATAAAGTGTTTGTAATGACAACTTGGTTTCTTTGTATAAATTATTATGTACTTATAATAATATAACAATACGTTCTTTACATTTCACGCATTCCCTTAATCCGAGAATGGTAAGTGAAACGTTTTCTAGAACACAAGCCGTGTTCATAATTGTTTTCTAAGTTCGTTCATTCATTCATCAGTGGAAAAAATATCTTAAACGAACATTACACGAACAAATTCGTAATTGATAATGATTATGGCACCATATTGTTATGAAATGTGGCTACTATTAATTAAGCAAGAATAAATGATTCAAAACTGTTAAAGAAAAATGTTTTTAATTCTTTTTTGTTGTTTAAAATTACGTGGTTTTTAATTAAAACTAAGTACATATACTATAATTTATTATATCAAAATATAAATTATTAGTGAAATCCATATGATAAATTACATACTTGTGATTAGTTTGTCGAAGTGCTCCCATAGAACACAAAATCCCCACATCGCAAATTGGTGGAAAGAACTTTACACACTAGACCTAAAAAACAGGTACTTTATAATATATATGTATAAACATTTGTTCGAGTGGGAATTAAAACTGTAATCACCATACGCACTTAGATATGAACCTATCTATTACACCAGGTTGGCTACAATCTACATACATTGAGTTTAATTTACCTGTATAATCAAGAAAATAACTAATTAAAAAAAGACATATTTAGAAAACGTATAAAAATTTGAACGCAGCAGGATTTGAACCCGCGCCTCTTGAACGGTTTTCAATTTCCTAAGTGTGGAAATAACACTTTAAAAAAATGTTAACAAAAAAAACTTTAATTAAATCTATATATATAAAAATTCAATTTCCCAAGTGTGTGATTAACACTGGTAAAAATGTTAAAAATAATAAAATAACGCTTCTAAATATAAGTATATACATTTATACGAGTAAAAGTTTGATTAATTATTCTGTATGATATAGAAATATTAAAATATTGAAATTTTAATTTTAACTATAGGTTTCGGCCGCTTCCACTTCTGCCTTTTAGCGATCACAGGGCTGATCTACGCCAACACGGCCGTTGGCATAACCATAGTGTCGTTCGTGTTGCCTGCCGCGACATGCGACTTCCGTATGACATCTTCCGATAAGGGCTGGTTGACCGCCGCCCCTATGTTAGGTGATTGTTTCATTTTTATATATAATCATTTTATTTATCATCATCATCATAATATTTACTTAGACCTCGGCTGACCTTCGAGAACACACTATCGACGGTACTGGAGGAAGGTGGACGAAGCGCACGCAAGATTTGGCATTTGGCACTCCGTTCTCTCTTACTAAGTCCACTTGATAATGCGTGAAGCTAAAAATTCATATTCATATTTCAATATTTTGTTACGTAATGATTAATCATGTACCGTTTCATATCTATTAATAAAAGTTTTAAAAAAAGTTAAGATATGTACACTTAGGTACTTACTTATACTAAAATTAATAAAATTAGTAAATGAAGTAAAGTTATGTATTAAATATAATTTTAAATACAATAATTAAACTGTTATATAAAAGTTAATAATTTACATAATCATTTATGTTTTCAAAAACTATTATAAAGCTATTATTTATTATTATTTTTGTATGGTTTTACATAAACATTTTTTTTTTACTCAGGCATGGTTCTCGGGTCATACTTCTGGGGTTGCTTAGCCGATACTAAAGGGCGTAAGGTCGTGTTAGTTTCGACTCTGCTTCTTGACGGATTCATTGGTATCATCTCCTCCTTCGTCCAAATTTTACCCATATTCATGGGTTGCAGATTTATAAACGGTTTCGCGTAAGTATTATTAAAAATATTAATATATTATTTATTAAGAATTAGACTCCGTTCGTTGATGCGTAAATTACGCGTTGCTTTAACAACGAATCATTGAATTGTTTAACGTATTACAACAATGAATTCCAGTGTCGCAGGCGCTATGGGAATCTGTTTTCCATACTTGGGAGAATTCCAACAGACCAAATACAGAGAAAAGATTCTATGTTGGATGGAAATGTTCTGGACCCTCGGTGTTATTTTACTGCCATGTAAGTACAAAATATAAGATATCTTAATTAATTAACAATAAAACGCGTAGTACTCTAAAGCTTTTAGAGACCAAAAATATATATGCCAATGCTAAACCTACTTCTCTATATCTATGTTATATATTACCTATATAACAACTTAAAAGAGTTTATAATATATGTATTTTATGTACAAAATGTTAATTATTATTATATTTCACAGTGATTGCTTGGGGCATCATCCCCATCCAGGGCATTCGTATCGAAAATGGAAGCTTCTCCTACGATTCGTGGAATTGGTTCGTAGCGGCGTGCGGAGTACCGTCCCTCTTGCTTGGTTTCTGGCTGTTCTCGTTCCCAGAGAGCCCCAAGTTTATGATGGAGTGCGGTGATTATGATGACGCCCTCGCCTGCCTCAAGAGCATCTACAGACAAAACACCGGCGACGATCCCGATAACTACCCGGTAATAACTGTTTTTTTTTTTTATCTGCACATTTGCTATAAAAAATACATTTAATTTTGCACATCAAGTTTTGTGGAATGACTAAGTGTGATAAAATACACCTGAGTTGTTCTTATTTTTTATTTAATAATGTTAATAAAAAAAAAATTTTATTATTTTTTATTGTAGATTAAGAGTCTTAAAGAAAAAGTGCGCACAATATCCGTGGCATCACAGAACTCACAAAAATCAGTGCGTAGCTTAAGCATGCGTAAGCCTAAGGATCTGAAACGACTTTTCAGCGAAATCTGGACTCAAACGAAGGCGCTTTGCAGACCTCCCTACCTTAAATACACAATACTTACTTGTATAATCCAGTTTGGCTTAACTACCAGGTATGGAAAATCAAATGTACTCGACACAATTAATTAAAAAGCTTACGTACTTTTATAATTTCACAATGCATATAAGCAAATTTATTACTTGAAAAAGGCATATTTAGAAAACGTATAAAAATTTGAACGCAGCGGGATTTGAAACCGCGCCTCTTGAAAAGCGTTCAAATTTTTATACGTTTTCTAAATATGTCCTTTTCAAAATTTCCTTAGTGTGCGAATAACACTTTAAAAAATGTTGAAAATATATATAAATGTATGACTTCTGTCCTCAGCTACTACACCCTTATGATCTGGTTCCCTGAATTATTCAATCGGTACGAAGAATTCGAGCACCGCTTCCCGAACACGTCTGCGTCTGTCTGCGACGTCTCCAGCATTGTAGTGAAGGACGGCACCAACCTCGATCCATACGACTGCGAGAAAATAATAGACCAGAGTGTATATACTCACACTTTGATCGTCGGTCTCGCTTGTATACCGACCTCGTTGTGGTTGCCGCTCTGCGTACACAAGCTTGGCGCTAAGTTCTTCCTTAGTAAGTACCCGTTTGATTAAATATATGAAAACAATTACCTATAGCAGATTAGATCCGAGTAGATTTTTCATTTCAATATTCTAAAAGATTTTCTTATGTTATCAACAAGAAATGTTACTATTTTATATTATACGTGATTTATTACATTCATTCATATAATTTTTTCTTTTTTAACCTTACCTTAAACTTAAAACAAATGTTTTGAGATAGATAATTATTTTCAAAGAAGTTTTCACTACATAAATTACAATAGCAGTGTAATTTAAAAATAATCATTACTCCAAATGGGAATCAAACCCACAACTCTGACTCTATCCCACTGCGCCACGACGGCTTATATAATTCATAAATCCAAGAGCTTTAATATACTATACCTATATGTTACCCTAAACACTAGATACTAAAGTCGATATACATATCTACATATTACATATATAAAGTTTATCAAAATTTACTTATTAATTATACAGACAAACATTAAATTTTTTCCCGCATAACAGGGTAGTCAGAGAGAACCTAGTGTCAAGACATTCCGTTCTCATTATTCAATGCGTGTTGAGTGGCGGGAATCAACGCGCGTGTCTTACAAGCAGAGAAATGGAAATAATTTAAATATAATTATTCCCGCTAGTGGGAACAAATTGCACTATCCTCGTGCCTCAATGCCCTCAAAAAAAACATATATCGTTGTCTAATATCTCTCTCTAATTTAAAAGTATTTTCTCTTAACAGTTTTCTCCCTCGGTTTCGCCGGAGTGGTCACCGTCGGTCTTTACTTTGTACAGAACTCTATTCAGAACTTGGTGCTCTCGTGTATCTTTGAAGCCCTCACCTCGCTCGCCATCAGTCTTGTGTTCTGCGTTTTGGTCGACCTGTTCCCCACAAATCTTAGGTAAGATTTTTTTTTATATTTACTCTTTATCCCATATATATATATATATATATATATGGTTGTCCACTTTCCGTCCAAATTTGAGACATTCTGTGTTGAGTGGCGGAACTCAACACCGCGGTTTGCCTTACGAGGAAATGGCAATATTTTAATATAATTATTCCCCCGGATGGTCATCGAACCCACCACTGTTGCGTTTACAATGGCCTTATCGCCTTAGTCGATGATGGCCTCTGTCTTTAACTTTTTTTTAGAAATATAAATTTAATTATTTATTTTTAAAGATACCCATTTAGGCAAATGTCAATAATCACAGGAAGCAGAATATATTTTGTGTACACTCTGTTATTATAATATGTATTAATATTTTAATAATTTCACAGGGTAATGGCTGCCGCGCTTTCACTGACTGCCGGTCGAGGTGGAGGACTCATAGGCAACTTGTCCTTCGGCTACTTGATCGACATCAATTGTGTCATACCAATTGTGGTCTTCTCAGCATTCCTCTTTAGTAAGTACAGTTTACCAAATGAACTTAGCTTTAAATATTACCTTTACAATTAAAATACCCACGAATACTGAAAATTTACAATATTATAATCTGTGCGATACATAAAAATTGCTTTATTTTTAACATTTTTAAAGTGTTATTTTCACATTTTGGAAATTTAAAAACATTTTTAGAAAACTTATAAAAAATTTAACGCAGCGGGATTCGAATCCTTCTTGGACGGATTCCAAGAGACGCGGGTTCGTTTTCTAAAAATGATAAAAGTTCCTTTATTTTTTTTTCAAACCTATCAACCCAATGTTATTAATTTGATTGAATGATAATAATCATTAAATATCTCTAATAAAAATATTAGTTTCGTGCAAAGTTTTTGTTATGAACATATACATATATATTTAATGATAAATATTATTCTATTTCAGTTGCTGGTATTCTCTGCTTCTTCTTGCCAAAGACAGGACAAGAAGCGCTCGACTAATTGCGAGTGTTTACTCAAAGCTAACTAGTACAATTAGACTGTCGTTGTAGAACACGAGTGAGTGTACATAATAAGATGTAAATATGTGGACTAAGTATTATTTATTGTCCGTTGAATATTCGCGAGGTTGACACCGCGTGCGTTCCTTACCGTTACCAATTACTGTGATGCAGTATTCAAATGTTTTGAAAGTAAGATGTGCAGTATTTTAGAGTTGACTGTGTAATATAATGTTCTTAAATTATTATTATTATTATTATTAAAGGTTGATTTCTTTCCTTATTGAATTGTTTTATTTGTATACTCTATTATTGTTTTATTCGCATAGTTTATATGTATCTACACAGTTTTATATTTATGTGTATAAATCTATATATTATTTATATGTAGTAAGCCTAATTTGTCTATTATCTAACCGCTTATATGAAGGTTGCTTTTCGACCTAAAGCTTGTCTGGAACAGATCTACAAAAATAAGTTGTAATAACAGTATTATAATTCCGATGCAGTCTAGTGTAGAGCGCTTTACTTAGTGGTGAGTGTTCTTGCACGGTTTCCGAGAGGCGCGAGATCGGATCCGGCTGTGTGAAAAGTTTTATATGTTTTCTTAAAATATTTTACCTTTTTCTAAACATGTAAGTAAATAATACTTAAGTGTTCAAATTAAAATTACTTATAACAAATTGTCGATAGATCAACTATTTTTATTAAGTAATCAAATTTTGGGTCAATTGAACAACTATTAAAAGAATATCTTAGCGACTTTCAAGCTACAATATTCTCTGCCATAATTCGTTTTCTACATTATCATAGTATTTTTCGCATAACAAAAATATCATTGTGATAAAATTATAAAAATGATGTAAATTAACATAGTTAAAAAAATTTATAAACAAATTTAACTGCAGTCACATGTAAAAAGAAGCAAAAAAACAAACAAAAAATGTTTAGAATATAATTTTATTAGAAACATGAACAGATTACATTTACAGTTAAAGCAACCACTCTTTATAGATATCTATTTATCACCATTTAAAACGTCATATTCGACTTTGAAATACCATCTAATGATAAACATAAATAATAAACACACATCTTTAATTTGCTTTATAATAAATTTTATTTAAAAAGACATATTTAGAAAACGTATAAAAATTTTGAACGCAGCGGGATTTGAAAACCGTTCAAGACTCTCACACTCTTGAACGGTTTTCAATAGGCGCGGGTTCAAATCCCGCTGCGTTCAAATTTTTATACGTTTTCTAAATATGTATTTTTCAATTTCCTAAGTGTGGGAATAACACTTTAAAAAATGTTAACAAAATATATAATTTTATTTAATTTTTAAATACTATGAGGTAAAATAATAATTTAAATATAGGTGCAAGATGCATTTTTAAAGCAATAATTTGAATGACTATTTTGTTAAGCTGTTAAATAAGAACTAATATGCTGAATTATGAAATTTCTATAATGCACAACATATGTTGCAATATAAGCAAGCATTACTAGGTGACATCATATTCAATTAACTTTTATGCTTTATATGTAAATATATATATAAAAAAATTAAACACAATAAATAATGAAATAAACACTTAGTTTTAATCTGTAAGCAGCTATAAAATAAGCAATAATTCTAATATATAATAATTGTAATTAGATTTAAATATAGTATTTTATGCATAACAGTTTTTTAAAAGGAAACAATATAAATTATTTTTTTCGAAAGATTCTAGCTTTTCATTATTTATGCAAAAGTTCAAGACATTACAAAATTAATTTCATTAAAAAAGTTTCACAGAAATCCGTAAAATAAAAATGACACTTAAAACAAAATGGCGGCGTGGTATGACAGCTGACAATAACATTAACGTGACGTTTGCGCGGCATTCGGAACTTGGGGCAGACCAAACTCATCAACTGGCACTCCATCTTTGTTTCTCACACTGTCTGCACCAGGTTCCTTATCAGGAGCTGCAGGAGCTTTGACAACATCATCTAAGTATGAAGTGTCATCATCAAGGGCTATTTCATCCCCTGTAATGAAGAAAATGACTGTATATAACTTGTAATTAAAACTTAATTTAATAAAAAGTAATGAATAACTTTGGTCAAAACAATTCTTATCAATATATCAAAATAAATTTATCCAATATTTTATTTTGAAAAAATCCTATAAATAGACAAAACAGAAGTTTTTTATATCTTCTATTGTATGTTAATGTTTGTTGTTGTGGATGTATGTTTATGTTTTTTATATTAAATATTGTATAGTGACATTATAAAAATAACAATTACCTAAAGCATCAAGTTCAGCAGCCAGCTCATCATCATCAATCTCAGGCATACCATATTGCCGCCCAAGTGCCTCCTGTACTTCATCAGCTTGTTCAAGCATGTCAGCCAAATCATCATTGACATCCTATCAAACATTACACCATAAAAAATAACTATACATATATGTTATTTAAAACACATTATGTTATGCTTATGGTTAATAAATATTATGTTTTATAATATTGACTTAGATCTTAGATCTTAAAGGAATAATGCATACCTCTATTGCATCTATATTTATCTTCTTAAATTCTTTTTTCATTGAGGCTACACCATCTTTCATAGCAGATATTGTAGTATGAGTGTCCTTGAGAGTTTGTGTTGCATAATTTGCCTGTTCCATATTAAAAGATTGAGCACGAAGGTTTTCAAGTTGTTGCTCATACCTGGAAAGTAAATTATCAGACAAAAAACAAGTTATTAGAAAAAATAATAATTTAAGAAATTTTAAATTTGAATTAAATTAAATTAATTTATAAATATTCAATAACATTATAAATGATAACTGTAGAAGAATTTTTAAAAATATCTATTTTTCTGTTCTGTCAACTAGAATGTGCATCATCATGTCATAAGTCTAATAATTAGAAATTAGACAAAAAATATGAATCCATAGGATTCATTTTGTGGAATAGTAAAGGATTCCTGAAATCACATAATAAATTTTAAATTAACTTGCAAATAGCAACTGTGCATTAAATCGTCATAGAAAGACTTTATAGAGCAACATTTAAAAAATCTGTACTACATGTGTATTTTACTAAATTTATTTAAATTTAGTAGTGTAATGCAATGTGCATCATATTTATAGACAAATTAAATCAAAAGTCTATCCTTGAAACCTACATCTTTTTTTGTTTCAAGACTCTCATTGCCTTTTGTTTTACAGAATTTTTAGCAGGTCCTTCTCTCATTTTAGCCATTTGCTCCTTATATTTTCTTAATTCTGTATCCAATTTTTGAACTTTTTGTTCTATATTATCTGCTCTACCATCAACCTGAAATTATATTATTGCATTAAAGATGATTCATTTGCTATATTTTAACTGTTAGGAAATCAGTGTTACGTACATTGCTGATGCAGTCTGTGATGCTTGGTCCTGGAGTTTTAGCTTTTCCTCTGCCAAATATTCTATTCATTTTAATATTTTTCTAGTAATTTCTATGAAATGAGTAATTGATGAAATTCTTTAAGTTAATCACAAAGCTAAAATAATAAAACACAACAAATTTGACGTATTAAATATTAATGTTGCCATACATAGCAAGTATTTTAAGACTTAAATGTTATTTAATAAATTTATTATTTATCATCTATTCAGTTTTATCAAACATCTATATTTAATTATATTTAGTAATATTAAATTCAAAATTAAAGTAAATATTATTGATGTTAAAATACATATTATTTTAAACTACGACATGCAACATTAACAATTATATTGTATACTGTACAAAGTCAGATACTTACGTTATTCTTTAAATTTGTACGCGTTATCTCTTTTCTGCTGATTCAAAGAAATCTAGTTATACGATAATTCGCAGTTCACTTTCCGACTATTTTAAAGATTTGATATAAGATATATCCTCGACACTCATGCTCATGCTCATGATTTGATTAGAATAGATAATAATAGAAATAATAACATCTTCAATTCTAACCTACAAATATTTAATGTAGACGCTTTACAATTACGCCAAATCGGCATATCTAGTAAATTATATTAGTGGTTTTCTGAGTGAAGCAGTGGCCGGCATAAATGTATATTTTGACACAACTAAACTCTCATAACGATGAATATTAAATAATATAATTGTAAGATTTACAAAATGAATATCATACACAAAAAGTGATTTTGTAGTACTAGAAAATTATGCTGTAATTATCTGTGTGGCTTTTGAGTAAAGTGACCTCTAGGCTCTGTATGTCACTGCTTCGGACGTTGGTTTCAAACAAATTGATAAAATATGTCAAACGAAATGACAATGTCACGAGGACAAGTGTGTGAACTGTGATCAGTGCATTTCATAATTTTTTTTTTATTTTTATTTTGAGTTAACCACTAACAGTATATCTTGTATATAATTTTGTATGTAATAAAATAATTAGAAAAAATAAAATTAGTTCAAAAAATGTCTAACGGAATGTTCAGTAAGGTTTGTAGTACGATCTTCAGTATTTTAACTATTTTATCCAAATTACGTGATATTACATATATAAGCAAGCTAAAAATACTTAAATTGCAAGGTGTTGAAACGAAACATATTCATAAGTTCGTAGATACCTTTATTTTATTTTAAGTGATATATTTTTTTTTATGTAGTTAATGATTGTTTTTGTTTTATTTATAGGTACATAAGTTATTTAATATCTTCTATCTGCAACAGAGTCCTTGTCACACAAATAATGTGGTTAAATGCTGGAAATGGGATGTCTATGAATTTATTCGGAAACAACTTGATTCAAAATATGCTGTTCTTGTTTTAAACAGAACAATTTCTCAGAATCAAGACTTCATTAGAGGCTTTTGGAATAATGGTAAGCTTATATAAGCAATAAGGTTTATTATACATTTGCATAATTTATTGTGTAATACTCACCGTACTGTAAAAAAACGTGGTGTTTCCCTATAGACTAAGGAAAATTCTTCAATCTCTTCAGAAGTCTTATAAATGTTCAGTTTTCAAACAACAATATTATTATACAAAATATACAGTCTTTCTTACTACTTTTTAAAATTATATCTGCTCCATATATTAAAAAACAAATTTTTGCTATATGTTACAATTATGTTGTAGCAACTGTTAGAATAACGGTTGATGGTGGAACAGTGCACTGGGACAAATTTTTGAGTACTTTACCTGAAAATATACAAAATACCATGAAGCTACCAGACTACATCACAGGAGATTTTGATTCTATCACAGAGGAAGTCCTACAAAAGTATAAAAAGAAAGGTTGTAAGGTGATACTAATTTAAGATAATATTACACCAAGATAAATTAAATGAATTAGTAAAAGCTAAATAATGCGGTTTAAAGTAGTTTACTAGAGTAGAAAGTCATATTTTTTATTAAATCTTTAATTTGCTTCTTAAAATCTTATGAATAAGAACTCATTTAGCTTTGGTAAAACAGGGTGTATAGTAATTTTTGCCACCTGGTCAATAACCTTTACCCACTTGTTGAATGAATAGGTGACCTTGGAGAATAGTAATTTTCTTTGCATGGTGTAAACAAGAGATAGTTAATGTCACCATTAATTCACTTTTATTTTCTTGCATTTGCACTTAGTATTCTAATATTATAAGATGAAAAAACAATCTTTTTTGTTAAAGCTTAAAATATGTATTTAATATTATTATTTATTGCTTCCATAAATTCCTGTTTTGCTTTATTCATGCAATATAATTATTAAGCAGTCATACTAATGCTTTTATCTCCTGAACTGTCACTTTAATTATTCTTAATATGTCCTGTATGTGTCAAAACCACAAAGAGAAGGTCCGAGGGAATAGGGTTTCTAAAACTACAAAAACAATATTTTGAATATTGGTTTATTTTTTTACAAATACAAGACGTTTTTGTTTAAATTGTGACATAATATTTGAATAAATGTAAATTTTCTAATTTTTTTAGATATGTTAGTCAAATGTGTGATGTAAATCTACATATATTTTTGGCTACATAACTGATAGCCCAAAATGGGAATTGAACTTTCAACCAATAATGCTATATAATATATTTTTTTAAATTTTTGACATCATTTTTTCTGATCTATGAATGCCTGTCGAAATATATATTAAAAATTGCATTTTAATATCACTATAACTTAAAGTTAGAGACATATTTTTTCTGTAGGTCAGGGTCAAGAACTTTGATAACAGTATATAGGTTTTTGGTTTACAGAAATTATCGCTTACATATATTTGTTATCAGTCGCAAAGAATATTAATGCCTTATCAAGATTACTTTATAAGCTCAAACTAAATATATTGTCACTTCGTGACTTGCATTGAATAGTGGAAAGTATGAAATTACTCAAATTATAAGTCTATTTTATTTAAGATACCCATCTCGTATATGGTTCCCTGTGTAACAGACGATGAAATGCGATATGCTACTCTTATCTCCTTTTGAAATTCCCCATACTTGTATTATTGATTGTATACTTATTACAATCGTCGGACTTAGTTCGTCGATTTAAATTTTATCCATTTTGACAATATGGCGTCTGGATATCGCTGTGTTGACTTTCGATTATTGTCATTAGTGACATTCGCAAGGCTGAGACGAATAGATTGATGCAAGAATCATCAAAATCGATCAACGCGTTTGGTATCTACAACTCTTAAGTAGGAACAAATATACATACATACATACATAGACTGATAAACAAATTACCTTCCTTTGCGTTCTGTATTTGGATAAAAAAACTTTATATTTTTTTTAAATCCTACAATCATATGATGTTCTAATAATATTTTTTTCTTATACTGACTTGTTTGAGATTACATTTCGTTAAAAAAAAAGATACATCTGCCTGTTACCTAATACCTAGTAATATGTTATAGTTATTTGTGTCTAACAATAATTGAACACAATAGAGTATTATTACTCGTACGTAGATACTAAATTATTACCAACAATACATTAATTTATGACATGGAAATGTATCATGATATATGAATTTTAATTTTTCATTCAAACACTATTTAGGTTTTGTTAAAACATTTTTTTTTTAAATAATTAAAAGTCCTAATTTAAATAAATAAAAATCTTTAATACAATCCTTTTATCTAACCTTGTTGGTTAGATCATAATCTTTGTCAATATTACGTCGTTAGGCGTTTAATTGATGGATGTTCCGCCCCGTATGGTTCATTCATGCATAAAAAACGTATATTGGTAAAAAAATGCAATTTTATTTATTACTTTATTCTTATAAAATTTTGTCGTATGTTACTAGTAAAACCAACTTTAAAAAAAACAGTATGTAGGATCAAGTATCTGTAGTGTCATAGTATATTTTTACGAGACACTAAATAAATTGTCACCAGTCCTGCCAGTGTCAGTTTGTATACTTGCTACAGCGTTCTAAGAATGGAAGGAAGCTAGCTACAATTAGATGTCGCTGAACCGATTTTTTGGAAGTGACTGGCGGTAGACGAGGCGTGCGAGGCGACGCCAGTGATTTAATTGCGCATGGTGTTTTGTGTCGCAGTCACTCGTCGACTCTCATTGGCTTCTGGACTGTACTAGTACAAAATTTTCGGAAAGCCTATGTCAGGTCAACATGCGCTTACTATAAAAGACGCGAAGAAACAAATTATTTGATACGAATCACATCAGGCTGCCCCTGGTACGTTTGTAACATAGACTTACATAGGGATTTAGAACTGGAATCGATCGAAGACTACTGCAAAGGCTTATCCAAGCGCTATATTTGAGCGCGCAGATACTCACGTGAACCCGTTAATAGTAGGGGCGAGTAATTACTCCCCCTCCGCGCACCCCTTACTAAGACGCCCGCGTAGCATCTTATTAGACCCCGACGATCCCATTACGATCGCTAACGTCAATTACGTAGGTAGGGCTAACACTATACATACACGACACACACCGCCGTCGACGGGAAAGACTGCGAAGTCTAGCTTATTTAACGGCACGGCCGCGCGTTGGCGCGGTCGGGTCCAGCGCTTAGGGACTGTGTAAGGGGGCCTCCCTTTAGAATAGATCTGTAAATTGTATCCAGTTGCGACTTCGCCGCGGCTGGTTTGCTTAGTATAGGGTTCCCCACCTCCGCCCGTTCAACGACGCAAGCTAAGGTCCTTGCCCCGAAGGGGGCGCCCTTGCTATCGTTAAATTTATAAATTCACCGTTGTAGTCGCCATTAATTATTCATTGTCATTTAAAATATATTTTTTTTATTCACAAATATTGTTTCAATTAATTTGGTTGGATAATATGTTATACACGCTACACGGTACGTGCATCATGTTTTGCGTTTTCAATATTATCAATAATTATTATCAATAGACTCTTGATAGATAATGTGTACAATATTAGAATATATTCAGTCGGCCAATGATTTGTAGTAGTTAAATTTTAAGTTTCAAAAACCTTTGGCTTGGCTTGACTTTGTAAATCAGGTAATTGAGCGGTTTTCAACGTTTACCAACACCTTGTTTTCTACGGATGAAGCCCATTTTCATCTTAATGGATACGTAAATAAGCAGAATTGACGTTGCTGAAGCGCAACGAATCCTTAACGCAAGCTTCAGAAACCCCTTCATTCGCCTAAAGTGACCGTACGGGCTGCGATATCGGTGCGAGGAATTATCAGCCCTTTTTAAAGACACAAGGGGGCGTGCAGTTACAGTAATTTCAGATCATTATGTGGAAATGTTCAACAACTTCTTAGAGCCTGAACTGCAATACTTTCCTGGATATAACCAAAGAACACGGTAGTACAGTAGGACTAACCAACGTCAAACACGTCCAATCTCTCGTCTCTGCTACCAGTTCGTGAAATTTTCTCAGGCAAATTAATTTCCAGGAGAGGAGGACATAAATTGACCTCCGCGCAGTCGTTTTCATTTTTCTTTTTTTTTTGTGAGGATTTTTTTTACGTATACCCCCGCCCGATTGTCGACTCGGACGCGGTTATGTGGGATTCCGGACTGGCAGATGTAAGCCGACCGTATACCCACTAAAACCTCACGGTGTTCCTCGACCGCAACAGGCCGGGTCCACAGGGACTACAATGTCCCGAGAACCGGCGGCGGGAGCCTGCTGCATGCAGAACTGCTATACAGACAGATTATACTGTAGGACTCACCGGTGAGCTCAATACTACGCTCGTAAACCTAGCGGAAACCCTCTCCACCCTCATGAGACTCGCAGATTCGCTCGCGCATGCTCGTTGCCCTGCCTGCCTGGCCTACGACGGCGGAACGGGTAACCGTCCGCGCTGGACTCATGAACCCGCCTCCCCCGACGTGGCCTCCTTCAATGCAACGTCAGTTTAACAGAAGGAGACCATTGCCGACCAGTTCCTCTCATTATCCAGCATGGCTTTCGCCATAATTGATAGTGAGAGATCTCTACCTACGACAACCATCAAGACGTGGGTTGTGGGGCCCAAGCGGGGCATTCGGTCAGAGTGTGATGCGCTGAATCAACCAACGCATTACAATCATGACACGCTGGCGACACCTCCCGACGTGCTATTTAGTGCAGTATTTGCCGAAGCAGCCGTGTCTCGTCAACATCTGCACTAAACTGAATGTCAGGACCCTGAAACCGCTCATGACCCAGCGTTCTAGGTGGAGGCTGGTCGCCTGTTTAGGGCTGCCGCTGAGGACCCCAGGTCCTCATTCCATCGCCATAACATCTCAAACGGCAGGCTGTTAATGGCATTGACCACATCTAGTGATATGGTGACAATAACATCCCCCTCTGCCGTCCCACCAACGACTTAAAATAAATTTGAAAATTTGAAAATTTTCTGCGCAATTTTGTATTAGGAAACTTATTAAAAAATATCAATGAAATCGGTAAAGTCGTTCTCAAGTTGTGGCGTTAGCATAATGATATGGGACATGATAAATAGGGATTCATATTTATTATAAATAAAAGAGTATAATTTTTTTTTTTGATATATAGAAGATTATTAATTATATATTAAATTCATTTATTATCCAGCTACCAACTATTTATTCTCATACGTAATTCAAATAAAATGTATATAAATAAGAGCTTACTTGTGTAGAAGTTGAATGTTTCTTTGTTATAGACATTTTCATTTCGAAACAAGAAAGGGACTTGGTACAAAATCAAAAAGATAGTAATAAGGTATTAAGGCTTTTTTTTATATGAGGATGTTTCCTGGGTTACCTGAATTGTTATATTATGTATACTCGTATATAATTAATATGGACATTTATACCCCTCTATAATAAATTAACTGCATGAAATAATAAAAATTTTACAAGCCCCTTAACATTTTTATAATATTCGTAGATAACTCTTACACTTGCATGGCATTCCACTATCTAGTAATAAAATAAAATATTTATTTTGTTAGTAGACAATAATTTAATTAACATAGTTTTATCCGTTATCAAGTTTTATACTTCGCATATCTATGTAAAATAAAAATTATTTATTTGATTAGAAAGCTACATTCGCCAAATGTCATTAAAACTCGTAAAGATATATAATAAACAGAATTACTTTACCATTTATATTTTATATAACTAAGTTGGGCATATTGCATGGTTTGTAAAAGACATTTTTTTCATTTTATTATTATATTATAAGTAATATTGAATTTCAGGCAATTCACACTCCAGATCAAAATCATACAGACTTCACGAAAGCGTTAATGCAGTTGAATTCCCACTGTAATGAGACTAATATACAAGTGAGTATTGTTATTTTTGCTGTGAGTTTTCGCAATTATTATTTTAGCCTCACGCATACTGGTATGGTAAGATAATCTAGATTTAAGACTAAGGCCCTCCTTTCTCCACTTTCTGCCCATTCTAGCTCCATTACTTTTCAGGGTGGGTGGCAAAACAAAACGCCGCTCTTTGTCTTAACAAGACGATGCTATTGTAAGGGAAATAAAAATAATTTAAATATATTTTATCTGAGTGGGGCTTGAACCCACCACACAATGTTGTTTTTTAATTGTTCCTGAATTTATTATTTATCAATCATTATCTGACTAAAGATGTTTCACAATAACGATATAACAGTTTGAAATATATGTACTATAAATGTATTTTGTAATAATAAAATTTACAATTGAAAATTTAGTGAAAAGCATGATAATTGTTTTTTATATCATTCTTATTTGTAACACACATACTCTTCCGGCCTATAATGATTTTTTTGCATTGTAGGTAACAATACATGACTATCTAAATTATAATGGCGCGATTATCATGTGGCTTTATATTATCAGATCGAGGCTAAATTTGCTATAAAAGTATATTACATAGAGGCTTGTTATATCCTGATACTAGTTGTAGCCCGCCACTTAGTTTGCGTGGACTTTAAAATATAGAATCCCGTTTTATCCTTATCCCGTAGAAATATCAACAAATCATCCTCGTAATGCTTTTCTATGCATCCCAAGGAACCTATATTAGCTTTATCAAATTACTTTCTACGACCAATGGTTATGGCTGTGCGACGTCTGTCAGTCACTCATTTAGTAGCGTAAAAGTTTCTGTATGTGTATGGGTATCTAATATGTATGTAAGATATTATATTCGTATGATGATTATATTGAGGCATAATGGTTGTAACTTAACTTTTTATTTTCTCTTCCATTCCTCCACAACTAAAAAAATCTCAGTGAAACACACAAAAACGTTCCTGTTCCATTTTTGTGTATTTTTAATTGTATATTAATATTAAATTATATTCTAATTTGTTTTAGGTATACATGGGTATTGGTAGCTTAGGACAAAATGCTAAATTACCAATACTAAACTAAAATTAGCAATTTGCATATATAATTTAATAAATTACTATTATATAATTAATTATATAATTAAGATTACTGAGTTACTGTATTTTAAGAAAAAAACCATGACTGTCTCCTTAAATTAAATTTTATATTTCCTTATTTACAGCTAGATAATGTAGTCGCAATAGTCCAAAGCTCGGGAAGGATCGATCAAATCTTAGGCAATATTCAAACGCTGCACTTAGTTAAAGAGATGAATTTATTCCAACCACATACAAAAATGTATATTCTTTCGGACGATTCCATTTCCTGGCTGTTGGAACCTGGAGACCATATAATAAATGTACCAGAGGAAAGTCGGAAAGTAAAGAAAGCTTGGTGTGCGTTGGTTCCTATCGGTGAAGCTTGCCAAAGTGTTACTACAAGTGGATTGAAATGGAATTTAGGTAAATTTAAATAAAAAAATATATTATAATTTAATTTTTAAATGGGGTAATGCTTTTCCCCCATAGTGGGATGTCGGAAAGGACCTAGTGTAGTTCTTATACTAATGATTATGAAAATCAAACTCACCTCGAATGAAATCAAACTCACAACCAATCGCGATTGTAATCAAGACGCTGTCCGATTGCTACTAGTAATTTAACTTTAACGATTTAATAAAATACTTCTTGAAAATTTTACATAAAACTAAAAATTTTCTAGTACAAAGATATATGGAAAAATCCTCTCCATTCCAAGTTATATCTTTTTTATTAAAATAACTGAAATATTATAGAAAACAATTTTCATTATGTATTATAATTTGTAATAATATTTACATTATGTTAAGATATTGGTATGTTTAAATATTCATACTTTAAACATTAAAAATACTTATATAAATACTTATATAAATTTTGCGTATGTCAAATTTTATATTCTACATAATTTTAATATAATAAAAAAAAAAGTAAAATCAGGCCCAAAGTCTAAAATAATATAAATATAGACTAATTGTCACCCGCAACTTCGTCGAATACAAAACGTAAAATTCTGGGTTTCGGTATGAAAATCGTGAATGGCAAATTTCAGTTTTCGACGCCCAGATATAGTAGTTAGGGTTTTGAATTTCGGCTATGCGTTGTCTGTCAGTCAAGCAGTATCACAAGCGTTTTATATATACGTATATAGATAGATAAATTGTAAAGAAATATATAACTTTTAGCGAAAGGGGGGATATAATTAAAAATAATAATATGCGTGATTCTTTGTTTTCATTTTTTTTTAATTATATTTGATTCTCTTTACAGATAAGCAACAATTAAAATATGGTCGAATAGTAAGTACATCGAATGCCTTCGATGGATCAGAACAAGTTAAGATCAAATGCAGTCACACACTATTATGGGCTATGAAAGTGCCGGGCTTAGTGAGTGAGTAAAATTGCTATATTACAAGAACCAAGTTTTATTTTTAAATAATTAATATTAATGAATTTAATTCTTTCATTTTCAAAGACGTACAGTACAGTACAGTCATATATTATGAGAAAATTTATTTTTAGTTTTGACACAAAAAATATGAACCGAAATTTATGGGTTTAGTGTTTTGTTTTTACCATTTTAAACACTATCCAATTTGTAAAAAAAATAACTTAAATGTTTGCATTGTTACGGGTTCTTCAGTAATAAAAGATAACAGCTTAAGTATATAATATAATTGAAAGAAATACACTTAAACTTAATATCATAACCAATATCTATGATTAGATGGCAATCTGAATATTCGCACTACATATACTTATACATAGTTATATGCATACTTAAATAATTACTAAATAAAAATAGTATAAGTAACTTAACCTATCAATTGGACGCCAGGAGTGTTTTTCTTATTAAAATGGTGGCTGGACAAATTATTGTAGTATCGGAACTCTGTCAAAACCAAAGAACATGCTGTTCCAGTGTTTATTACCACTGAACAGTGAAGACTGCATAACTAGTGAGCCACTGAGTATAAGGGCATTTCATTAGGCGACGACAACACAAAAATATAAATGATTACCATCAAATAATTTACACTACTTTAATAGACAGTTTCTAAATGTATTCTCATTAAACTATTAAACTTACCCCTATTCCACAAAGATATCAATAATAATATTAAATCCCTATTAACAATTAGTATTTCTCAGATTCAAAAGTATATGTTGTTACAACGAGCGCTCATAACGTTATTTTCGCAAACTGTGTATTGCACCTTGTTAAACCTTATTCCCGTTTTACCCATACATTTTAATTTTAATTTAACTATATTTTATAAACACATACATTTTCATTTATAACAAACAGAAAATAAATGAGTTATATAAAAACAAAAAGCAATGATCGAAGTGAGATTTGAACTCTGGTCGTGCTAACAAGGTTGCTACAAGTAGCCACTGCGTTGTCTGTTACCTGTCATACAGATTTATATTACATAATACCTATTCGTAATAGCAAAATGTAAATAGTTGACATCACAATTTTTTATACATAATATTTATATGGCAAAGTTTGTTATTTAAAGTAATATTTAGTAAAATGGCTCATGATTTTATAATATCAAATATATGTACATATAGCTAACTTATATAAACTAAAGTAAGAGCTATCAAAACTGATCTTAGAATACATAGATCATAGATAAAGATCATAGAAACAAATATACATTTTTAAGTAAACAAGAATAATTAAAATAATAAAAAACGAAACGTTTTATTACGATTTGTAAAAACTGTCAAACGTAGTAAATTGATGGAGTTTATATAGTCCCAGGGTTATATTACTGGTAATATTACAAATATATATATAATATATAATTAGTAGTATTTTGTAGAAGAAGATAATATATAAGTAGTATTTTGATTTTTATGTGTTTAGATTGTTATACATATGTTTATTTATATTATATGTGTATTTAATTTTTTTTTTTTTTTTCAGATAAATAAAGTCACGCTATGCAACACCGTAGTGATTCCATTATAACGTATGATTAATTGGGTAATAGGTTAAATTTAGTTTTAATAGGAGAAATTGTTATTCTAATGCTTTACATTAAATTATTTATATGCCTTAGTTGTAAATTATTTTTGTAACTTATATATTAGTTATTAGTCATGTCTTAATATAGAAACTGATTACAATTGATGAATTTGACACATATACGTAATACTTACTAGTTTTTATATTTTTATTGTTTTATTTTTAATTTTTTTATTGTGATTTTGCTTAAGATTTTGTGTTGTAGAACTTAATTCAAAAATATAGTTCCTTAAATATAGAATAATTTGAAAATTGATACTTTTTATTGCGTTATGTATGTTTTGAGTTTCTAAATACTGTATTTTTTTATTTAAAATTTATTTTATATATTGTTAATATGGACCTATTAAACTTATTGTTTTACCAGTGAAAAGAAATAATTGTCAATGTCATTTTATTATGAAATTAAAAATATATATTTTTTAATTATTTGCAGCTCTGGTGTCTTATTGTAACCTATTTTTTTTTACGTGAGGAAATCCTTTACGGATACCAGCCCGATTGGGGGGAGTCGGACGTGGTTGTGTGGGACTCCGGACTGTCAGATAGGCCGTCCGTATACCCACTAAAACCTCACGGTGCTCCTTCTCGACCGCCACTAGCCGAGGCCACGGGATCCCCCAGTCTTCCATGAACCCCGGCGGCGGGAGCCAGCATTGCACGTCGCGGAGTCAAGGGTGGTGGGCAACCTCGACGGCCTGCTAAGAGTAGCACGCGGGAACGACTTGGGCCAGGTGACTAGGCGATCAGCTTCCCCAAGCTGAATACCCTCTGTCCGAAACAGGGCGGAAGGCGGCGATCTTGTGCCGCCCTCCGGCGACCTGGTCGTTTGCGGCGAAGGGCGGGGTTGGCGGAGGCCTCCCTCGCCCGTTCCGCCGCTTCCTTCTCGTCCTATTGTCACCTAACTAACATACAAAATTTTACGAAATTTCTATTATTGTATAAATACGCTAAAATCGAAAAGAGAAAATAAAAAATCTTTGTATATAGCTATTTATATACTTAAAGCTTTTATGGGAAATAAGTGCAGAAAGTGCTAAGTTAATTTAGTATAACGTGCAAATGATAAGGACAACGTTCAATATACGGTTAGATATATTACAATAATACGTGTCCAATTTCATTTAACTTATATTTTTAAACATTTTTTAAGTGTTATTTGCACACTAAGGAAATTGAAAAAGACATGAACGCATGGCTTAGCGGTCAAAGCGCTTGAACGGTTTTCAAGAGGCGCGGGTTTAAATCTCGCTGCGTTCAAATTTTTATACGTTTTCTAAATATATATTTTACAATTGACTTATTACTTTAATTATCTCTTATCTTTATAATTTCTAAATAACTTGAAATTAACATGAAAAAATAAAATTCTATGAAACGTGAAAAATGTAACTCAACTGCCACAAAATTAAGTGGTTGCCAACAAAAGCCAATATTTTATGCAAAGAAATACATTAAATTACTAGAATTCATATAAAACACACTATTATACCATATACATATATATATTTTTTTAACATAATTTTTTTTAAAGTGTTATTCGCACACTTAGGAAATTGAAAAATACATATTTAGAAAACGTATAAAAATTTGAACGCAGCGGGATTTGAACCCGCGCCGTCTTGAAAACCGTTCAAGATGTTGCTTGAACGGTTTTGACACGTGACGATGAAAGTCTGAAACTAATGATAAAAGTATGGTACGGGAAGCAGAATAGTATCTTTGCGAGATTGTACTATTTGTAATATATTAGGACTTTATGAAATATTGGGCAGTGATTTAAATTTAAGTAAGTAAAGCCGAGCATGGAGTTTGTAACATTCACTGACAAATGGTTATTTATAGTTTAAAACAAGTCTTGCGTTTTTTGCGTTACAATACTAATAATACAGTATGTAACTTTTCCTATATTTTATTAACCGGCTTTAACTTTGACATATAAACAAAGTATATATGTTTCCTGACGTAACTTCCTGTTTTGCTAATATTTTCTTACGATAAATATTGTATGTAATCATAAAATAATACAATGCTTATTTAAATGGAACGTTTGAAAGAGTGTTAATGAACTCTATATCTAATTATAAATATTTATCGCCTCCACCGGAATTTCTTTCTATAGATATCTATAGAAATAAATGATCAATTTCTCTCATTCTGTTAGATAGCAGGTTCCCGCTGCGTTCAATTTTTTATACGTTTTCTAAATATGTCTTTTTCAAGTTTCTCAAATCTTTGAAAATAATTTAACATGGACATTGACTTAGCAAATAACAACTTGTGCAACATCAAAATACCACGCTACGGATTTTCGACTAAGATTGCTTGTTTAAAAGCTATTTCATTATTGTGTACTAAAAATAATAAATTTTATTTTTTCATTTTGCAAGTCTTATGTTAAAATAGAATATCATTGTAACACTATCATACGATAGTAGTATACACCTGCTAGAAAAATTGAAAGTGTTTTGAATTTTACGTAACTTTTTATATATATTTTTTGCCTACTCCTGACAATAGTCAACCATAAAAATAATAAAGTCGTTCAATGTTCCCTTTTTTTTAGCTCTCATATAATGACGTCTAATGTTATTAAACACGGCAGTCAGTCTTGTTTTTATTGGATAAAAATAATTACTTAAAAACTTTTAAAACAGTTATTTTGCAAGGTATAGTCAAATCTTTATATGCCTATATTTTTTATTAGAATATTTTTATAGGTAAATTACTAGAACATTAGTAGTATGAAATACATGGTTTTCATATAGCACACATACCTACTTAAGGGAAACGTGTTCAATACCTGTAATATATTGACGTCATCAATAAATTGATAGCGTCACCCATTTTCATATCGAATTATATCGTGAGTGGGATATTAGCAGCAATATATGCTATTGTTTACACATCGAGTCGAGGTCGCGGAGGCTGCGCGGGAGCAGTGCTACCAACATTACGCGGCGATCACGAGATATCTCTCATCTTCCTTATCGTCAGCTGATATTAGTTGACTTGCACACGAGCTCCATTGTGGTCCAGGTTCATTTAAGTGGTCACCTGAAGTATAGTACCTAGAGTAAGTATATTTTCAATCTTTGTTAATCAAATTTGGCATAGCAATCAAATGCCGAATCTGTTAAATTTTTTTGTTCATTATTCTTATTATCTAAATCGAGAAAACTATGAACGCCTAATGCAAGCTGTGTATGTAATAGAAAACTTCACATGCTAGAACCTTCTAAAATGAATAAAAATATAGTCTATAGTCTAACTCTTCAATGAGAAAATTAACGTAGTAATTTCGAAGCTGCCTCAGTCACATGCTCGGGGGCACCAACATAAGCATAACTGCCATTCAGTTAGTTCTTGCGCGTCCGTCGCGTTGTACGTGCACTGTGCTGTCCCTCGACTCGAATCACGATAACTGGTGCGTTATTAAATACAATTTTCACACTGATTACTTAATTAATAATCCATATTTAAATTTAAGTATAATTAATACTCGAATTTAACATTGTTTGTATTAAAACTTATTGTATAAGCTAATGCGTTTAAATACTGGTTTCCTATCAGGTGAATTTGCCGAGAACATGGAACTAATTTACTTTATAAGTATTTAATATTTTTCACAATTTTAAAATAATAAGGATATAATTTATATAAGATGAAAGAGCGCATGTTTCATTCTCATATGTATTTTTAAATGTCTACTTAGTAACTATTTAAACAAATTTTCTTCTAACTTTATTAAAATATTATATTATATTTAATTATATCGCTGATATGCTTTGTCAAAAACGATGTTTGTATAACCTCCTTTAAGTTTAATATTCACCAGTTTAGTATTTCACCATGATATGTATAAGTAAGTTTTATAAAATGCTGCAGGCGTTAAATGCTATATTCACACTATTGGCTATATTCACAAAAACCAGCTTTTCTAGGTTTGCTAGAAAGAATCTAGTGTCAGGCACTCCGTTCTGCACATTAAGGTCCGTTTACATAATTCGTTCAGAATTATATGTTTTATATTAACATATCTATATTTGTTATATAACTCCATGCAAATACTTCGGACTTGTTACCCTTTTATTTTTTTTTTATATGTAATCCATTTAGATAATGTAATAGCTAGTTTGTATAGATTTTGAAGTTAAAATTTTGAACTTTTTGCGGACCAAAATCATTTTTATTTTAATTTTATTTCATTTTTATTTTAAATTTGAATTCATTCCTTTTTAATTATTTCAACCCATACAATAGAATATTAAAATTTATAATTTAATTAAACTTCAAATTTGAAATTCAAAACTAATTTGAAATTTTATGTGTAAAGAACTGAATTTGAAATTGAAAACATGAATTTGCTGTGGAAAACTTGATGATGATAGATATAAATTAAACAATCGTCAAAAATTGAATGTAGCAGGATTTGAACAACAAGCTAAATTGACGTAAAAAATTACTTAGACTCCAATTTTACCAACATTTGCTGATTACTCTCTACTAATATAATAGCTTCTGTAACTTTTACAGCTTGTTATTATATGATAAAATTATGTTATTTCTTACCATAAATAGCACAAGCAAAAAATTCATTTTGCTAATTGCATTGAAACTGTGTTTTTTTAATTTTTAAAACATTTTAACATGTTCTTATGAAATAATAGTCACCTTTAGAAATTATTATCGCGATTGACTGTGACGCGATTGAATTATTTTCATTTCTCCGCTGTGTTGAAAAAGATAAAGCACGGCGTGGAGTTACGACACTCAACACAATTTATTATCTCGAATTCAAGTAGTGCTGAGCACTGAGTCTGACACAGGATTTCATCTGACTACCGTAGTATACTCTTGAAAACGTGAGAGATAGAGCAAAAAAACACCTTGATATGATATGATATATAAAGAAATAAATTAACTAGGTTATCAGGTACACTGAAAATTTTGTATTCAAAATATTTTCATTTAGCCATTCCAGTTAATAGAATGCAGTATTCGTTTCTAGTAATGAATTTATAGGGCACAGTCTAAGACATCTGTACTGTATAAGAGATAGTGAATTGATTTCTGCCATACATTACCTAAGACAATACTGAGAACAATTAATTTCGCCTGGATAAGAAACGACGCGACGTCTGTATTTATATAATTTCCGACTACAACTCTAACTAGATTCTAGTTAGGTGCAATACACCTATACATTTTATTATTTCTCTATATAGTTTATATAATAAAACATTCGGGATATGTTTTTTATCATATAATATATTTTCCTAATTATATATATTCCTATAGCTATTTGTTTAAAAAAATGGTTGCATTGGCAGTATAAATCACAGTTCGTTATAACAGTTTCACTAATTTACGCAATTTAAACTTTACAACATAATCCTATATCACACATACTAGTTTAAATTTGGCTTAAAATATTAGTTTATCGCGATTCAAGATGTAATTCATCTTCATGTCTTAGAATCTGACATTGCTTTGAAATATCTTATAGGTAGATAAAATTTATCGGTAGAGGAGCAGCACGTTTGCACTTAAGTTTGTTTAAGATATCCTTATCTGTAAAATAAATTATATAAGGGCCGTTTTACATGTAAAAAATGGAAAAGTTCAAGTGCTTATCATAAATTTATTTTTTAACTTTAACTGATATTGTCTTTGATTAAATTGCGTATTAGGATGATGTTAATTATTGTAAGCTATAATTTTAATTCAAATAATAATACTTTATCAAAAAATAATAATTATTAATATTGATATTTTAAAACGTTGAAAACTAAAAATCTTGTTACCATTGAATCATCATATATATATATAGCTTAATTATGTAAAACATATTGTATGCTAAGTAAGTTAAATTAACTAACTAAGACAATAAGTTAAATTTATATATTTTATTAATTAAGTCCATTAACACAAATTGATATTATTTAATTGCTTATGGCGTTACAGATACTTTAAGTTCAAAGTGATTTACGGTAAAGTACCCAGTATTCACCTAATATAATAGTCACGAACAGATATATTAGGAGCTAGGAGCACCTAGGAGCAAGATAAAATATAAATCCGACTAAAACCACTTAAATCGTCATAAAAAAACTGTTTACTGCAATTTTTCTCTAATTCGACACAGTCAAGTTATTTTATACGGCAAAAGAGCTATTTAATATATTGAGATAGAAACATTTATTGAAAAATACTTATTAAAAACATTGTACCTTATATAAAAATAGGTGAAATAAATATTGTAACATTTTTTTACTAACTCTAGTCAGACGATAATAAGGTACTGGAATTATTTAAAGTAATTCCTATTGAAACTGCATACCTACAATTTCTGCATACTTGTATGATTAAAATGTGTCGGCGCAGCGCTGTGCTATGACTAATATTAACAAATATTGTTTTAAGGCTCGATAGATAACGAGTAATGTACAAAATCATTTATTTTATACTAGCGACCCGCCCGCGGCTTTGCCCGCGTCAACTATAACTGTTTCGTATTTTTGGCCTTTTCTTAAAAAACAATGATTATTGAAAAAACTAAAATAATGAAAGAAAAAACTACAAAAAAAGAGCGTAGAGCATGTTCTTCCCTAGACCCTCAAGTGTCTCTATATAAAATTTCATCACAAACGGTTCAGCGGTTCGGTCTGACAGAGTTACTTTCGCATATATATTATTAGTTTATTTACTTTATATTACTTTCATTTACTACATGTTGGCATTGAAACTGACCCATATTTATAATGAATTTCTTCATAGTGGTAATTTTTTTGTCATCAAAAGTCATCCAAATCAGACGATTGTAATTTTTATGCAGCTCCACGCTTTTCTCTCTGTTCTTAGTATTCCTCAATTCGAGATGTTATAAACGCATATTAAATGCCGAAACTTTTTGGGCTCAAAGCCTATCTTCGTCATACCGGAGAGAAAAATTAAAACAATACAAATATAACCATTCTCTGAAGTGGGAATAGAACTCATAACTATCGCGTTTACTACCAGACGCATCGCACTGTGCCACGATGGCCGCAGAGTTCAATAATTTTTATTTGTTAACGAAAACTGCCCACCATACTGTTCAATTTTTACTGTTTTTAAATCCCCCTAAATAAGGGTTCTGTAAGCCTAATCCGCAAAACCTGTTGTCACATGTAGTTTTTTTGCGTCGCTTTTCAAAGTTGCTTATAATTAAAAAAAAATAAGAAAAAAAACTTAGAAGATTGCAGTAGACTGTCAATTCAAATTACATCAAGAAAACACCTTTTACAGAATATAAATTAACCTAATCACTTGTTTATGAGACGAGTAGGATGACATGAGACAGGCAAAAAAAAAAATTTTTTTCAATTCATTTTATACATGTACTGGATTGCATGGATTGCTTAAATAGACACTTTCTAACATGTTTTAGACTTTATCAACATATATTACATGGAACCTACATATTATGTAAATTATCAAATAGCTCGTGGGTTGCGTAATGCGATAGTTATACTATTTAAATAAAATAATGACGGCAGCACAATCCGATTCCTTTTTTATTTACAATTTACAATGTAGTGAACACACCATTGTTCATGAACAAACATTGTACATCCGACTTTAACGTAAATTTAAATATTCAAACTTTAAATTCGGCTATTGACAAAAACTCAGAAATTAAAGTTTATATAAGTTTAATTTTAAAAAAAGAACATCATGAAAATGTCGTAATGTAGTATAATTAAACGACTGCTGGCCCGGAACTTGAGATCGTAAACCTAACGTGTGTCAATATATGGAACTGTAAAATATTTTTAATTTTTTTCCTCATTTACGCAATTTTATGGATAGGCTAAAATATTTGTTAATACATCACTCGACTCTACCGTTTCCTCACTTAAATACTTATCGTGCTAGGAGACGATTTACACTTAGTCATTATTAATTCCAGTCAGCTACCATCATTCTCTTTAAAGTACGTTTTACAAGCTACTCGGTAAGATTTATCTAATTTATTACAGATTTTAGTATTCAACGTAAATATCTAACATGCTTCTACCATTACCACTTTGTTTTAATATATTTCAATACTTATTATTTCCTAATGCTATCAATATATATAAAAAAAACATATAGTAGATTTTTAGGTAATATCAATTAAAAAATTGCACCAGTTTACATAGAATTCGCTGTAAATATATTCATGGCACAAATAGCTGTACAGCATTATTAACATGCCGTCATCGTCGGTTACCTGTTGTGTATCGCCTAAATTTAGTAGATTTACAATACCCACCAACACACCAATTGGTTATGCGCTTTGTACAGCGTCTAGATTTTGACTTATTTATATGTTACCGTCAATGTATGAAACAAATTAATACAATTTCAAAGGATATGTATTTCTTGGAAATATACTTGGAACTTCGAGGTTATTTAAGAATTTTATATGTAAAGATTTTGCATTGTAATATACTATTTTAAACAAGAATAGTACTTAACATATATATTAAAGTATTTTTGTGGTTGTATGTTTTTTCACTACAAATGTATAAAATGATAATAGTCTAATTTAAGCTACACTTAACAGTCTAAATTATTTTTGGAAAAATAAATGACTGTAATCTACTCTTAAATTCATTCCAATGGATAAAATTACTCTTTGGTGATTATTTCTGTGAAAAGAACTATTGTAGGAAACCTATTTAAAGTTCTTTCGACTGATTAATACTACGATATCATATTAATTTTTATTACATTTATTATACATTTCGTAAGTGAAGTCGGTATTGTATAAATTTCCTGGGAATTGTACATACTTTCGATCTTTCACACATTTCCGGTAACAATCATACTCGAGGAGCGTTTGTTGTAAATTGTATAATATGCTTTTGTTTGTAATATAATGTAGCAATATCAATCTATCAAGTTGTCGCAGGTCCTGGAGCTGTTCCAGGTGTCTTAAACGGCTTCCCGTATTCGATGATTGTCACTCAAAATATGATTCAATCTATAGATTTGATTATTACCGTATTCAATGGTTGTCGCTCAAAATATGATTCAATCTATAGATTTGATTAAAAAGTCAATTTCGTCGATTGTCTGGCTTTATTAGTTTTAGAAAAAATTAATTTGAATTGTTTAATAAGGTGTTTAATAGGTAATTGTTTAACGACTCACCCATTACCAAAAGTCCGTACAAATGATAATATAAAAAAAAATGATTTGTTTTACTATTTTAATTATTTGTTAAATGGAATATTATGCAAGATTTATATAGAAAGGTCGAAACATACGCGCTGGCATGCTTTACAAACGATCGACAAGACAAAGGTCAAAATATCGGAAGCTGGAAAATGATACCGGAAAACACTATTGCGGCTCGGTGGCCTTTAAACTACTGTACGAACATAAATTTTAAATGTCACTCTGAATACAGATCACTAGTACGTATTGTCTTTTGAGCAATTGATTTCTTGATGAATTTCATCAGTATAAGTCTCACGAATATAATATTTTGTTAGACTGTTTTACATATGTTTTAACATTTTTTAAAGTGTTATTCGCTCACTAAGGAAATTAAAAAAGAATTATATTTAAACGAAGCTGGATGTAGAATGCATGGCTAAGTGGTCAGAGCGCTTACCGGTTTTCAAGAGGCGCGGGTTTAAATCCAGCTGCGTTTAAATTTTTATACGTTTTTTAAATATGTCTGTTTTACATGTTTAAATTCACATATTATTATAATTATAATCATATATGCACGTCTCATATCTATTAGGAGTAAAAAGATTAAACTTTAAGGTGAAAAAACACGCGATACTTCGAAGGGTACTATTTTATACACTCACTCGTTAGTACTCGTAAAGGCGACAAATAATGATGCTAGACTATTTATTGTATGTTTGGACAAACGTTACTAATTGGCTTAGCGCTGTCAATCATCTAATCTCGTAACAATTATGCAATGTAAATTTTAGGCACAGTATAAAGCACTGTGAGTCACGAATGTGTCCAATGATTGTTAGTAGAAATTCCGCGTTGGTTTCGATGAATAATGTCTTTGATGAGCTAGTGCGCAGTATGTAGAGAATTTAGTAGTAATTTTATACAATAATATAACTATATAACTGTATTATATTAAATGATGTAATTGCATACAGATGAAAATATTTCAACTGGTTTTATCGCGTATATTTTGGTATTGGTATATACATTTTAGAAACATTTTGATTTTTACTTTTCGCCATCATACACATACCTATAGAATGTATCGTGAACTGTAAGTGTGTATGGAATTTGTATGGAATTATGACACGTATCATCCGTGCTTCGAATAAAGCTCTAGTTAAGTAGAGACAAAAATACCTATCCATTTCTCTTTAAAAACACTAAGACAACTCTAGTTATAAATTTATTTACATTTAATCATTCTTCTATGACGTAAATGATATAGTTCTTCTTTTTTGGAACTTAAGAATAATAATTTTTGTTTTCGATATTATATAACTATCAATAATACATATAAAATATACTCTATACTGTACATACATGAATAAAAATTGACACAGCCCATGTCAAATTTTATTTTATCAAAGATCGCTTCAAGTCGACGTTTCGCAGTGGGACAGTGGACAGTGTCTGGCTGTGTGTTCGGATGCTCACTGAGGGAAAAAGATTATATTTAAATTATTTACACTTCCCTACTCTAATCAGATAAGGCGCGGCGTTAAGCTCTGCCATTAAACACGCAACTTCTCGAACTCGGGTGGAATGCGGATTACGAAGTGTCTTGACAGTAGGTTCTCTCTAACTGAAGCTGACAAAAACATCTTACTTCAAACTAGGATATCAATTGTACATAGTTTTCTACAATTATCATTAGACTTAAAAAAATATTGAAGATTCAGTTGATTTAACACTACATAAAAAGTAGCAGGGCTGCAATAAAAACTAACCTTCTGTCGTGTCGTGGAATCAGCGACGCCGTCTCATTGAGCGAGTTTAAGCCGACGTAATACAGTTATAATTTAGGCAAAAAATATGTTGACAATTTATGAAAAAAAAGAACAGCTTAGTTTTTTACAGTACACCGGAAGCTTAAACAATAATGCAATTGACTTATTTATTTTTATGCATATACTGTTTAATGAAATTTAATGGCAATAATATAGTTCGAATATAATTTAATCGTTACTGTTATCGTCAGTTTCCGTGGAAGTTGAAAATGGAGGTGTGTTATTCATATTATACGAGTTATTACTCGTATTAATGCTTCTGTTTGCAAAGTATTTCAGAGGATTTAAAATTATATGCAATAGTACCTATGTATTATATAAAGTAACGTTTTCGTGTATTTGTTATTTAATACAAAAAATATGCAATAATGTAATAAATAAAACATTGTCTGTCTGTTTATTATTTATCATTGAATCATTAATAAAATTGTGCAATGTTTGAAACGTTATATTATGAAATATTGTTTATATATTTCAGCTTCACGCTTTTTCCCGCATAGCAGAGTAATCATAAAGAACCTAGTACCAAGACAACCCGTTCTCCACTTTCCGTCTGAATTCTAGACATTAAGTGTTGAGTTGCAAAACTCAAGAAAGAGAAATGAAAATAATGAAATTATAATCATCCCACCAATTGGGAATCAAACCCCCAACCAATCGCAATTACAGTCAGATATTATCCAACTGTGCCACGATGACTGTACGTAATATTACTACGGTCACTATTTAATTATATCCGAATATTCTTTTTGTTTCGCATAAGTTGTAAAAACAATGCTTATTTTTTGAGTATTATAATATAAATGTAAGTCTGGAATTTATATGAAGAGTGCAATTCCGATTTTAAGAACAGATCAATTTCTGTATCACATAGATGAGAAAGATTATTCTTCTCTCGTTTTATAAACTTTTTCATGTTTACTTTTACTAATGAATATTTTAATAATATACCTCATAATTTACTAATTATGAGGTGACACACTTCGTTTTTTTATTATTAATTAATAACTAATTAAATTAAATTTGATAACTGTGCCTCGACTTAGAGACGTCGGTGGCTATAATTAATGAATTCAATTATAATAAACGTGTTTGTGACTAAACAAACTAAAAAACTAAAATTACTCTAACCATTAATACGATAATCAAAATAAAATTAATTACGAAACCAACTGAATAAATTTTACTGCACTAATAGACACAGTTTAAGTACATATTGTACGTCACACTTGTATGATAATGAGTGTTTATATCTAAAATAGTATTTTCGGGATAAATAAAAATAAAATATTGATAGTTTTTATTAATTTCATGTTTGGGATAGATACTTTGTATCTAAATATCACCTCACTTTACTTGTGGAAAGTGGAGGATGGAGTGAATTGACACTAGGTTCTCTCTGACAGTAAAAAACTATTCTTATTAAATAAGTTGTCCTGATTTACTGACTGACTGATTCATCGTCAATGAGCGTAAACTATTGTAGTTAGACCCATGATCTTTGGTCAGTAGGGTTATTTTGTGGAGTAGAATGAGGAAGGGTTTTTTTAAGTTCTACCCCTGAAGGATTGAAAGGATTGAAGAGTTTGTATAAAAATCCGTCAGCTTTGAAATAATAACATTAAACGAAACTTAAAAGAGGTGGAGCAGGCGAATAGTCGTTCAATTTTTAAAACCTCTTTGTAAATATATATATTTTTTAATACGAGCAAAGCTGCGAGCAACAGCTGGTGTTTAATAAAAAAATATACCTTTTACAACTTTTTTAAGTCTCCAGGAGGTGCGGAGGTTTTCTTCTAAACATATACGTTTAAATATAAAAGAAGACAATACAAAGTTATTCCCTCAAACTGGTCTTAAGTCGCTTGTTTAAAGTTTAAAGTGTGTTAGATTCTCAACCAGTTTGACGACTATTATCTTGTTATCACGTCGGTCGTCACAGTAACAATTGATCGTAACAACTTACAATAATAATAACTGAGGCAATCATTTCTAACCTTGCCACATAGAAAGGTGATCCACTTGCTACTTGATAGTTACAATCGTGTCCCCATTCTGTAAACCTAGATCTAGATCTAGATCAGAATCATCCTTGAAATATTTGAGATGCAGGTTTTCGTTATTGCCGGTGACCTAACCTTACCTTTCTTTAAATTGGTGCGGTCTTTCACATGTTTGCGTCCAAAGATACCTACATCAATACCATGTCGTCGATTTTTCAAATGTACCCCTATAGCTTACTGACGCATTAATTTTGGTCACATATCGTATATAAACATATATATTTACTAAGTAACTGACAGACAATAAGCTGAAACTACTAGAGATTTAGCATGCAAGATCCCTTGGGCAGTGTATGGGAGGTTTTATTTTATAAAAAACTTTCTTTTAAAAAGTAAGGGAACGGGTAAAGTCAGTATTTTTATGGGTTACAATCGAAAGTACGTAATATATAAATGGAAGTTATATTGCTATAAGTGTACGCAAGCACAAACATAGTTGCAGCCGACGACTCCTTTTTTTTTAATTTTTTTTTTTATTTGACGTGAGGAAATCCGTTATGGGTTACCCGCCCGATTGGGGACTCACGGTCACGGTGCTCCTCCTCCACCGCCACTGGCCAGGGCTACAGGGACTACAATCTTCCGTGAACCCTGGCGGCGGGAGCCTCCTTTCCTATACTTACAACCTCTTTGAACTTAAATTTCTAATATTCAGTACTTATACTGACATACTTTTACAAAAATAATTAGGTATACAATGTTAATTTCTATTACTGCTTATATTATAATCATAATTAGTAGAAATGACGGGTACAGTGTAAGTTATCTAGACTGACATCTTCATTAACATTATGAGTTTCACTTTTTATTACCTTACTGCGACAATGAAATACTTTGAAATAAGTAAAATGTTTTAAATGTTATTACAGATATAGTTTGCGATGACATATCCTCCATTTACAGTTGGACATAATCTATATTTTTTATTGGTTTCAGTTACAAAAGGAACACATAGACCACCAAAATGGGGGCGATGTTCCGGAGTGAAGAGATGGCGCTCTGCCAGCTCTTCATCCAACCTGAAGCGGCGTATACTTCCGTTTCAGAACTTGGAGAGGCTGGTACTGTACAATTTAGAGATGTAAGTAGTCTCCACATCAATACATATAATAAAAATGTAACTGATCGCTGTCTGCACATAAAATATATATAAAAATATATGTTATAAGCGGTATTTATCAATATAATATAAGAATTTAAAACAATTATGTTTAAAACTTTCCCTAACATTTAGTGTTGTTTATTTCATTTCAATCAGTTCATAAACAAAAAAGTAAGAACCAATTAAATTATAAATTTAAGCAAAAATATCAGATTTTTTTAATTACTTATTAAGAATGCCATTAATATAAAGTTTAAATACATTTTCATTAAGAATTCACTGGTAAACAAATTTTCTGAGTTTCAAACAACAAACCTCTTAAAATGCAAACACTCAATTTGCACTTGATCTACTTTATTAGTACTTATTTAGACATCTAAATAGTATGTAGATAAACACAAGTCCCACAAAGCTTTAACAAGTAATTTATTATACCTATTGAATATAGTTATAGAGAAAAATCACCATTATACTACCATTTTAGACACTCACAGGTATTTTATCATAAACTGAACGGAATATTAAATAACTCTAATAACTTAGCATTGGATCGTATCAACTTTATTTATTAAAAATACACTTTTTGAATAGATGTAATTTTTTAACAAACGTCTTTTCTTACGATCATAAATTGTTAGTCAATAGACCAATAAGCGATATTTGTTAAAATACCGTCAAAAGAAACAAATTGTTTAATGACGTCAAATTATTTTAATTATTCTATAGTCTACTTGGAATTTTGGTCAAGTGTGTACTCAGGAACACATTATGTTTTAAATAAGGTACTTAAGCTAAGTCTTGATGTTCCGAAAAACTATTATATGGGTATAATAGAAACCCATTATTTGCTTTGAAAGCGTAGCAACTGTACAATTTATTTTTTGTATGAACCATAACTTATTTTCGTGTACCGAGTAAGTACGTGCTCGTAGCGACTACCAACATAGACATTTTAAAAACAATATCAAATAAACTTTTATTAATCTATTTATAGAAAAGCTTTTATTTAGGTAATATTTTATATTAAATTATGTGAACTTGGCCAGTCACGCCTAACCAAAGGTGAGCAAGTTATTTCGAAGGTGGAACTTGGCAAGGTTAACCACTTACAACTTTCGTATTACGATTTATCTGACACTTGTACAAATGATGGTTGCATAAAATATAAAACCATATATATAACATTTAATAGTACTGTCATTCAAAATCTTTTTCAATTTGAATAACTGTGTCGAAATTTTTGCGTATATTTCATAGGTTAAGAGATCCTTGAGACCAGCTATTCCATTATCCAATTTCCACCCATTTATTTATAAGTTTACATTACTTGTTTAGTAATATAATGTGCTACAGTGTTAAAATGTATGTATCAATGTATGATATCAATGGCTCTATCACATATCAATGATGTATCAATGGCTAATTAGGAGCATCTATAATTTTTGTTTTAATCTATACTATAACATAATAAATATACGACCAACTGTTTAGGTTAAGGATGTTTGTAAAAATGTAAATATGTTAATATACTACCGATTTTCATTCTTAAATGTTACCACCACACTATTATAAATAAATAAATCCAGAAAAAGGAATCTGTGAAAATTACTTTACTTAATAAAACTTACCTCATATCTACTAATTTATAACACATCCCGCTTTACAATCATTCAAGTCGTTGACCCTGGATTCGCTGGATCAAACAAGAAGGCAATCTGAATCGTTAAACAAATTCCTCCGCCTAAGTGGCGCGGTAACTACTTGTATACACACGAGTATATACCTGCAATATTAGGTCTAATATTTTTGCGATAACAGTTTTAGATGCATTTTATGTTACTTCGAAAAAAGATTACAGATTGGAAATAATTAGAATTTACTTTCTATTTGAAATTTGCTATCAAAAAATAAATTTTAAAATATATAATTATTCTTATCTAACACACGCCAACTTAAATATAACCCCCTTTTTTTGCAATACAAATCTTAAACCACTGATAAAAGCAATATACTAAAAAGAATTGAATGCCTACATGAAATTGGTATAGAAATATTTATATAATTCATATTAGGTTCCAGCAATAGATATTTACACATTTATTAATTTTACAGTTAAATCCCGACGTAAACGCGTTCCAACGTAAATTCGTGAACGAAGTGCGTCGCTGCGATGAAATGGAACGTAAATTGCGATACATCGAAGTGGAGGTGCATAAGGACAAGGTACCCGTCCCGCCTGTTAAGGATATGCCCCGAGCACCTAACCCCAGGGAAATTATTGACCTTGAGGTAAGACATGATTGAATTGCACATTAAATATCTATAAATGTATTATAGAACGGGTTTTACAGATATTATACAGATACAGCTAGATAGAGATACATATCTATTTCTCAATTTGCATGCGAAATGTTATTGCGTAATTTAGCATCGCAATTGCTAGCTTGGTTAGCTACCAAATAGACAGACTAGGTGGATAAATATAAAGACCTAAAGGCCCCTTCATGGCCCCCGAATGGCCTGTAAACAACCACGACACAATCTCTTATAATTAGTTTTACTGTCTAACTGGGCTCTGCCTTGTCTAACGTTCGCGTGTGGCCATTGGTCCCGACATTCCTAAGACGGAAAACTGTGTATTCTATAAAACGTATACGCACATATTAAATATGTAATTTTGAGTGAGCCATATGGTATCGGTTTTAAATCCTCATGTATTTAATTTATTATATACAAAAATGATGAATTGAAATTATAAATATTGACTTTTTAACACAAAATTAAACAGATGAATACGCATCATTATTTTAATAAGAGTAAACGCCATCCATTAAAAAAAAAATACCAAAATTAGTCAACTCTGTAAAATTTCATGCATGGTCTAACATAAAACAACAGATAGGTACTTGTCGAAATGAGAACCTCCTCTGTTAAAAATTATACCTTATTGTATTTATTTTAATTCACACTTTAATTACATCACTTTTTCACTTTGCTTTAATGATAAGAGAAATTAATTTTTGGTGGAGAGTTATGTGATTTATACGCGTACCTACTGCTGTGATTCGATTTAAGTGAAAGCTTCATTCAATTTAATAGAGCAAAAAGAATTTAATTTAATAAGACATTTAAATACGTCATAAAAAATCGATTTCTTTATGCATTAACGAAATTAACGATATTATAAAATATGAATGCAGTTTGTTTATAGATAATAAATAGTATTTGAAATTTTTTTGTATATTTAATATAATGTAAGAATAAAAACGTAATAGAATTAAGTGAAATAATTTATTCATTTAGTTTTTTTTTTTATTTAACAGGCCCATTTGGAAAAGACGGAAAATGAAATTTTGGAATTATCCCACAACGCTATCAACCTGAAACAAAACTATCTAGAATTGACCGAATTAAGGCATGTTTTAGAGAAAACTGAGGCTTTCTTCGTGGCTCAAGAAGAAATCGGGATAGATTCACTGACTAAGTGAGTGGTTATTTTGTTTTTCCACTAATTACATTATACATAACAGTTTGAAAATTTTGTCACAATCTACGCATCTACTTCGTATTCCTTACGGTACGAAAGTTAATAAAAAAAATCATTTGTATTTGTGCTATGAATCATATTCCACTTTTAGCGGCAAAAAACAAAGAAAAACTACTTATACAATACTCGTTTAATAATTTAAAACTCGTTTAAAAACAGCACCTTGAATGGCGGAACCTAGCAGCGCCTTATGTCAGTTTATTTATTTAAAAATAGAATTACATTATTATAAAGTATAGCAGAATTATATTATTATATATTATAAAGCAATATAATGTCTTTATAATTTATCAAAGGTCACTTATATCTGATGAAACCGGTCAACAAGCAGCAACGCGCGGCCGTCTCGGCTTCGTGGCTGGAGTGGTCCAACGCGAGCGCGTCCCGGCCTTCGAGCGTATGTTGTGGCGTATTTCCAGAGGCAACGTCTTCTTGCGCCGCGCTGAGCTTGAAAAACCCCTCGAGGATCCTAACACGGTATTTAACATTATTTAATTGAAGTTTTAGTTCTAATTCAGTTCATTATATGATATAGAATTACAAGTCCACGCATTTTTGTATCGGAATAGGAAGAATGGTTTCAGGAAGAAAAAAGGATGATATATAATACGATATGTGAAGAAAACAGTTTTTTTTTTGTAATAATAAAATAGCAACGCAAAATAATTATCGTTTACTTATTCCTGAGTCCTATAAAACGTAGTATAGAGAGGCTATCGAGGCTCAGTGGGATAGCGGGCGAGATGGCGATGGTTATAGGTTCGAATTCCTCTTGAGGGAAACTTAAAGTGGAGAACGAAATGTCTTGACACTTAATTCTGTCTGACTTCCCCGCTATACGAGACAAAGCGAGATACTGTTTTTTTGGCCATTTGTATATATTAGGTAATCGTAATAGGAGTAAATTTATGTTTACTTTTACAGGGTAATGAAATCTACAAAACCGTATTCGTCGCTTTCTTCCAAGGTGAACAACTCAAATCTCGTATCAAGAAGGTATGCACCGGCTTCCACGCGTCACTGTACCCGTGTCCGCCCTCCAACACCGAGCGACAGGACATGGTTAAGGGAGTCAGGACTCGTCTGGAAGATCTTAACATGGTATGATAAAAATTAGAAGTAGAATTAGTATAATTTATTACAATGACCGAATTATATCCAGCAATTATTTCGTGGACTATTAAACATAAAATGCTATTCTTTCCCGTTCACGTAGGATAAAATCAACTTATATTAATAATATTATTCCAAAATAGGTCCTCAATCAAACCCGGGACCACAGGCAGCGTGTCCTCGTGAGCGTTGCCAAAGAGCTCGGCAGCTGGTCTATCATGGTCCGTAAGATGAAGGCTATCTACCACACATTGAATCTATTCAACATGGACGTCACCAAGAAGTGCCTTATCGGCGAATGCTGGGTGCCCACTGCTGACCTACCCAATGTTCAAAAGGCTTTAGCTGATGGATCGGTATGTGTACTTCAAATAAATAATAATACGCTTTAAAGCAACCTTTTCATCTTAAGTTAATAATGTTTTATTTTTTTATTTATATGAGAAAATATTAATAATGATATTTAGATCATAAATTTAACATACACATATGTACTTTATTACAAGACTCCTATATATTCTGCTTGAATATATTTAAATATGACAAATTATGTTCCCTCTCGGAGGAATAATTAGACTAACATTGAATTGGAACTATCCCTGGCTAGCGCATTTATAACGAAAGGCTAGGTATTTGCACACACAAATAAAAGATTACAATATAATATATTTTTCCTATAACAGAACGCGTGCGGAAGTTCCATTCCGTCGTTCCTAAACTGTATCGAAACTGACGAAGAGCCACCTACATTCAACCGCACGAATCGCTTCACCCGCGGCTTCCAGAATCTTATCGACGCGTACGGAGTTGCATCTTACAGGGAATGTAATCCAGGTAAAATATCTCTTTCTTGTAATTATAATTGTCTTTCTTAAGGTATATATTTTTTATTCAATACGAAAACTTTCATTTTATATATGGACTACAATACAATACTTTGAGCCTACCTTCCCTATATAATATTAAATATTGAGTATTTCCAGTAATGTTAGGAATGTTTGGATATAAACGTTATACTATGCACAACAAATACAATTTAATAATTATCGTAGTTGACGACGATTTCTAATATCCAATACAAAATAATAAGGCATTTTTATATTATTTCAGCACTCTATACAATCATTACTTTCCCCTTCCTGTTCGCTGTGATGTTCGGAGATTTGGGCCACGGCTTAATAATGGCATTGTTTGGCGCTTGGATGGTCATTAAGGAGGTGTCCCTCGCCGCTAAGAAATCAAACAATGAAATCTGGAACATTTTCTTCGCTGGTCGCTACATTATTCTTCTCATGGGTTGCTTCTCCATGTATACTGGACTTGTTTACAACGATATCTTCTCCAAATCGATGAATATATTCGGTACATCGTGGGTCGTCCCCTATAATAACGAGACCCTTGAAGGGAACGCAGCTTTGTCCATGGACCCGAAAGTTTCATACATCAATACGCCTTATTTTATCGGTATTGACCCTATCTGGCAAGTAAGTAATTTTTAAATTTTAAACTTTTCAGGGTAATATTAAAACGTTTACTTTATTTAATATTATAACTGAATTCGGCCACTAAAATCTGTAGTGGCCGAATTGAGGCAAACTGCTGTATAAGAGCAACTGCACAAAATATTATATGATTAATTAATAAATTTTGGTTCTAGACTGCTGACAATAAGATTATTTTCTTGAATTCGTACAAAATGAAGCTGTCCATCATTTTCGGTGTCGTCCACATGATCTTCGGTGTTTGCATGAGTGTCGTTAATTACAAGTAAGTCAATAACTAACGTAAATAAATATGTTGCTGTATTAAATTTTAAGATTATTAAAATTAAAATTCCTTTTTTTTCATCAGCTTCTTCAAACGTCGTTATTCCATCTTCCTCGAGTTCATCCCACAAGTCGTGTTCTTGTGTCTCCTCTTCTTATACATGGTGTTCATGATGTTCTACAAATGGGTCGCCTACAGTACTTTAAGTGAAGGTATATATATAAGATAGCATAGCAGGGTATTTTAAATCAAGATAATCCGTTCAAAACTTTCCCCCCGAATTCGAGACATTCCGTATTGAGTGATAGAATACAATGCTGCGCTTAGTGTTACCAGAGTGGACAAATGAAAATATTGTAATCTGAGTGGGAATCGAACCCACAACCAATCACGCAACAGGGTATTTATGTACAATTTTTGTTTATTTTACTTGTTAACATTAGGTAATGGGTGTCGTGACAGTAATTAAGAACAAAAAACATTAGAACGATTTCATGAACACCAATCTTGAAGAATTATTACATAGCAAAACTATTTTTACTTATACTAATTTAATAGCTTCAAGAAATTGAATCAATTGATAAAATAAATAAATTCTTAAAATATGATAACAAAATATAGTCTTAATAAGATCATTAGTTTTCGCAATTTTTACACATTTTAAATAAAACAATTGTAACCGGAACCACTTGGAACACTTAACAGTATATTCTTTTCTGACTGGAGTATATTCTTTTCCCAGATGAAGCCTACACTCAAGGATGTGCACCATCAGTCCTCATCCTCTTCATCAACATGATGTTATTCTCAAGTACCGAGCCGGAGGGCGGCTGCAAAGAGTTCATGTTCGAAGGCCAGGGTTTGATCCAACGTGTATTCGTACTTTTGGCCCTTTGCTGTGTGCCTGTCATGCTGTTGGGCAAACCCCTGTACTTGCTCAGTGCAAGTAAGAAGAATCAAAACGCTAAGGTTTGTTGATAATTATTTATTTAAAACATTGTATAAAGTGTATTTATTAAATATTACTATTCAAACATTTAACCATTTAGTACAAGATTGTTCTAAATATAGTACACAAAGATTGGAACATACAATTATCTGCAATATAAATGACGTAGGAGCTCCGTTTAATATAAAAAATCTAAAAAGTAACATATCTTAGAAAGTTATAATAAATTTAAAATATCTCAAATACATCTAACTCAAAATTTAAACAATCAATTTCACTACTGCTGTGTCGTCCGTATTGCGTGGACACTCCAGGTAGAATGTGTTAAAAGTGGTATAAGGTAAAAAGTGTATTTATTAGTCTATAAGTTGAATATATTTTAATATTAACTACATAAAATATTTTATTTTAATATGTTAAAGTTATTCAATAGTGGAACAGTACGAGTGTAAACACGATTGGTTATGGGTTCGATTTCAACTCGGAGGAAATATATTTAAAATATTTTCCCGAAGACAAAACGCGGCGTTGCGTTCCGCCAATCAACGCAATGTCTCGAATTCGGGCAATGTGAATCTTGGTTCTCTCTGACGACCTTGCATGCGGTGAAAAAGCGGGAATCTGTTCTTTTAAGTTAGGAAAAAGAGAAAATAAATTTTGCTTATGATTACATTTTTATTGTATGCAAAATCATCATTTATTTTACCTACAAAGTTAACACAATAAATCTTCATATCTACATCGATTTTCATAATAATCATTGAACTAACATACATTTACAGCCAAAACAGTCTAATGGCAACGTAAATCAAGGCATTGAAATGCAAGAACAGGCTGACATTAGCGCTGCTCCCAAGTCTGAGGCGAAGTCGTCCGGCGGCCACGAGCACGAAGACGAGCCCTTCAGCGAGATCATGATCCACCAAGCCATCCACACCATTGAATATGTCCTCAGTACTATATCTCACACTGCCTCGTATCTGCGATTGTGGGCCTTGTCTCTCGCTCACGCAGGTAACTGTTATATTAGTAACTCAGGTTGTTCGTACTGTGTCTGTATGTCGTAGTTTTTCTTCATAATAAATAAGATTATTATACAAATCCCCACAAAGCTTATGAAAACTTACGATTTTTTTTTAATAATGCGATATACTGAACTTGGAAAGCCGTTGTCGTGATGTTTTTGACTGTATGTCATAATAGTTGGTTAGTTAGGTTAGGATTCCACTCTGGAAAATATAATTTATGTATAATCCCTCCTTGATGCTGGATAGAGGAAACATAGAATGAATTCTATGAATTCTTCTTCTATGAATTCACCGTGCCTGGGCGACCTAAGTGTAGTGTACTTTAGTGGCCTCGTAAAAATGCATTAACAAGCCGAGATCGTTTAATAGGTTGTAGAGAGATTTCGCTGCTATACCTCTCGCGACAACTTCTACCGTATACACAAAAATGTATAAAATTTAAAATGAATAAAGTATTACTAATCAATTGTAATTTTTATAATACATAAGGTATAATGTCATTTTTGTCAAGTATTATAAGCAATCGCTCAAATAAAAAAATATATACATATAATTCTAGAATTGTCCGAGGTGTTATGGAGCATGGTGCTCAAGTTCGGACTTCAGGACCACAACTACATTGGAGCAATAAAGCTGTATGTAGCGTTCACTTTCTGGGCGCTCTTCACTCTCGCCATCTTGGTCATGATGGAAGGACTTTCCGCTTTCTTGCACACATTGCGTTTGCACTGGTCAGTATTTTTTTTTTATTTAATATTATATATATATATATATATATATATTCTTAAATAAATAAAGTATTAAATATAATAATAAAGATAATATAAAAAAAAGGTATATATATATATTTATATTATTATATATGTATATATATTTACGAACCACCGTTATTTTCTTCAACTACCTGCTTTTTTAAGCCCTTTTAGTCTGCAGTCATTTATCACTGCACTCCGTTCTCCACTTTCCGCCCAATTCCAAGATTATGAAGATAAGATTGCATACATGGTGCATGAGTGGTGGAACTCAATGCCGCGCTTTGTTCTTGTCACAACAGCGGAGAAATAAGAATAATTTAAATATAATAATTTCCCAAAGTTGGAATAGAACCTACAACCATTACGTATAGTCACACTGCGCCACGCCCGCGTAAAGCGTACTATAGTGTATAATTATAAAATTTACTTTTTTTGTTTGTAAAAAAAAAAACAATTTACTTACAGGGTCGAGTTCATGAGCAAATTCTACGCGGGCCTGGGTTACATTTTCCAGCCCTTCTGCTTTAAGACAATTCTCGAACAAGAGGATGATGAATAATTGTATTAAATTAAAAAAAAATCATTTAAAATGAATTTAGTTTAGTGTTGATTGCAACAGTATTCGCTTACAAATTTTTAATGCAATAGGTGCAAGGTCACAATGCATAGTTGTTGAATAAAATATTTATGCATATTTATTTCGTTGTTTGATTTGCAATTTAAAATCTCGTAGCCTTTTTTATATATGAAAGGGGCCTCCATGCCATGTGGGGCCTCCATTCTGGTAGCAGCTAGGTCCGGTAACGTAACACCTAACCAGACTGATCCCGATCCCACAATGAATCAGTAGAATGTCTTTTATACAGCTTCACGCTTTGTCAAGTCATTTGGTTCTCCTTTTTACGCAATAAAGTCTTGCTGATTTTAACATCGCATTTTGTCTTACCAAAGCGGCGAAAGTAAAATATATTTGAATAATCATTTCGCTAAGTGGGGATCGAATATACAATATATTTAAATATTTTAAACTGTGGCCTACTTTTACAGACTTATTACGCTTACACAGATAGTTCAAGATGTTTCTAAATTCATTTGAAGTTTTAGTATATTTAGATTGTTGTCAATAATTTTCCCATTATTTTTAATTAATTCCTATAAAGATGTCTGAGTTCGAGTCTACTCACTCAGTACACGCACGACAGTCCAGGTGCACACACTGGGACTAGTCTATATACACTTAAAACATTTAAGGACGCACCAGTACTACAAATCTATTTTCGTTTATTGATTTCAAAAGAACTGTACATTTGTCGTCGCTCACTTCCATCCTGTCCTTGTCATCCTCCTCTGTATTGCCCTAAGTATAGCTATTCTACACTTTATAATTATTTTATAATATAGGTTAAGAAAAATCAGTACTATGATTTGACGTTTAAATCATACTTCAACATAATTCATTTATATCCCATAAAATAATAGAGGAAAATAATAAGTAAAGTAAATTTGCAATTTGTATTAAAAATAAAGAGTAACAGAACTTTTTCTTATGCATAATAAGATGAAATATACAAAATTATTTAATTATAGAAAGCTTTAAGTCCTCAAATTAGTTTTAGCCTTTTCCAGAATTTCTTTCCTAATCTTCGGATATTCAGGATGTATTTTCAATATATGGCGACATACGACTATACACTCGGGATACTTTTTCAATTTTAAATACGAGTAGGCCAATTTGTAGCCGACGGCCAAATCATTCTTGCCGGTGTGAACCCAGGCCTTATCATAGTTACATGCTGACAATTTATAATTTTGCTCTTTTTCTGCTATGTAACCTGAAAAATAAAGATTAATTAGAACTGAATGTTTTATGAAGGCTATGATTGTACTCTGAGGCTTTCACTAACATTGTAAAATGCTCCACTAAGAGCCTGCATGCATTCTTCCAAATATATCCTAAAATATTCAAAAAGATTACTTAAAAATTAGCGCAACTCACGCATAAACTCCAAAGGATTTATTTTAATTGTACAGCGACAACAATACTTGTTGAAAAATCTTGACTAACGAGAAGCCTTGATGCGTTAACCACTTGTTGCCTAAGCAACGAGTACGGGCTTTATACAGACGCGTATGGTAGTGTGTGATATTTATTTCATTAATTTAATGTAAGTATTTTAAATATATTATTAATAAAAATGTTGGCTTTCTGCACTTCTACGTACTTTTACGTACTTTCATTATAATAATGAGTATTTCTCTCACAGGTAATAAAATACGTCTTTTTATTATGAAATTTAAATACGTTATATATTTTTTATTAATATATAATATATATGTTCTATTAATTCGCATTATGTATAATAGAAATTAAATATTTAAATTACGTAGTATTTAAGTACCTAAATATTGGAATGCAGCTGCGCAAGAGTTGTTATGAGCTATGATTTTAGTTAGAATCTCCTTAGCAGCATCCGTTCTGCTAGAACTTATTTGATTTTCCGCAACTTCCAGCCAGCATCTAAAATATCCACATAGGCAAATGTTAAAAGGCTATGTACGAGTATTTTATTGAAATATATTTATTAACTTGCAATGTATTATTAATAAATAATTGTTAATTCGTTAGTTTAAATAGGCCTTTTGACTAGCTGGTTGTGGGTTCGATTCTCACTCGGGGTAATGATAATATTAAAATAATTTTAATTTATCCGCTCTGGTCAAGAAATAAAACGTGTTCCGACGACCAACACATACAATGTCATACATTCGGGCGCAAAGTGGTGAACGGAGTGACAAGACAAAAAAATATATATAGCAAAACATGTGAATATACAGATATAGATTATTACCTTTCTAAGCCATCTGCTTTTTCAGGTGTCCATGGAATAGAAGATATAGTCCGTTTAAGAATATTTTTCGCACGAGTCGGTTGCTTCACTATGTTATATCTTTAATATAAAATTTGTATTTTTGTATTAAAAAAGATTTTAATTTATTTACATTTTTTTAAAGTGTTATTCGCACACTTGAGAAATTGAAGAAGACATATTTAGAAAACGTATAAAAAATTAAGACAGCAGGATTTGAACTCGCGCTCCTTGAAAACCGTTCAAGCGCTCTGACCGCTAAGCCATGCGTTCTACATCCAGCTACGTTGAAATTCTTATACGCTTTATTACAACTTATATTTGTTGTTAGCATCTCTGTAGAGAGATTTTTACAAAAAGAGTTCAAGAGGGCGGGAGTTCATATCCCGATGCGTTCAAATTTTTATACGTTTTCTAAATATGAGCTACATTGAAATAATATTAAGCGTGTTATTACTTGACTCTTCTCAATAAGTTATTAATATGGCGAAATGGAACATTTCTATTACAATATATAAATAATAAAAATATAAAAAACTTACGCATTAGCAATAGCTAATATAAGATACGGATCATCTTGATATCCCTCTTCGGTGGCTAATGCCAATATATCATTAAGAACTCTTTCAGCGCTTGATTTCTGTTTAGTTGCCAGTTGTAAAAGCGCTTGAAGCGCTTTGCGTTCCATTGGCGATACTTCAGCTACTAGCTTCTCTGCTGTTCTTAAAGCTAACAGGCGAGTGTCACTGGAAATTATAATTTAACTTCCATATTTATTTATTTATTAAAGGATTTTTTATATATTAAATCTAAGGCAACGCTTCGTAATTATATTTTTAAAGTAGTATTCACATAAATATTTCAATTTTCAAGTGTTATTCACACCCTTAGGATATGAAAGGCAGCATTCAGCTTAGCGTTCAGAGAGCTTGGATGCGTGCGGACGCTTGGAGCGCTTCCCAAGAGGCGTTCGTTCTAGTTCCGCTGTGTTTACATTTTTATACATTTTCTTAAAATGTTTTTCATAAATAAAACATACCTATACAAATGTACATAGATACAGCTTCTCGCTTTTCCCGCATAGCAGGACAAGCGGAGGGAACCTAGTGTTAAGGGTTCTGCACTTTCCGCCCGAATTCAAGACATTGCTTGATAAACTCAACGATGCGCTTTGTCACACCAGAGTGGAGAAGTAAAAGTAATTTAAATATCGATTGTTCCCCGATCCCCCGAATCGAATCCAAATAATAAATGAAATTGATTATATAGAAAAGGATCTCGGACAGCGGAGGTGAGCGTGAAGTCTAAAGCCTCCACTTGTAACTTGCAAGTCACTGCCCAGAACTGCTCTCCCCTCAACTTAATGCCCTTGAATCCATGAAATGCTGAGGAGTTTCTCCTTTAAACACAGATAACATGAAAGAATCAGTACTCACGAGTCATCGTTACCCATTAAAGGTTCATTGACAGCGTCGGTCTGTTGCGCCAGACAGAGGAGCACCATGCGCCTGGCCGCCAGAGCTCCCCAGCGCGGCGACTTCCTGGCCTGGTTGAGTTGTCGGAGCGCGGCGTTCAGTTTGCCCTCGTACATTGAATACATACCCAGGCAATAGGTGTAACCTGGTGGGGAAAATGTAGTGGTTAGGACTTTCCGTTTTCACTTTCCACCCATATATTAGAGAGACACTAGAAACAACTTGATACGTATACATATTTCCATATTATATCATAATTATATGGTGACTTAGAAAGACATTGTATGTCAAACCTCGCGTTTTCTTTTGCCATACCGATGAAATAAAAATGACTTACTTATAATTTACATACAGTGAAATCCGTTTTATTTTGATTTCGTACGGATATCACAAAAAACACGTCTCTTAAGCGTGAAATCGTAAAAAGTGGGAAATGGAATATCTATCTCTTTTACGTTATTATTTCGTGAAGATATTGAATTTAAGGCTTATTTAATATATTGGTAAATGTATATATATTAAAATTATTTTTTTTGTGTTATGTTAGTGATGACCTTAATTTTATAATTATTATTTATTTTGGTAAAAAACATTATGAAAGAAACCAGTTACCAGTATCGTCTTGACTCTCCATGGAATTCTTTGCATTGTCAATAAGTTGTTCCACCTCCGAAAGCTTACCGCGACGCCATTGCACTTCTATGAGCTGCGCGAGAGCTTCCCAACTTGTCGCCTTCACTGACAATATTTGCTCTAAATGACGCTGTGCTGTTTCCAAATCGACCTGAAAATTTACATGAAAATAAAACACCAGTATTATATTCAAAAATATTTTTAATTTAATTTGAATGGACAAACTGTGGCATTTTATTTTGTCACCTGGCAAGAAATGGGCTGAAAGTGTACAATGGACTAGATCCTAATCCTATACTTATATGGGATACATAGTCCTATTGGTTCTTATTTTTTGTGTAAACTTTATTGGCGGTTGTTTTAACTGTTTAACTTATGGCTTTTTTATATAAAAAGCTGTATATTTTATAAAATAAATAAATATTCCACTATAATTTTATACAAAGCTAGTTGCCACCTGCAACTTCGTTTGCGTGGACATGCCACACTATTTCCATTACACCTTCTGTAGTTTCAAACGTAAATCCTACTTTACCTTTCCTGTTCCCTTAGGAATTTTGACAAGTCCTCCCATAATGCTTCCCTACGAAAGAAACCTACGCTAATGGTTTACGTCCAGTAGTTTCGACCGACGTTTGTCTGTCAGTCACTCAATGCGCGTAACAAATTCAACACATTTTCAACAAACGTTTTTTACATCGACATATTATACCTATGTATATATATTGTATGTATTCATTAAAATAACATTTGAGAAAATTCTACTTACTTTACGAAACGCCAAATCAGCCATCATGACTGCAGCAGATTCATTATTGGGGTCTGCGTTCAAAAGCACAGTACAAGTTTGTTCACATCTTTCAGGATTGTTCATCTGAAAACAATTGTCGCGTATTCTATCTTATTAATTAACCTGTCGTCGTCGGCAACTTCGTTCGTGTAAATTCGGAGTTTTTGGACTGTTTTACATTCTTATATTTCCCGTAGAAATTTCGATAAATCTTCTCTTAGAGCCCCCTTAATTTAAATTCAAGTTCAAAATATCGTTTATTCAAATAGACATATGAATGAATGAATCGTCGAATGAACATAAAGTTCTGCTGAGATGAGCCGATGAGAAACTCAACAGTTGCTCTTTGCAAATATAAAAGTTACAATTTAATTATTTAATACAACCGATGCCAGCCTGCACTAAGCTCAGATCATATCACTTCCACACATTTATATCATTTAAATATGCTTTATTTATTAACATTCATTTTATAGTGACTTTAAATGTCTGCATAATGGCAAATCTGACATAGGTTGTGGAATTGTGTTATAGATGCGTATACTGACACTCATAAAACACTTATTTACTTTTCGGAGGCAATAACTTGGCGCTCCATACATTCCCCAAGGAACTTACATAGCGGATTTCACCTATCAACTCGCAGCACAGTTTCAGCTATGCGTTGTCTGTCTGTCACTCAGCAGTGGAATGGGATTTATATACATAAATAAAAAATATATAGATTTCTAATTAAGTTCAGATAATTTTTTTAACATTTTTTGAAGTGTTTGTTACACACTTAGGAAATACCTAATAAGAATAATAGAACGCATGGCACAGCGGTCAGAGCGCTTGAACGGTTTCTAAGAGAAGCTGGTTCAAATCCCGCTGCGTTCACATTTTTATAAGTTTTCTAAAAATATCAAGTCGAGAGATAATTAGAAAATAATAATTATTAATCAACAAACTAACTACTAACCTGTGCGTACAATTTAGCTAAATCCAACAAAGTACTAGCATCTCTTGGAACTTGAATCAACGCTTCCGAATACAAATTGGCAGCGACAGCCGGTTCTTTCACAGATTTCATTTTCGCCAACGAACACAATATCATGGACAATCGTTTTTTCTCCTCTTCCAAATCCCCTCTCGAATCTATTTCTATTCTTTTAAGAACCGCCATTTGTAAATCTTTTGCTTCTTGCAGAATTAAATGTGTATTTGATTGTGTGTTTTCTTTTAAATCACGACTTTTCGCTTGTGTTAGCAACAGCCGTATGCGACGCATTAAGGTATTTAAATCCTTTTCCTTGTTGTACAATTGGTTTAGTTCTGAAGTTATTATAGAATCCACTTTGCTGTATTGTTTAAGCTGAAAAAAAAATGTATTGTAAAGCTATATTTTAATATTATTTACCATTGCTTCTCTAAAGTACCTAATAAATATTTAAAATAATATGTGTGTCAAAATTTAAACAGGACTAATATAAAAAGACGCATTATATATACGCACTAGCGGTTCGCTCGCGGCTTCGCCCGCGTGAACTATAACTGTTTCGTATTTTCAGCGGCCTTTTTTTTAAAACTAGTTTTATTTTATTTATTTGATCCACCAACATTTGTTTACACGGTACATACATAAAAAAAGAAACATAGTAACCGGAACATAATCTAAGTGTAACAAACACTTACAGGCGGATACAGCATGCAATAAAGAAAGAAAAAAAAACATAATGAGCTCCTAAGGCGAGCTTCAGCAAAACAAAACTGGCAAAACTGAGAAAAAAGTAGTCTATATGTGTCCCAAGTAGTCTATATGTGTCCCAAGACCCTTAAGTATCTCTATATAAAATTTTACGACAGCATATTGGCCGAGATGACGTCACTGACAGACTGACAGAGTTACTTTCGCATTTACAATATTAGTATTGGTTATTATCATCAGTTTTTCTGAAGCAATGTGTATGAAAGAGCTAAACACGATGGATACACACTGTTGAAATAATAAAATTGTTTAAAAAGAGATTGCCAATTATTCATACCTTTATAAGTAGCTCTAAATATTCAAATCTTAATTTATCATCATTTAACATTTTAATGGCATTTTCATAATGCAACGCCGCCTTATCGTATTCGTGCATTTTAACTAATGCTAGTCCAAGTTTCTTTACCAGTTGAATATTTTTAGGGTTTCCTTTTAATGCTGTCTCATATGCATGAACTGCTTGTATTGGTTCTACAAAAATAGGAAAGATGTTAATAGGTTAGGAACATGTGGTGCAATTTTCGATTTTGAAATTGTGATATAAATATGAATAGTATAGTAAATAAATAGAGGCTATTGTGGTGTAGTGGAACAGCGCCTTACTGTAACCAAGGCGGTTGTGAATTCGATATCTACTCTGCAAATGGAAACGAGACAGAGAACGCCGGGCTATGTGGAAAAAAGTGTGAAGCTGCTCTTACATATATATATTTACGTAATTTTACTTATTATTGATGCGGACTGAAGATAACATTTAAATCCATCCCTACTTTCGGCCCTACAGAGGAGACATTATATAATGCGCTTATAAATATTACAAATACAAATGTTTTTAATGCGTTTATTGATTTTTCAAGAGTTAGCCAAAATATTTAAAAATAGAATTCACTTTTATGTATAAACTTCTTTATTTTTATTATATTAATATATTTTAAATCTATGAATATAATTAAAAAGAAACTTCTAAACAATCAATTTTCAAAGTGAGTTTCTATTATAATGTTTAAAATTTTTTTTAACTTACCATGAATTGACATAAATGCATCTCCCATCATTGCATGAGCGTCTGCCAATGGATGATTGTTAACTATATCTTTGAAACAAGACGTAAACATAGCTCTGTCATTTTTCTCTTTCAAATAAATGTGCGCCATTTTGCTGTGAGCTTGGAAGTAATAAGGCTGACCAGGTTTGACTTCGTCAAGAGTCTCTATGGCATTGTCGATATCGCCTTTCTGTAAGGCTAAGTCTGCTCGAGCTATAAGTAAACGGCTTTCTTCCGATGTATAAGATATTTCCTGAATGGCTTCCTAGAAGAAAAAAAATAAATAACTGTATAAGTAAAAGCTAATAATGCTAATCGCACTTATTTATTGTTTTTTTTCTGTCTTTGTATGAAAATATGGAATTATATGGCATTTATGACTTGGACGAATTTACACGACGGTTGTGGGTTGTAAGACAACCCAATTGAAGGAATAATTATAATATAAATATCCAATTGGTACGGTTAGGCCAAATTTAGTTCCAAGACCCAACAGTATCTTCTCTGTTTTATAAATAAGTTTTCTTAGCTCCGCAGACTGCGGGTACTTAACGGTAAAAAAAGAAGGGAATTCAGTCACGTGAATAGCAAGTAGTTGTTTTCTGTAAATCTTTGTACTTGTTGTAAACTGTAAAAAATAATTATAACGGCACTCTAAATTTGATACTTATTAAATATTTCAATATTTACCTGCATAGTTTTGCCTGCTTCCCCAAACAATCCTAAAGCTGTTTGTAATTCAATTATTTGCAAGAACAATGTAGTTTTGTCAACTATATTCAGATCGGGCTCATGCTGCCTATTTAAGTTGCTTCGACTAGTCAATATCTGAAGACTCGTTGTAAAACTTGACAAGGCATCTTGTAATTGATTTAGATTGTTCAAAATAACTCCATTCAAGAAATGATACATAGCACTATCGCGAATTTTGAAGTTGTAACTGAGACACATTTCCAAGCACTGAGCTGCTTTATTAAAAGCTCCTTGTTGGATATAGATTTGCGCAATCAGCACTTGACAGCCTCCATGTGTATTGTCTATATCAACAATCTGTTGTGCCAATTTCTGTGCGTCATTCGCGTAACCAAATAAAAACTTCAATTTCGCCAATTCAAACAAAGCTGTGATTAATCCTGGACACGCTTTGCAAACAGTATCTAAGAGATTTATACAATTTAATACTAAAGCATTCTTTTCCTCTTGCAAGTACAGCAAATGGCCGACAATTACAAATGGCTTTTTAGGTAAATGCTTATTGTACTCCTTATATACTTCCATTAAGAAATCTGGATCTAAATATTTAATGTATGTCAAGCTGTACGGATATATATCGGCCAGTGCTACTTGGGTGTCGGCCGCTTTGTTTAAGAACGATACTGCATTTGAATTTTTACTATTTAATTGTGCTGATAGAAGATATAAGATTGGAAACTTTTGATTTCCTTGCATCTCATACAAAAGTTCAATTTGTTGGGCAATTTGATCGACGGGACCATTTTCAAACATTTGACAAAGAGTCAATCCACATAGTGCAGTTATAGAATTACTATCAATTTTACTAGCAGCTTTAAAAAAACTTAGGGCATCTTTATATTTGCCTTGCAATATGCATTGATAGCCAACTTCACTTAGATAGTCAACATTGTTAGAGTACATTTCAGACGCATATTGTGCAAATCTATATACTTGAGAAAGAACTGCACTTGATCTTCCACATATTTTTGAAAACACTTGTGCAGTGTTGTAAAAGTGGTATGCATTACAAGGCTCTTCATTTTCTAATACAGTAAAGAAAGTATTAAGTATATCAACTGCTTCAATATAATCAGCATTTTTACAGAGGGCTATAAAAATTCGGATCTTTAGTGCATCAATATTTCTTGAATCTAAAGAAAAAATTCTTTCTATAGCATCATATACAGCATCCCAATTTTGATTAGCAAATTCATTTTTCATCTTTTCTATGATGGGTACAAGTTGGCTTGGATTCTTAACTATTAATTTATCTAACAGTAAGTTAGAACCATCAAAATCTCTTGCAAAATATTTAAACTTGGCCAATCCTAATAAAGCATTGACATGTTCATTATTTTTTTGTAGAGCTAATTCGAAACAGTCTAAAATAGAAGGTTGAATTTTGCCTACACTCAAATACATATCATTCCATGCTTTGAGAATTATAGCATCTAAATTATTAGGATCTTTTTTTAGACTTTTATTTATATAATCAGATGCTTTTTCATAACTTTCTCCAAATGATAAAAAGAGACCAGTAAAATAGAAGGATGAAGAAGAAGCTAGTCTACGTTCTTCTTTCAGTTTGGATTCTAAATTATATAAATCTTCCCTTTCATAAGTATTAAGCAATTTGTATCCATATATGAGAGCCATTACAACAGCAAATTTTAATTCTTTATTGGACTGCAGGGGTGTTAAATCATTAATTCCCTTTTGTATTTGTCCTTCCAAAATATTGGATATGCCATGATAGAATAAAAATTCAGCACTGTCTCCGTAATTTGAGGAAGCTTCTTTAGCAATGGTCTTAGCTTTTCCATAATATTTTTCTCTTAAATAATAATGTATGTTACACTTGTACCAAGATATATCCATTTTATTCTAAGGCAAATTTAACCTGAATATCTTTAAATTTATTTATATTATCTTCATAGTATTTAGCGAGAAAGTGACACTTGCAAATCACATCCAGCATGTTTTCATGTGCAAAGCCAAATGCATGCTGTTAAAAATAAAATTTATTACAAAACAACAAACAGTTTACTTAATATAAGCTACATATGTTTACTATTTAACTAAAAAAATATGAAATATGAATTTTCTTGAATAAAAATGGCTTCTGAACCCACTAAGAGGGTTTCAAGTACGATAAATATATATCATAATTCTTAATAATTAAATACTACCTAAACTTTATATATTGAATGATAGAATACCTATTAATATAAAACTGAACTTATGAGTGAAGCAGTAATGAAGAGTAAAATAGTAACATAAGGTACTTAACAAAAACTCAGACAATATTTATTTATCAGATATGTTTTTCAGCAGTCATTTCATATTACAATTCCTTATACTTTTCTTGATTTTTTTACCGTCATAACCAACAGGGTAGTCAAAGAAAATGAAGCACCAAATACTATAGTCCCTGTGTTCTTCCTTTATCCCATCCACTGCCTTTAACATATACCCTATTCTTCTTATATCGACATACAACATTGAATATACTACACCTGAGCTAAAAGCTTTCCAACACCTTTCCCTTGAAACTCCTTTGGTACATTTGTGTGGATAAAGGTTATTTGTTTATCTTTCTTATCATAACTTAATGTTGCTTCTGCTGTAAACATATTTTAATTAAAGTTAATAAATAACAAACGTAAATAGCTACTGTTTAAACTGAGATTTATTAGTTTTATTAAATCTCTCCAATAAGGTCAAGAAGAATTATTACATGTACTATAAAGAATTTGCAAGATTTCTTAGTTTAATGTATAGCAATGATTATTTGTTATAGTTTTAAATTATTAAGGCACATGTAGGAAATAAAGAAAGAAATTTTGCTCACCACTGTGCAGAGTCACAACAAATTGTTGCTTAGCAACATCATTAACAACTTTCAGCGCTTGTGTAGAGAAGGCTCTAGCGCGAGTTATCATTCCCGACATATAGTAATGTTATATGTCTTTTAAAAATAGAAAATTTTCGAATTGCGTCGAAGTTTAAATATTTTCTGATGAGAAAATAGACTGTTAGACTTATACCGGTTCAGCAACTGTCAACTTGACAAATAAATTACGTTTACAAATTATCTGTCAAAAACTATTCCGCTTAACGCATGTGAAGTAAATTGACGAGTTGTTTATTCAATTTATGAATATTTTGCATTTTAATTTTTAATATACTATACGTCAGTAACTAAATTTACTATTGTGCAGAGGTCCATTTTTATGACGTGTAAGAAATATTATGTTTGGAAGTAAAATTAAATATTTATTGTTCAGCTTCATGCTTATTTCTATCATTGTGTGATCAAGTGTCAAGACACTCCGTTCGGGTCCGCCAGAGTTCAATGAAAATAAAATTTAAAAAATTATGATTGTTCCACCGACTGGGAATCGAATTCACAACCAATCGTGATTACTGTCAGACGCTGGCCACCTGCACTATGATGAGGTAACAATAAGTTATGGCGTGAAATATGTATATTTTTACTACTTTCGGTGACCGAAATGAATTTATTAAATTATCTATTTATTAGTGCTTATTTGTAAATATTTCCTTAATAGTCATATACTACTAACTAGTATGATGTTAGATATTAGCAAACACGAAGTTAACTGTAACTGTTATAATTAATATGTATATTTAAGGTTAATTTATTATTGTATAGTAGTTAATAGCTTATTATATTATCATATAGTAGCTAAGATAGGCCATAAGATATGGCTATACGCGTTTCTTAAAGATTGATCCTCTTCGACGGCACGACGACGGCTTACGAGGGCACATAAACACAGTTGTTATAAACACAAACGAAAAGAGGACGTTTCTTTTGCATGTGTTTTTAAGTGTAGTATAACCATCAAATAGAAGCTGTTAATAATCCGCCAGGCCTCCAAATTTATGAACCGAAAAGTCTTTTGACAGCAACTAAGGCAATTCAACCGTATCGAGCTGCTTAAGAAGTAAAAAAGCGTTCATTTTGTAATATTGTTATAATTTTGTTTATTTTTCTAAAATGAATATATTTTAAGTTTTATTAGAATTTAGTTTTATTGTACAAAATTAACCCATACACGATGGGGGATTAACGTACCTCGAACACTGTATGAAAGTACCTTAGTTCTTCTTATTTGTATCACTCTTGACAGAGTGGTCGTGGTCAAAATGTTGTTTTCGTTCGGAGGGGCAGGTATTGCTCGCCGTACGATGTCTCGCCATCATTCCCTGCTCGAAGTCAATCAATACCCCACACTTGGGGTAAATTCATACGAATTCCAGATTAAGTTTAAGTAATAATTATGCTTCTGATATCTAAAACCATGAATCAAACCATTTTTATTAATATGTAATAAATATACTAGTACTTTAAACAATCAGGTATTATTTTAATAACATATTTAATTTGAAAAAAATTTAATGTATAAACCGTACGCACTTTTCCCTAGCTACGTTAAATTGTGAATGATAATTCATTTTTAGATTTGCATCTTTCTTAATTAAACAAATTAAAACCCAGTGATATTACCTCAAACAAGAATAAAGAAGACGGAACACAACATTCTCATTCAAAACAAAAAGACATCCAGACGTCAAAAAATTTCGAGTAATATTTCAATTTAGAGAACATGGTATCAAAATATATTAAGTATGTGTATTTACTAAACTTTGTAGTATAACGAAACTTTATATAGTATTATATATTATATTATTAGTACACGTTAATCGGGAAGCAAGATAATTAGAATTAACAACATAGCATACAAAAAGCATTGCGTTTGTGATGTATTCAATACAAATATTCAAAATTAATGTTAGCTTTAGAATGGCTTTATAAAAAAAAACCACAGATCCTATTAAGATGCAAGATCGGATATGACGTGGCTAGGTTATAATTGGAAAACAAATATAAATGTTTATGAACGTAACAAAACTCATGTAAAAAGATAATATTACTCTCGTTTATGCAACTTTTTTACGATCGCAACAGGTGCTTGTTATTCTGTTCCGATTATATTTTATATCTACTCCAATTTTATTAACACGTACTAGCTGTACGCGCGACTTTGTCCGCGCGGAATTCTAAAATAAAAGTAGCCTAAGTTACTCCTTATTATATTAGCTATCTACTAATGAAAGATACGTCAAAATAGGTCCAGCGTTCAAACGATCGCCTGAACAAACACAGACCGACAAAAATGGTACCGTCTATGTACCGTCTATAAATACATAGGAATTTAGTAACAAACTGTTATTTTAATATTACAAAGAGACACTTCAATTTTATTTATTTGTATATATTAAGATTCTCTAAAAACTTTATTCTATGTAAGCAGATGGTATCTATTAAGTATCTAATTCGAAGAAAGATCAAATAACACATAACATAAAAGTTTAACAAAAAATATTTAAACAAAAGTTGCGTCTCCTGTAACACAATAGTGCTGCGTTCCTCGAGTTAGGCACACGACGCGGACGTATGGCATGAGTCAATCAACAGCTGTGCAAGGTCCGTTGTCCGCGGCGTCGCGGGTGCGCCCGCGCGCAGGTCACAGTCGTACATTGAGCGCAGTGCGCGCTACGCGCTCCGTCACCCACCGTTAGCAGGTGCGGCGTTGAGCTATAGATCCTCGATCACATGTTAAGCGATCTATCTTGTTAGTATATTGGTGTAAATATACCAAATTAATACTTTCCACTCAAACGCCACTTGATATATATGATTGTTTTTGTCATACCATTTTTTTTTATATTACATTATTCATGTAATATATAAATAAAAACCTATCTGTCTATCTTACTTTTGTTCTATAACTTTAACTTTATCCTGAAAATATATGTTCATGTTCAATAAATATGAAAATCTTAATTGATTTTATTGAAGTATATAAACTGTTATAATCCCTGCATTTTATTATCGTATAAGAATATAACCCAATGACTGTAATAGTAAAAAAATAAATGAAGTGTAATGTGAGTTCCAAAACCTTTTATAGTGATTGATCCCAGTGCATTGTTCTTAATTTGTGTTTTGGGGGAGCGGGCTTATGGGGCAATGTGTATCCCGGGACCATCCGGGCCCTTATGCGTTCGCGCGTCATTATGACGCGGATAGTCTCTGCCAGCAGCGTTACCGGAAGTACAAAAAAAGTGAGTATGCTATGAATTGATTGATGATTGAAACAATGATATGAATTAAGGTAAATTAATTGTAACTACAATGTAGAAGTCACTTAATCAACGTTTTTTAAGTATAATGCCTGTTAGTTATGCACAGTTAAAAAATAGTGCAGGCAACATTTTTTTTGTATTCGTTGTTTGTCAATTAGAACTGTGTCTATAAAACACAGTCTACTGTGTCTATAAAAAAAATGATATAAATTTCACCACTATCTCCGCTATATCATGGAATTACCTCAATAATCGTTAAATTAGCGTCAGAAAGTAATTAATTAAGTTAAACAATAAATTTCAAACGACCAATTTATAATTGGTCTTCTATACATAGTTATTTATCGTGTAACAGGTTATAAATGAGAAAATTCTGGAGTGTTATTATTGAACCAAATTGTTGATAGAAAGAAAAGAAGAATACCGTTTTTTTGTAATTCTTAATCATCGAATGTCTGATACTGATGTGAGCTAAACATTTGTATAAATTGTAATTCAAAAGAAAGTATATCTCACAAATAATGTTAGGTGATTCCATTAATAAATTAATATTTATTTAAATCTTGAAATTTTATAATAAAATATTTTTTTATTTAAATTAGTTAGTTATATACTAATTTCTCTTCTAAGCATTAAATGTTTTATATACATTTATTTCTAAAATTTTAATAATAACAGACGTTCACCGGCTCCTAACACATACGCATAAATATATGCGACATATGCATATAATACCTAAACATAATACTATTTCGATTAGATCATCGAGTAAATCAGACTGTGAGTCATTTGGTCTAATATTTATTGCCCTATAAAATTCTTATTTAATAGACTTTTCTTAAATTACCCACAGTTGCAGTATTTTTTTGCGTATACGATAAAATCATAATATTTTTTAGTCAAATAGCAATAATTATAAGCAATTATAATTGACTAATTCATTATTATCCTAATAAAAAGACAAAATTACTAAAAACACCCTGAAAAATATTTTATCTTAATCCTGGTAGTCTTAAGAAAGATAGAGATACTATAATAAAAAAATACTGTCATCGCATGTTTCGGATCAAAATTCGCAAATCAGGAAATTTTACTTTTACGTAAAACTTAGAAAAAGGGTTTACATTATTAAATTTGCCAGTAGTGACCAGTAGTCGTTTTTATCTATGTCAAAACATACAACATACTATATATATCTGTACATTTAATATTTTTGCAAAGATTTTTTTCTACGGGAGTGAAAGAACAGTAATAAGAATATGAATCTATGATTTTTGAAACTTTTGTCTGTCTGTTATACGCGCATATCTTCATAATTACGTGACGGATTTGAATAAAACTTGTTTCGGTTTATAGCTTTTACCTTACCCTGGGTAGAAGTTCAGGTTAAACGGAATTAATAATTTTAAAGCGTTTAACAAAAACTGTTCAAATAATAGGTATTTACCATAGACAATTGATATACATAAAGATCTGGAAAATTATACGAGGAGCCATGATAGACCATCTCATTATCATCATAAATATTTAAATTGTTTTGACTTTTTCTCTACGGTAAAACAATGCGGGGCGTTGAATTGGGGCAATTTAATACGCAATATCTAAAAAAATATAAAAAGAAAGTAGGTATATTTCAGGAGTTTATAAGCTATACATGCTTCCAATATATCCTCCATATATTGGAAGCATGTAACAGTGTGACTTGTTCTAGGTTATACCTGATTGCACATACGGGCACGTGAAGCAAATAATGTTTCTATATCTTAGAAAAAAAAAACCATTCTTTACTTACTCGTACTTTCAACTAAGCGTTCAATTCGATAATTAAACCTAAAATAACTAGGAATTCAACTCTTGATTGTTATTTATTACGATCTATAAAACAATGTTTCAATGACTGAACAGAAGACCTTTAACAAAGTGACCTTTTGCAAGTTATCTAGAATCTGCACAATAAATGGATGTTTTCAGTCAACCTTGTACTACTTTTAATATATCAGATGGAGCTTTCGAAACGTGACGGGGGATGAATGGAGCCAGTGTTTGTCGGCATATAGATGACTGATATTCGTGCACATTAGAAATAACAATTAACTGGTTCTCGATTGTTGATTTGCACAATGGGAGGCAGTGGCCTGATTACTGCCTTCTAGTACACATCGTAGTAAAATTAAGTTACACATAACATATTTATTATATGCATTTATAAATTCAATCAATAAGACGAAATAGCTATATAATAGATTTGAATAGAGCAGTATCTACGTTAAAACAACTTGAAAGTGTCATTCTTCATAATTTCAAAACAGCAAGACAAAGGTTAAATATTTTTAAAGATTTATTAAAAGCCAATTAGATTTCCCTCTTATATTGATAACCAATAAGTTGACTATTGTATTATTTCATATGCATACACTTGGATTCTATATTACCTACAATTATATAGATATTCTTGTTAGCTTTGAAAAACTCAAGACATCTTGACAAAATTAATGAGAATATAAGTAATTCTTGTGTGATATTACGTACTAATTACATTTTCTCTATCGCGATAGTCACGGGTGCAAGCAGGTTTCCGACTGGATGCTCAACTTAATGGCTAAATAGTACACTGACATGCTTAAAACACTGTCGGTAGTTGTGTAGTAATTATTCTTAACTTTGGTGTGATTTTACTTGTATTTGATATTTTTAGACAACGTTTTCTCAAACTTATAATTCCCTCTAGACTATCAAGATCACGGCGAAATGCTTTTTGACAAAAAAATATTAATATAAAAACTAAGATAGAACAGATAATATATATTATTGCATCGTTGGTCGAAATGTCGCAAGTGAAATTGCAAAGCAAGGAGGCTTAGCCACCCAACAATACGTAAGCTTTATCGCGTACCCCCTATGACTCAATGATGTACCCCCAGTGGTACGCGTACCCAAATTTGGGAAACCCTGTGCTAGACTATCAGATACCATCTATAATTAAGTAAGGTTAAATGATGTCAGACTGCACACGATGTTCATAAATCCAAATTTCACTCAATTTTAAGTTTTATTTCGTCAATCTTGTTACATTTACAGGCACTGACAGTAAATAATTGTAAAGTGGGGTACGGCATAATGTTTCGCAGACTTCTATTTCATTGAAAGAATTGTGCATTGAAATATTTTTAAAACTTATTTGTATTAAATTGATTGGAAGGATTAATCCTAATAGTATATTTTCTTACATAAAATTCTTAAAACACGCATAACTATCGAACAAACAGTTGAACAGATAGTTATAGTTTCATGACTATGTTCATGTTTGAAAAAGCCACATTTAGAAAACGTATAAAAATTTGAACGCAGCGGGATTTGAACCCGCGCCGCTTAAAAACCGTTCAAGAGCTCTGACCGCTAAGCCATGCGTTCTGAACGCTTGAACTGATCTGAACATTTCAAAAAAGTGTTAAAAAAAATAATTAATTATCTTAATGTGATCAGAACAAAACGCCTTTAAATTGCTTTTGCATACTTACCTAGGTACATATACGATTGAAGCGGTTGATGCATAATAAATTATATCTAAAGATCTCACATTGAAAGTTATCGTTAAGTAATTTTAAAAGTTATGTTAGAAATGTATTACATAATATAAATCAAGATATAAGCTTAATGTGAAAATCGCAAAAAAACTGCGTAAGAAACTGGTTACCAGATGAATAATATATCAGCCTCTCACATCTAAAATATTACACTTCTTTATATATAGTGCTATAATTGGATTTACGTATCTATAATTAGAGTTGTTGGGTTTTGTTATTATGAAAATTAAGAAATTTTCTGATATTTATTTGCTAAGAAAAACCGTTTCGTTCAATGGTTTACCAATATGGAAAATAATTATAGACGAGTAATTTATATCTGCTATATAAAAATTGAATGACGAATAAACTCAGATCTCTTTATGATGAAACTAATAGCGAAGACATCTCATACATCGCAGAAAATGGGAAAAACTCCAGGGTAGGACAACATATCTACTTGTAGGGTCATCTGTAACAATAATAAACACTGTCACTCATTTATTTAACGATATGCTACAAACAAAATATATACATCACCAGTGGACCACGTAAAATATAATACTTCTCCATAAAAAAGGGAAGAAGGACGTTATAGGTAACTATAGATCCATTAGCGTTATGTCTAACTTGTACAAAATATTCTCAAAGATACTTTTGGAACGTTGGACGTGTGGAAGATTTTGGATGAAAATCAGCCTAAACAACAATCAGGATTTCGCAGTAACTTTTCCACAATTTATTATACACAGACGATAAAATAGATTATTGTAATATGTAGTGAATACAACGTTACATTCTGCTAAGCATTTGTCGATTAAAGAGGGAGAGGGGAGGCATTAAAATCGCAAGGAGTTGATAATAAATATATACGCTTGGTTATTAACATCTATAAAAAACGAATAGAGCCGGGGATTATTCTCCAATAAAAAGAGGAGTAATACAAGGGGATCACATGTCACCCAATTGTTTCACAGCCGTTCTTGAATATGTATTTAGACGTCTCGATTGGGATAAATACGATATAAATGTTGACGGAGTATAATTAAATCACTTAAGATTCACAGACGATCTAATAATAATATCTAAAGATCCATGGAAACTAGAAGAGATGGTGAAGCAAATTGTGTACAAAACTAGTAAAGCAGAAATGTTAATAAATAAATCACAAACTAAAATTATGACAAATCACGAAAGTAGTTCGATAACCCTTCACTGTAACACAATAGAAACGTGGAAGAATATACATACATCGGACAAATTACATCTCCAATAGATGTTACAAATAAAGAAATGAATAACAGAATATATAAATAGATAGAATATATAAATAAAGAAATGAAAAGGTTCTGGTTTCTCGAAGAGGTCATGAATAACCCTCTCGTACCAATGAAAGTTAAAAGTAAAATATATAACATATGTATACTACCTGTTATGACATATGGATGTCAAACATGGAGCCTAACTAACTATAATATATGTCAATTTTAAAACCTGCGAACACGGCATGGAACGCAGTATATTATTAGTACAAGTCAAATTTCAGGATAAGATAACGAGATAAACCAACTAGAATTACGGATATATTTTTTTAACATTTTTTAAGTGTTATTCCCACACTAAGGAAATTGAATAAGAAATATTTAGAAGACGTATATAAAATTTTAACGCAGCGGGATTTGAACCCGCGCCTCTTGAAAACCGTTCTTGAACGAAAATTCACAGATGTTACTTATTATATTTAAAAAAAGTTAATGGAAATGGGCAGGTCACATGGTTAGAAGTAGAAATGATAAGTGTTCAAGGGACGAACTGAAAGAAAGGGACTACCTTAGAAGAATAGCGGGCATTACATGGCAAACTCTAGGCAAACTCTAGGAGGCCTATGCTGGAAAACAAGACTCTAAGGTGTCAGACAGTTAAATGGAAAAAATATTTATTTTAATAGGTTAAGTTGTGTATTATGCAAGATTATAAATAAAGGCTATTATTATACTATATATTACTATACTTTTAAGTTTTTTATAATAATGAATAACAAATATCTTATCTTTTAATGATCATATTGACATTTTAATATGAATTGGTTTTTTAAGCAAATTGATGCTATAATATTAATCATTTATTTATCCTAACTTACAATATAAATACATTTCATTCCATGACTTAATTTACAATAACTCACGATAATAAATAATGCATTGTTTTTAATATTTAAAACATGGAAAAAGTATAGAAGAGTGAAATGGGTTCTGCCTGTGTCCATTCTTTCCTATAAAATACACGGAATTCACTGGGTTCTGTGTATTTTTCCTAAATCCAACTCTTATATTAGACGGCAGATAGGCCAATAGAGGTTCCTCTCTTGCTACAAAGATTAGTCTGTTCATAAGTTCCGGTCTAAGAACATATATAACAAAGAAAATGTTATATATAAACGCTTGTCAGTGGAACTTACTATAGAAATTTGATTTAATTCTTTAATTTTAAACGCCATTATGGTGCAATGTGCCTATAGATGCAATGGTTATTGGTTCGATTTCCACTTGGAAACTTTTACTTAAATCGTTTTCTCCAGACTAGGTAGACGAAATCTGCCTGATAAAACAAAGAGCGGCGTTTAGTTTCGCCAAGGAATGTTCTATCGCAAGTTTTTAGGAGGAGCGCTAAGCTAACAAAATCAACATTTCATTTTATCCCCACATTTTATTATATAATTTTATATTCGGTACATATTTATATACATATATGCAATATAAAATAATATGCAGTTTTAAATTATGTATAGAACTGAAATAGAAGGACATATTTGCATATTGTTTATTTCAGACCGTTAAAACATATATACGATGTAAAACACGCAAAACTTTCCCTCCTGTGGCGGATTAATTTACCTTTGTGTATATGCGAATGCGGTTTCTTGGAGGAAAAAACTTGTGTTATGTGGATATTGGATATTGTTACCAACGTGACTTTCTCATAGTTATTCGATATGTTTGGGAGTTGAATTGAATCGTTTATGTTTTATGACATGTCTCGCATCTACTGCTGTCGTGCTTTGTCTATAGACTTAAAAGGACAAGGAACTTCTTTGTAGCAAACATAATTTCTGATAGGTTTCCCTAAAAAGCTTGCCTTGCTAGTATTTTGTTAAATTGATTAATATAGTTGAAAATTGATTGGAAATTCTCATTAATAAATCTCGATAGCTGAAAACCATTATCCATGAACGCGAATGAATGGACAATATTTTATTGCTAGATACGCGTTATTTATTGTATTTTCACGTCCGCACGAGTGTCCAGGGTCGTGACGATAGCCAAAATAATTTACCCGTTCTTTGATTTCACTACAATACGATAATACCAACGTGCTTGGACTTATTTTGCAAAGACTGACCACGGAAACGGACAGATACCACTTTATGGTAATAAATGAATTGCTAATTCACAAAATTACTAATAAAATTGACATTTACAAAAGCTATAAAGGTAGATGTTTCTAATATAATTTAGTTTTATTTTTAATTCTCCGATATAAATGTAGCCTAGCTTTTTGTTTTGTTTTCCATAGTAACGTAGCTTGATAATCCAGAAATCTAGAAATCCGTAAACCGCATACCCCATAAATATTGTTTTATATAAAATGTTTTAGCGATTGTATATCGCGGTTTTAATTCAATCCCATAATGAAATGACCTGTAAATCATTGTAACCGGTATTGCGTTTCTAGACTTAAAAGCTCTATGACTTATTCATTTATACTTATACTGACTTTTTCTTTTAGCTATTAACCTGTAGTTTCCATTTCAAGATTTCTTACAATTACAAATGAATATTTTGTACTACTTTTGGAAATCGTGTTTAGTAGCTTTACGAGACCTTCGTGGCGCAGTGGGACAAAATCACGACTGATTGTTGGTTCGATTCCCAATATAGTAGAATGATCATAATTTAATTATTTTCATTTCTCAGCTCTGGCGGCCACCACTCAACATGAAAGTCTCGAAATTTGACGGAAAATGGAGAAAATGGTGAACGAGTGTCTTGTTATTGAGCTATCTCCGACTACCCGCTATGCGGAAAAGTATGATGCTTTATATATATATATATATGTTACATAAACACACATAAATATACATACAAATTTTCACTATTATAGACCCACTGCTTGTTTAGTACGTAATAAGTAATGATCGAATTTTAAAATCTGACAATTTTGAACTCTAATGTTTTTTTACATGCTGTTTTTGAAGTGTTACTTAAATTTTATTGTTTTTAAATAATTTATACCTATACATTTATTATGTTTTATTAAATATATTACACTTTTCGTTGATTTCTATTAGATAACGTAATTGATTGAAAGTATTTCTGTTAAACAATATTATATCGATTACAAATATAGGCAATCATTTTTGTAATGGCCACAATACAAATTGCTTCCGACGTGGACTGTTAGGTGGACCGCTATACAATAACAATAAAACATCTATTATAAGAGGAACAGGCGTCTTTCGTTTTCGCATACGTACGGCATTTTAAATGTGAAAATATATAATAATTTAACCTAACTGGAATGGTTCTTAGATCACTTGTAATAATTTTAAATTTAATAATTTAATTAATTGTATAAAACAATGTACGTGAAACCTAAGAAATTATACTATGTGAAAATGTATTACGAGCTTAAAACTTCTTAAGAAGGCAATTTCTTTAAGTTATTATTAATATATTCGTAATTTTTTAAACATTATTACATGAGAGCCTTTCACTTGGTAATTACCTAGTCATCCATTTATCGATCAAAATAAGTTTTTACGTTACAGAAAAAGAATGGTCAATTGCTGGAGACAAAAGTTTTAAATTACTCTATTGGTAACGAGATATTTAAATATCGCCCTTTATTACTTATGTTAATTTTTTAAATAGTTAATTTATCACTTCCAATTGTTTATAACAATTGCAACTACAACTCAACATATAAAAACAATTAAAAAAAATGTACAATACTTATTTAAGTAAAAGTTAAAAAGTATTCTAAACTTTTCAGACGCCAAACACAAAATATAACAATTCAGTTGACTCACACTTGGCTCCAGATTTGTTTCATAAGATTGATGAAATGTGGTCTTTGAGAACGTCAATTTTTTGATTAATAGCTTAATATATTTATGTTTTTATCTTGTACCTCTTCGGTGTAAAGTATCAATGAAGACAATGAATGCTGGATGGCATAATCGCATCAATCAAGCTAAATACTGGGAAAACATTTGTTGCAGGGGCTGCTATATTGAACTCAACCACGATAATACTATTAGTCAGGCATGCCAAATGCACATGATAGCCAAGGGGTACACATTTTCTTACAATATCGTTGCCCAAAGCCTTATTACCTATTCACTTTTGGTTTCTTAGATACAATTATAGAAGGTGTTAAATTGTTGTTGCACATATATTTACACTTTAACTGTATATTAAATAATTCAAATAGTAGCATATAATATAATTTTTGAGAGGCCATCGTAGCTATGATGGCGCAGCGAGATGCTTCTGTGATCGTGATTAGCCCGGGTTCGATTCCCCGTGGAATGACAGTAACTCCCACTATTCTCATTTCTACACCCGAACTGGGGTGGAAAGGAGAACAGGACTTAGCCTTGACACTAGGTTCTCTCTGACTGTTGGAAACTAAACAAGCCAATGAATCCTCGTGCTAATTGTAGAAAGTTATCTTAATAAGTTGAATAATAGAATAAGATCCAATTAAGGCTATCTATGAAGACTCATTCATTGTTCTATATAAATGATTGTCTGGAAACAAACGATAAATTGTATAGGGTAAACTTCAATTCTGTCTACTGCTGTCTTTACTACTATTGTTAATTACCACTGAGATTTGGGGGAATGATATGTTTGACGTTTATATAATATCCACTCTAATCATGTATATGTCTTTTAGAAAAATAATATCTAAAGTTGTAGATACAAACTGCAAATAGTTAAAATATTATGATAAAGGGTCAATGAAGGTAATTTCAAAAAAGAAGTATAAATAAACAATAGTTATTAGAATTTTTACATTACATAGAAACCTAAAAATAAAAAATCTATGACAAAATAATAAGCATTCATCCAATTATATTTATTTTTTTTATAAAAGTTGCATGTTGTTTTTGTTGTTTACATTTTCAATTTTTCTATCACTGAAGAGGCAATACAGTTATAACATCATGTATGTATAGACGTACATGAGAGATTATCAAGTAGATTAAGAGAAAGCTCTTGTGCAGTTGTAATGTCTTGGGTAATATTGCAAATATTCTTATACCTTCTTAAGTTACGGAGAATATAGAGAGTCACCTCATGAATGAAGAAAGAATATTTTATAGCGAGTGCTCTATATTCACTGAAGTAAAGTTGGGTGAAGCGTTTTTATTGTTCTATCTAAGGTTTATGTTTTGGCTTAACATCATGGCTGTTTGTATTTAAATGATTAAATTTAGTATTTTTTTTACGTAATAAATGATTTTTTTTTTTTATATTACATAAAGCTTTACGTGATTTTTGTACATAAGACTTCGTGTTTAATACAAGGTGGGCCAATAAAATCATCCTATTGGAATATGCTCTTATTTTAGCAAATGGCGGCCAATGTCAAATCTGTTTTGACATTTGTGAACTAGACAGATGTAGAATACAAGTGAACAAGTTATGGGGCGAAACACTCCCCAAGAACGCGGTCTATCGTGTCTATATTTTTATTTTTAAATAATAAATATAATTTTTTTGCGTGACGCTGCAGCACGAATTCCACCTATTGCGCAAATACTGCGCCGTTTGGCCAAAAACCTTGCAGAGTATGGGACCAAACGAGACGCTACTAAGAGTGGCCGGCCCCGGAGCGCCCGTTCTGCAGAGAATATCGCCGCTGTTGCCGAGGATATCGAGGTGTCGCCAGAAACATCGACCAGGCACCGTACCTCGCAATTAGTAATCAAACTGTCGTACCTAAGGCGAATTTTGATTAAAGACCTGCGCATGTTCCCGTACAAAAACCAGTCCGTGCATCAGCTGCTGCCTCTCGATCGCTAAACGCGTGTAACCTACACCCAAGCCATCATCGGATGACTTCTTTTGGCCCACCTTGTATAAAAATGCTATTCTATATTTTATTTCACTTAAAATATACGAAACTATTTTATATGTAACTGTATTCATGATGTTAAATTTAACAACGACCTCATTTATACAGTAAATTTATTGTAAAAACTATGTTTAATTTACTTATGGGCTACAATGAAGACTACCGGGTTAGTATGCCCGTACATTCTAATGGACTTATAATACTAATTACTATTCATCTCAGTTATAAGGTGAAATTTGGCTCTCATGTGCCATAGCAAAATTTAATTTGTTACAGTCGGTTTAATTTATAGTATATTTGAAAATTAGACAGTTATTTTATTACCAACTGCTTCACAAAAGAACTTTTTTGTTGTAAATACGTGACTTCTTAAATTTTTTTATGTAGTCTTTGATATCTTCAAACGGTTTCAATTTATTTACAATTAATAGTATATTAGCGTAGCTACTTCCGAGAAAATTCATATAATATTTTATGTCATATAATGTAGTGCTATTTAGAAATCATTGTTTCATATAAATATAATTGATATAAACATAAGTGATTTTAATGGCTACTTTTATATAAATAATCCTTAATTAATGTCGGTGGCGCTCTTGAAAAAAATATCGAAATACTGCATTTTAAAATTATTTGTTGTATTATTTATCTTTCTAACTTTACGTATACAAGATTAATTTTAATAATAACTTTCTCTAAATTTACTTTTTATTGCCGTACATTGAAACATTTCATTCGTATATCTGACGCTTCGCATTTTGTGAATTGCTCAAACAGAAGGTGTTGTTAAAACACTTGTTCTCTAATTTTCACGTTGACGAAACAAAACTCTGCAGTTCGTCTAAAGTCTAAACAGACCGTTAGACATCCCAATTTTAGATTTTACTAAAATTCTTTCCACTCCGGCTTGAGTCCACAATTTATGCTTAAACTAAAACCAAAAGTTTAAGGTTTTTAACTTGCACGTCACCATGTGAATTACGCGCAGTCCTTGTATGGCAATAAATTAAACGCGTTTATCTCAAACATCTGAATGAAACTCAAGATTGTATTGGATGTATATTATATGATATGAAAGCTTTCGACGCCCTTTCACTTGCAATCCCTATGATGTTAACGCGGATTTTACTACCCGTACTGCAATTTGACCTGAAGTTAATTTCACTTCGCATAAATTATATTCTCATTACTACAACTTGTATATATGTTCTGTTCAGAAATGTTAATATCACATTTGAATGAACACCTGATGAAATATATTAGAAGTATGCCTGTATAAGTAAATACAGAAAGAAAAAGTAGTTAAAATAAATACAATTTATAATTCATCTTACTTTCGTATATTTTGCCGTGCGTGTTTTATTCTATATACATTCTACGCCGCACTTCATTTAACTAGTTACTAGACGGATACCTATATATACATACAAATATTGGAAAGGAATTTGAACCAAAAACCATCGCGTGCTGATTGATACATTCCATCGCGGTGTCACATATTGTTTGCTTAAATAGAGATTGAATCACGTTTCAGAGATCATAAATCTAATTACAATAAAAATATTCATGTACAAACAAATCAAATTACATTTGCACACGTTGCGATGCGCCTGCGCTGGACTTTAGATACATAGACAGATAGAAATATTTTATTGCACACAAAGCCAATACCAGGGAACAGTACACAAGATTCTATGAGTATTACAGAGTGTGCAAAGGCGGTCTTAAAAGCAATCTCTGCCAGACAACCTTTGGTGAGAGCATGGTTAACTGATACGAGTTACTGCAAGTAAATAAAAAAAAAATGTAAAAAAAATACAAATTATTGACCATTTCTATGCTTATCGGACTTTATTAAATTAATTACATACACATATGTAGAAGGGACCCGCCTGCACTGCCTGTATAACAGGTTTGAGGTGTTTCAATAAAACAATTACTCACATTCTAATTTCTTATAGCTTTTTAAAAAGCGTTTATTCAAAAAAATAATATATTAAGAATATAACCTTTTTTATTTATTGGGGGGCAAATAAATACGTATTACCTACCTTTTCTCTTGTGCCTTAGTCTAATAGAGTAAATGGCCATCGTTATCTACATCTCAGTGAACGGGATACTACAACCATAACTATTAGAATCCGTTAAGTTTAAATTATTTTTGTTTGTTTTGTTTTACATATGACCATGGTATATACATTTATGTAGATATAATATTTCAAGTATAATTTTTTTTTGAGAAACATTCAGGAGTCTTCTTGGATGTTATCAATGTATTTAAATTGTTCGCTTAACAACTTCCTCGTTAAAGCAACTAGCATTGCAGTGAAGGATAATAAAAAAAATTGTAAGTAAAAACATATTGAAATTACAATTTATACATTTCTGATTATCAATTAATTAATTATTAATCAATAAATAGTGTAGATATAAACATTTTAAATATTGTAAAAAAATGTAGCCTCGTTGTCGCGTAAAATACGCGTTGCCTTAGCAACGTTTATGTCATACCATACAAAAGTGTATATCCAACATGGTAGTGCGTATAATATTAATTTACTGTATTTCTAAAGCATTTTTATATAAAATATGGTTTTCTGCATTCCTTATCCAATATATAATTTAATTGTGTATAATTATACCTGCGTCTCATTATACATCATCATTATACATCATCATTATACATCATCATTATACATCATCATAAAAAAAAAAATCATCATTATACATCATCATTATACATCATCATTATACATCATCATCATACATCTTCTCTCTGCACAATTTTCGTAAAAATGACTTTGGATTCCTTTTTATTATCCCTTTACGTATTAATATAATGATTATAATGAAATGGAAGTATGACGTTATATTTGCATGTTATGCGATCCAGCTCCCATTGGAATGCGGTCTTGCGGGTAATATAAGACCGGGCTCTTGCAAATTATCGACACCTTTATGCGAATGTGCTTTTTTTGCATACTGTAATTTGATCCTAAATTTGAAATATTGCAAATATTTTCCCCTTAAGCTTTGTTAATAATGGTTTTATTATATTATGATTATGACTTTGTGGTACACTGGGACAGCATCAGCAATCACGGTTGGTTGCGGATTCGATTCTGACGCGGAATAGCTACAAGATTTAAAGAATTTTCATTCGTGAAACAACTGTTATTTTGTGTAATGAGAATTGAACTTATCCGTTTAAAATTTCTTGTTGTTATAGTAACAAAAAAACAGGATGTAAACTTACGAAAAATTGCAAGTACATTGGCATTACAAAAATACAGTTCACCTGGGACTACAATGGGGCACTATTGCTATTTATGTATATATAACTATACAAAATAATTGAAGAATAAGTATATTATTATCTTTATGAGAATATTATTATCTGTATTTGAAAATTTTATTAAATTTTATTATATATTAAAGCGAAGGTTAAGTTTTATAGCAACACATTAAAATAAATATTTTTTTGATGTATCAAAACACCTCACAAATTGGTCTTACATGAGATTCTTATACCTATAAAAGTTCGAATAATAAAATATTTAAAATATAATTGTAAATATTTTCAAATTTACATATTTTATAACAACGTACGTTCGAAGTATTCGACGTCAACGTCAGCCCAGTCAGTGCTAGCTCCCAGTGGAATGTGGTCTCGCCAGAAGGGAATGACCGGACACGCTCATTACACAAACATGCCCATACGCATTTCTAGCCGAGCTTATTTCATAGTTTTATTTAAATAAAAGCTATTGTTATAATAAACTGTGTTTGGTTTGAATTATAAGAAACAGTTCTTGCTATTAAGCAACCGCCTAAATTGTCCACTGTGCTGTACAACACCAGGCCTAGTCGGACCATACTAATAAGTAAATTCTATATTTTTATGACTTAGAAAGAAACGAAATCAACTAAATATAAAATATACAAATTATATTTATTTTTATTCGTAAACTACTTACTTTAGATAATAAATAAGTGGTCACCTGTCTAATATGTTAAGATCGATACTATAAAACATTTGTATTAACATTTATGATGAAAGAAGCATAAATGGCAAGCTGTCAAGGTTGTCTATATTTGCTGAAACCGTACAAAAGTGTAAGAATGACATAACTCATATGGAAGATATTCTTATATTATCCTATTGGTTTCACACCAACCGTTTCAATACTAGGTATTTGAAGATATTTAGTACTATTTACTAGCAGTGCCCGCGGCTTCACCAGCCTGGATATCAGTACGCCACAAATTTTTAGCGGCGTAAATCTCGACAAAAGGAAACAGCCTCAAAAATAACGCAATATTCTGAATTGAAATTTTGAACATCAAAGTATATTGTGAGTGTGAACCATGAGCGATAGACACACTTTTTTGCAGTGTCTTTGTAGATCTATAATTCTCTATTACACTACTTTGTTGTATCTCTGCTGGTTTACGCGGCGCATCCGGGTAAAGCTCCCAGTAGTCAAGATTTCTTACTACCATGCGACCTCTTCAACACTATTCTTTATATTTCAGTCTATTTACATGAAACCTTTTTAATAGTACATTAACCTAAACCTTTCTTAAGAATTCCACTATCTTTTAGTAAAACTATACAAAAATCAATTGTACATTTTGAGAAAAACGATCACATAGAGACAAACAGCTTTTGGGGATTTTTTTGTAATATGTATAAATGTTACAGTTATATGATATTCTTTTTAAATTTGTAAACTCTGCACTGCTTAATACGTCTTATACTCGTTCATAATACTGATATAATAAGATATTTGGCTTTCGGAATACTGCAAGGAGTTCAAAACGCGGAGTTTTCTAAAATGTATTTTCGAAAACCAAAATATACGTGATTAATCCGGTAAAACAGTTGCATAACAAAATAGTTCAGTAATAATTTGTTTATACAAAATATTTTCAAAAAATGGTTTATATATAACAATAAAATACATCTGTTACCTTTTTTATATCATTTAAATATTAAAGTGTTTATTCTTTTTAGCTACTTTTATTTATGTATGCATATAAATGATGTATTTACGACGCGTAGTTTTCTCAGAATACTCGCATACGTGCACTTTCCCACCTTACCTCCCATTTGATTGAATTCTATATGACCTGAAATTTCCCAGAGGAAAAGAACTTCCACAATACAAAATACTTCCTACTTAGAACGAATAAAATGTTTGCAGTCTCATTCTTAGAAACATATAATAATATAACTTTGCTAAATAAAAAAGTATATAACATTATATAAGTTTGTGGCAATCAATAAAATAGTAGCATCGCCATTACATTAGAATACATAAAGTTATAAAATAAAACAAAGATCGTTTAAACTTCGTCACGACTTTACCTGTCTAAAATAATGTATATTTGTAAAAGGTTGAAAATTGTTACAGATTGTTTATTCAAAATTGATTTTATGTTTAATGATAATCTATGAAAGTAAATATAAACGTGTTAAATGACCTTTCAATGTATTTTAAAGTTCATTCTGATATAAACATCTAAATAACTAATGCAATGCAAATCTAGCTTTAGATTTTCTTTCTATTATTGTTAGCAATTAACAGGATTGCGCATATACTTAATTGTATAACTAATAAAATAAAAAATACATAGCTATTGTTTTTCCCGTAGAATAGTGTGTAGAATAATATGTAGAACTTCGACACAGCCGGATGTAGAACGCATAGCTTAGCTTAGCCCTTTGGGACGGTTTCAAGGAGGCACGGGTTCGAATCCCGCTGCGTTTAAATTTTTATACGTTATTTAAAAAGGTTTTTCAGTTTCCTTAGTGTGTGAATAACACTTTAAAATGTAAAAAATACTAGTAGGTCAATTTTTTTTGGTAATAGTACCATTGTGTTACATGCACTGTAGTTTATTTAAAAAAATTAAAGACTACATGCAATGTAAGAGTTATGTAAAAATGCCTAGAAAACATTATAATGATTGTCTAGAGAACAACAATATAGTTTGTTTATATGAAATGTACATAATTATCGATGAAAGCCTCATCAAAGCTGTAAAAGCTATTATATTTAAGTAATAATAACGGTATATTGTTTAAGTTACTCAATTTAAACATGACATTTATCATAGCAAAATGATGACATTGATAGTAACGCCGAAATATTTAAAGGAATTATTAAATTTGTGTTTTCTTAGTAGTTTAAAACCTTACATAATAAAAAGCTCTTAGAGCATACCTAGATTTAGCACAATTTTACGTATATATAATGCGAAGATACAATTTCTGATAAAATAAAATATATATCTCTACAACTGCACCAAGGAATACAGCCATCAAGGAAGACGCTCAGTATAGTGAATGTACGTAAGTCCCGAGTGCCTTGACACAGTTATTCACAGTTCAACTCTTTAGTACTAACCACCTGCCCACATCATTTAATATATTTTAAACAGATTAAAACTGTTTTTATATAAATGTTCTATGTACTAATGTCAACGCTATTAACATACTCTTCCTTAAGACGTTCTCTATAATATTCATCTAAAAGTAAAGTGCTTCCTTTACGTAACCAAATGGAGGTCAGACACATCTTTATTATATCCTTTAAGGTTAATAACCACAAAAAGAATATTACATGTATATTTTATTAATTGCATTTTTTTTTGCTATTGCCTGGGTATATTTTAAAATTGTTTTTAATTACAACACATTGTGTTAATGGCTTATACTTTCTCAAGATTCCAAGAAAGAAAACCAGCATAGAGTATTCCACTGGAAAAAGCGTGAGAGTAATTGCAAGCGTTGTTTCCGTTCTATGAAAATATTTTGCATCTATTATGCAGTGTTTCTAATGGAATAGGTACCGTATGTACAATTTTCCTTATAGTAGTATTGTTGTGAAATAATATGAAGACTCCGGCAATGTAAGGCGACATTGATGGCCTTTTATTGTTAAGTGATCCTAGACTGGCTAAGTAATGTCAAAACAGTCGAGAAATTCTTTAGCGAGACATGCGCAGTAGAAGTGCGATCAATGCACCCCGGCGAAGTGCGCGCGCCACCCTCGCTCCACCGCGACACGGCTATCTACGCAGTTCTACTCAAAAAACACATCTGTAAACCGTTCGTCGAATCGGCTTGAGTGAAAACTTCCATCAATTTGTCATTTTTCAATTGTTTTTGAGCCCTAGTCAGTGTCCAAAATATCATCACTCACCTCATCCAGTCATATTAGATCTAACTCATTAGGAGTCCTTCGCGCCCACGACTCATTCTCACCATTGCACCTCAGTTGGCTCATAGTTGCGTGACTCATCGGATTATCCCACTGTTTTCGTTCGTTCAATTTGCTTGGTTAATTGATCGGTGTCGGGTAGTGTAGTGCTTTCGGATGCCGGTGTACCGGCCGTTCAGGGCCGTATTGATGACCGGGTACAGGGACCCGGCTTAGTGAGGCCTGCGCAACCAGCAGCAGGGATGGATGACTGCAGCATCTTTTATGACGACGACGGTGACGCGCAGTGCGATATGGTAAGTACCTACCCTTGAAACTCTTATCAGAAGTGATAAAAGCTAATTTGAAATGTAACTAAGGATATTTTTACGTTTTTTTAAGGTTACTTTAAATTTTAATAGAGTTACATAACATAACAGTGAAAATAGCATTTGCAAAATTTTCACAAAATGGACGTCCTATTTCGCCATAGTGCAATACCTACTTTCCCAATGACATCTTTACTTTTACAATGCCTAGACATCTTGAGCATCACATTCGTATGTAAGAGACTAAAATAATACGAAATCTCTTAAAAACAAAACATCTGCTTAGGTATTTTATATATATATTCAAAGTTATGTGATTGTATTACAGGTCAGTTATAATGTTAGTTCCAGTAAATACCTACATGCCAAGTGAAAAATATACAACCTGCATTTGGTTTTATTAAATTAAAGTGAAATGTTTGTTTTTTTTTCTGATTATCTATTATAATCCAGGTATATCTGGTGAATTGGAAAATTCACGACGCCTATTGACACATAGTTTCGAGTTTAATTACACACTTGGTTTTACTTTAAAGTTCTTTACTTTTAAATTCAAATATTCCCAGACTTTGCTTTCATGGCTATCTATAAAGTAGTTTTAACTGAGTAATTTAAAAAAGAAACCTTACATAGTTAAATTTATCTTTACTTGTTAACAATAGTGTATACTCAATACAAAAAATGAAATAGATCTTATTACAATACGTTTCTTCGCGAGTGAAAGCTGGGGAAGCGGTCCGACGTCGTAGTCTCGTGGGTATCATTCTCTACGCTCACGCACCCACGCCATTGTAATTGTGTAACAATTACATTTGACATTACTATAAGATTTTATTATATTTTAACTTTAAATATATATAGATGTTTCATACAACACTTTTCGAGAAAACTTGGCCAAGATTTATTTTATTAATTAACGCTGCGGCGGCCATCGTGGCGCAGACGGACAGCGTCGGACTGTAACCGCAATTGTGGTTGTGGGTTCGATTCCCACACGGGAAAATGATAATATTTTAAATATTTATATTTTAGGTACCTATTTAAGACTAAGCACGAGTTAAGTTCTGCTACAAAATGTCTCGAACATGGGTGGAAATTGGAGAACGGAGTGTCTTGACGCTAGGTTCTCTGACTACCATGCTATGCGGGAAATAGTGTAAAGCTGAAATAAAAGTGCGGCGGCATTGACAAAAGCGAAAATAATCAGTTGTTTTGAATGTTTTGTATACTTTGTGTATTAATACTAGTAATTTGTTTTCTTTTTTTAATGTTATGCTTATTAGTTTTATCCAGACAGAAAGGCTAGGTTTGAAGTTTCACTATCGATGTCTCGACGGAACTTCCTCGTTTAGGACTATTTTTAATCAAACTACAAAACAATGATAAAAAAGATGATTTTTTAAATAGTTTGTTAAGAAAATATGTTTTATTAAAATATTGCATTAAAGAAATTAGGTAAACTGTTTGCAATATAATATATGTACTGTGCTAATAATACTTAAATACCAATAAAATGCTGATAAGGCAGAAGCCAATCATGCTTCATGAATTGTAATATATTTGCAATTTACAATTAGAATAAGAAGATAAACACAAGTATTTTTACTCTTTTGTATTGGCCTCGAAATAAACGTTACACCTGTACCTATAATAAAAATGTAACTGATCGCGGTCTGTACATGGAAGATATATTATTAGGGTCATTTATCAATATAGTAGGACCCAAAACAGTGATTTTTAATTTTCTTTTCTGTTTGTCTCTTTGTTTGCTTGTTTTTTTATGCAAGAAAAAATGCTTTTTTGAATATTTTATTTTGATAAACTTTATTTTATTTTATCGGATCACAAATAAAACAGTTACAACATGTAACAACTATTTAAATTTATATTTTGTTAACATTTTTTTTTAAAGTGTTATTCCCATACTAAGGAAATTGAAAAAGACATTTTTATTTAGAGAACGTATAAAAATTTGAAATTCTTATACGCTTATTACAACTTATATTTGTTGTTAGCATCTTTGTAGAGAGATTTTTGCAAATTTCTGCTACCCAAAGATTATTCTACGAACAATCGTCTGGCAAGAGAGAATGCTATTTATTAAATATATATTTTGTTAACATTTTTTTTTTAAAGTGTGGGAATAACACTTTAAAAAAATGTTCGGCGCGGGTTCAAATCCCGCTGCGTTCAAATTTTTATACGTTTTCTAAATATGTCTTTTTTTAACTATTTAAATTATTAACTTAAGCAAAGTTTGTGACTGAACTAAGAACGCGGGCGGGCGAAAAACCAAATAGTTTAGTCATGTTGTTAACGCCGGTGAACTTTTGTAATAAAAATTAAATTCGGAACAAATACTTTAAATATATACTCTATTGGCTAAACTTAAATAAGAATTATAAATCAGCGTTGAGTTCCGCCACTCACCACACTATGTCCCAATTTCGGGCGGAAAGTGCCAACGGAGTAACACTAGATTCTCTCTGATCTGCTATGCGGGGACAAGCGGGACACCGCAAATCGTTAAAATTAATTTAACACAAATAAATATAAAAATCTAATTTACGTGATTAGCTACATCAAGTTTAACAAGTTATAAACGCTTTATGATTATCATAAAATAAACACACGATACAGTTCAAGCTTGTTCAATAATCATAGTTTACAAACAATTTGAGTAAGTTAATGTTACCAAAGAACATGTTGGTTTTTCCTATTAACAATCCTTTTATATTTGCTCTATTTTTTGAGGAGGCCTGCACCATGGTGCTTAATGAACAAAGGTGACCCTAATAGACAAGTCCTCTGCCCGAGATACAATGAGGGCTAAACAATAGTTAACACTATCGATTTGTAACTTCATGCCAGTATAATGAGGTCGACATACATCCTGAACACGCGACGCGGATATAAAAGCGCTGACCTATTATATTACAGGTTTACTTGAACTAGACCGTATTATCTAATTGCAGTGTCAACACTATGTTCTCAACACACCTGGTCACATAAAATGTTGAAGGTAATGTTGCTCAAGTCAGTGTTTTAAAGATTGCGTTATTTATAACCGTGGCACCCCATTACGATGCAGGGGTAGGAGCTCGAGGCAGTGTCTGGGACTTACGACCAAAGTGTAGGCTTTAAGGGCTATTTAAAATGCGCATTAACGGTCACCTCAACTGTCCGAGCTATTCTCTCTACGTAACCAAATTTAAAATAAGTAAGTTGGATCAAGCAGGAGCAGGATGCTCCTGCTTGATCCAACTTACGTGCTAGAAACTAACAGATGATAATTCTAGACTTCTAGATATATACTACTAAACGTCTATAAATATAGAGATAGAGAGAGTCTCTCGCGTTCCATAAAATTCCATAAAAAGACATGCCACACACCATACCTAACATTTGAACCTATACCTAAAACAGAACTAGGTTTATATCATACTATTAGTCGTATATCGTTAACCGTAAAGTTGTTTTAGCATCTCTAAGAAAGGAAAGCAGATATTTTAACGTCTATATCAAATTACTTTAGTTGTGTGAACGCAGTGCCAGGCAGATGAATTATGGTGAACGGTGCGGCCTTTGATTGCATCTAACAGAAACATGGAATAAATTACACCTTCCCATAGATAACCTTAAGGTAACTCATAACTACATTCCATATTTGAAATGAAGGTTTATTATTTTAGACTAGTTCTAGCCCGCACCTTCTTAAGTATTGATTATGAGGTGTAAAATATTCTTTTTCCGGTTCCTGTAGGAATTTTGCAAACACTTGCCAAGGCAAAAAAAAGTGTAATTTTTGCTTTCTCCGCCTATTAGTTTGTACTGTGTTATCTATCAAACACCCAACTTATACATTTGACATATAAATATATACATTTTCTTTTAACTATATGTTATCATTCCATCTTAGACTTTATTATATTTTTTTGTAATTTTACCATGATTAAGGATTAACACATTTTTATTTATTGAATAACAAAATAATAATTCTCACAAAAGATTTAATTATATTTTAAAATATTGTATGGTTATTTTAACATTTTTAAAGTGTTATTCGCACACTTAGTAAAATGGAAAACATTTTATATAACGTATAAAAAATTTAAAGCAGCGGAATTCGAACGCGTGACTCTTGAAAACCTTCTAAGCGCTCTGACCGCTAAGCCATGCGTTCTACATTCGGCTGATAGTTGTAATAAAGCGTATAAGAATTTCAACGTAGCTGGATGTAGAACGCATGGCTTAGCGGTCAGAGCGCTTGAACGGTTTTCAAGAGGCGCGGGTTCAAACCACGCTGCGTTTATATTTTTATAAGTTTTCTAAATATGTCTTTTTCAATTTCCTAATTGTGCGAATAATACTTTAAAAAATGTTAAACAAATATATATATCTTTTTGTTATGAATACATACTTATATATACGTTTAACATCATACTACAAAGCTAATAAAAGCAATATTAAGTACTAAATGCATCTGAACATCATATGACATTAATTAATTATAACTTCCTCTGTCGTCTCCATTATGATGAAGTGTGTGAAATTTATACTTGTTCTGATATTGCTGTAAATCTCAATGGGCACAATAATAAAATTATTACATATATGTGCTTACAAATGTGATCGCTATATGTACATGGAAGATATATGAAAAAATATATTATTAGGGGCATCTATCAATATAACGGAACCCAAAACAATGATTTTAAATTTTCTTTTCTGTTTGTTTATTTGTTTGTACACGATAATCTCAGACTTAACCGATTTAATTGTGACTTGATTGACAATTATATTGAGGTAAACTTCCTTTAATATTTAATGTTTGTTTCATTTAAATCGGTTCATAAACAAAAAAGTTACAACCACTTTTATTATAAATTTAAGCAAAGTTTGTGATGTAAGTGAGACCGCGTGCGGGAGATAAAACTAAATATTTAAGACATGTAGCTTACGCAGGCAAAGCCGTGAGCGTGTCGCTAGAGCTATATAATTGTACTTTTGGCTCTTCTAAATTGAAGTAACAAGTTGCAGTTGCAATGATTCTTATACATGTTATAATTAGGCATATAGAAACAATTATTTCAATAATATATTACATAAAATGTTAGAATTCAATAAGGACTTACAAATATATTTAAAAAAAAGTAATGTCTTTCTACTTGCCAAGGTAGGTTGTTAGACACAGTCTTAAAGGCAAAGATATCAATTGGTCGGTAAAAAGTTTGCAGCAAATGTATTATTGATGATGTGATTACGAATTTCATGGTTGTCGACTACCGCCACATAACAGTTTGGCAAAAACTGTACTCAAATATAAACCTACCTACTTTAGTTCACCATTTACACATTGCACAGCAGGTGTTTTATAATGCAATTTACAATCATCAGCGGTTACAGGACAGCTTAAAGCGATTCTTGGTAACCGTAATCATGTGTATATTTATATACCTATATTAAAATATAGGTCTTGAGCTCAATTTTCCATTTTATCAAACTTATTGACTTCCAAATTTGTTTAATGTTATAAGCATCACAGAGTACATAAATTTTGATAATTCTTTTGATAATGGATATCAAATACTCCTAAGTTGGTCCTATAATAATTTTAAACAAAAAATTTAACCCTAGGGGTAGAAAAATATGGCATAATTCAATTTACTGATGTTACTGAGATCACGACGATAACGTCGGTTTAATTTTTTTGTTAAATAAGCTTTGATATTCAATAAATTTCGGCTTTACAAAAAAACATTTCTCTATAAAGAAAATTCTTGCTGTAAAGAAAGTTGAAACATATGTAATTTAAAAAGTAAAATGTTTCTCACAGACGGCGTGTGTGGTATGTGCGTACTGTTAACATCAATTTATTACAGCAGCCCAGCCTCTTAATAAGGCTTATGCAATTGAGACTGGTTCGTCGGTGATGAGCAAAAATTGTCTTTTAAGTAGACGATATGGATTATGCGATAATATTAGAAGATATGTTTTTACTAGAAACGTAATAGTAAATGTATGTACTTACTACTAAATAAAAAACAAGTTTCATTTAATGAAAAATCTAAATCAAATGTACTTTGAATAATAGTTTTTTTATATATAAATTATATTTTATATAGCTTGGCCATCCAGGAAAACATTAGATAGAAGGTCATGGAAAATATACTATGGACGTTGAGAAGAGGGTCTAAAGTTCATGTCTTATATATAGATAGGTAGCCGATAAAAGCGTGTTTCATTTTAACTCTTTAAAAGGAAAAACGCAATGTTATTTATAAATAATTGATATAAATTTTAACCAACACACTTTATTCGGATACGTCTTTCGCCCTTATGAGAAAAAAATCTTAATCCCGTAAAATTATGTATTTCAAGACAACTCACGACTTTCTCATACTATTACTTGTCTCATTTGATCAATTCATATTGATTACTGAACTTTTCGACTGTAAATTGGACATTAGATACGTTAGTATAAAAGCATAATTATATTCGACGTAATACCAAATATTTACGTACGTATTGTAGTGTAAGTTTAAGTACTATATAAATTGCAGAAATTAATAAAATACGCCGTTGTAGCGCAGTTGACACCAATTTTAATATACTATGGAATGAAGAAGTTCAAACCCGTGGAGGGATAAGATGTTTTCATTATATTATGTTATTCAAAATAAAAAACTACAAAAGGAATATCTATTTACAAATGTGCGTCGGAAAACTTTCAAAACCTTTTCACAAATTCCATAAACAGTTACAGCTTAAATATAGCATTATAGCAATAGTAATACCACCATCAGCGTTAGGACTTATACTGTATTGGTATAATAATTAGCCTCAAGTTTTATACAATCTGGAGCAAGAGCCAGCAAGGAAATGAGCTATCATTACCGTCTCACAGCTTTGAATGAGCTAGTTAGCTTAAAGCACAGTTTTGCCATTTACAATGTGTTCTTTATTTTTAAAGCTCTAAGAAAGATATCACAATGCTTCGAGGCTTAAACGGCTACTATTAGGCGCACTCGTCTGGCTCCCGTTATTTTATAGGATGAATTCTTTTATCATTTCTCTCGGCAGCACGTATAAAATATAGCCAAAAAATACAGACATATAGTAAAATTAAATAAATGTTTTTATTTTTGATATATATTTAATTCAATATTGATTCATATAAATGATATTCATATAAATCAAATTGAGTTTCCAAACAACCTTGTTTCATCAATCATCGCTATGAATCGCTGTGTTACATTAAGTAATGCATTGCTAAAAAATATTTTTGAATGAAAGAATTCGCAACGAAGGAAACGAAGAGATTGAAATTTCGCATATATACATATTTAAAAAAAGTATAAAAATTTTCACGGGAATTTTTTTTTAAAGTCTTATTTATTCGCACATGCTAACAACAAATATAAGTTGTAAAAAGTATAAGAAATTCGACGGAGCTGGATGTAGAACGCGTGGCTTGGCGGTCAGAGCGCGTGAACGGTTTTAAAGAGGCGCGGCTTCAAATCCCGCTGCGTTCAAATTTATATACGTTTTCTAAATATGTATTTTTCAATTTCCTAAGTGTGCGAATAACACTTTAAAAATGCTTACTAATGGTAGGCTATTTAGTGATATATTTGATAGATAGTACAAGTAATGTCAAGATTCTATTTGTAGTAAAATATGTACGTATTCATTGTAGACGACAATAATTTGTTAAGACTTTCGCTTACTCGAATCGTGATCATAATTCGTATTCACGAAAGAGCCGGGCCATTTGAATGATCTCAAGCGTTACATTGAACTCCGATAGGCTGTAAAGCCTTTTGTAGCCTGTAGCCGAATCGAATACTATGCAATCGTTATATGAAGCTTTTCTCATGTATTGTTTCGTTAATTGTAATTTTAAGGAGCGTATTCTTTATAGAAATCACCCTATTGGAAGATGCTTTTATTTTTGCACATGGCGGTCAATGTCAAATCTGTTTTGACATTTGTGAACTAGACAGATGTAGAATACAAGTGTAAAGCCATAGAACTAATAAACCATAGAGCTCACTCGTCAAGAACGTGGAATAATCGTGTCTATTTTTTTTGCGTAACAATTCGTCTGTGTTGTCGCAAGGCGAATTCCGTCGCCGATTCCCGGTTCGTCCGACACCGGCTGCGCAAACACTGCGCCGTTTGGCCACAAACACCAACTAATAGTATGGGACCACACGAGACGCTGCCAAGAGTGGCCGTCCTGCCGAGAATATCGCCGATGTTGCCGAGGATGTCGAGCTGTCGCCAGAAACATCGAAAAGACACCGTGCCTCGCATTTATCCATCAGCCGATCGTCCCTAAGGCGAATTTTGGTCAAAGACCTGCGCATGTTCCCGTACAAAGTCCAGTCCGTGCCTGTCGACCGTCAAACGCGTGTAACCTACGCCCAAGCCATCATCGGATGAGTTTATAACAATAAAGTATAGTAACCTTATTTGTTTTGTATATTCTTGACATTTTAAAAATTCTCATTGTATTTATATACACCAATCGCCGTTCAGTCAGTTAAACTTATAAATTATTTAACTGTTAGTCGCAAGAAACTTTATGTTCTAACAACGTCGTTTGCTTCACATCACAGACAAAATGTCTGTTTATATGCATTGCAAGTCAATAAACCTTGAACGTGTATTTGTAACCATTAGCAGTGATATGCTAAGCGGACAAACCAGGCGACTGGCTCTCGGCGACCCGGGGGTCATACGCTTCGGATTTCTTCACAAAAGGTATCATTGCCAACAATAAAAACTGGTTATATTTGACGTGCATCGTTTTAATCTCGTTCGAATTCAAAGATGGCACTGTTAAACCGTCCCAATACGTAAATACTGACAAACGTTCAAACTCAATGGTTGTAATTTACAGTAGGATATAAATAAGTACTTCAAGTTATAATTAGATTTCATTGTATTGATTTCATTAAATTTACAACCTCTCAACTCCCATGATTTTCATTATTTTTCTTGTAATAAATTGTTAATAAATTTTACCAATTTTAATGAATAATTTACATAAAGGGAGAATTTCTCACGGTCGCCTAAAAACATGTTGATCTAAGCTTTGATCTTAACATCTAAATTAGGTATTCGTGAGTATGTAATTTAGTATTGTTTATGAACATGTTTCATAATGACAATAAATGCAAAGTTACAGTTGCTTGGAACAATACAGTCTTTGTATTTAAAAAGTTTTCTTATGTTTTATTTACGAAATAACATCTAAAATAAACGGCTTAGAGCGCATCTTATTTTACAGCTGTTGTCAATACTTTTGAATATTATAAAAAATATAATAATAAAAACTTTATATTAGTTTAGTAACGTCCACAAATAGAAATAAAAAGAGAAAATAATAAGTTTTTTGATTTTCGCGATTATATTTTTAGTCCGTGGTCACAGGTATAGTCTACCTGTGACCACGGAATACTGTAAAGTGTTCGAAACGTCGGGTTCTAAAAATGTATTTTCGAATAATAATCCGGTTAAAATAGTTTCATTTCAAAACACAAAATAAATTAAATAAATTAAAACATGCGAAATGAAAAAAAAACAAAAGACAGCCTTAGCGGCCTCGTGTACAATAGGCGGCCTTTTATCTAAAGTAGCGATTAATTCAGGCAACCTTAAGGCATATGGTAGTGTGAACAAAAATAAAAATATAATTACTTTCCAGTAACAATAATATACAGTTAATAAAAAAATAAAGTATCGTTTTTTAATCGTTAATAAAAAAATAAAAAACTCTGAGATACTAAAGTGGTGTTTAAAATGTAACACGTATTATTCTGATTTAAATAAACGGTCAAGATTGAAACCTATAATAGTCATAAGTATACAGTATCGACTAAATCAATTCCATAATCTAGTCAAGATTAATTCTAATAATAGATTGAAAAAACCAGCTAATTTGTAAAATAGACAATACATTTCTTATCCTTTTGTTGTTACATCATTATGTAAGAGTGAAACAATGGGCTAGGAGAGTTTCATATATTTTAGTTAGTTCATAGCTATCTGCATTATGTTTTATGTATTGTTGTTCTTGATCGGTATCTCTCTATGGTAGGCACAGGCATCTGTCTGTCCATACACACAAGGCGGATGCCGGTTTAACAATGGGCTCTCAGCGAGTGACGTATTTGGACACCTTGTCTTTAAATTAACCTTTTAATTTCTGACGTGACGTAACTGTACGTTGTGCCATTACTAACAATTCATTCGTGATTAAGGTTTGTTATTTATAAATAATTTAAACTGATTGTCGTTTGGATATTTTTTCATTAAAGATTTTATTTAAGAATCTATATAGGTTATAGAAAAAAATACAATAAAGAAAATATAAGTGTGGTAATAATAGAGTTGAAAGTGTATATATAAATATTTTTATGATAAATTTTATTTATTTTAATTTTCGAATTTTAGGTCTAATGTTTCAATATGTCTAAACAAAGCTAATGTATAATAAAAGTCTTTAGTGTGTAAGTGACTCACATCGACAACGCACAGCAGTAACTACTGGCCATAGACAGTTTAAATTACCTAGATACCCTTAAAATTCTGTTATTGTAAGTTTTTCAACTGTATTTTAAGTTTTATAGCGGAAATTACGAAATATAGAAACGGTAATAATATATCAAGGTTCATAAAGTTTTCGTAAAGAATTTGTGGACGTGAAGTTTGTACTCACATACCTAATTTAATTTCATTACTAGGGCTTGTCGTGAAATATTCAGAAATTAAAAACCTTTAGGGAACTTTCGTGTGCACGTGATGTATATTTTTGTGTTGCTGTTTGTTTATTTTACCTATATATCGTAAAATTTCGACACGTGTTTTTAAGTTATCCTTTCAAGCGTCTATAGTAATTTAATATATAATTTGGTAGTTACTGAGTAAATAAACATAATTATGTATAATGCATACTTAATTTAAAAGGAAACATAATTACAAAGGCTTTTATAATGTGTTGCCAACATATTCAAATACGTAACTTAGCTCAACTAAGTTTGATAACGCTGAATATCAACGGCGAAATTAATGCAAGAGAAATTCAATATCAGTGGTATTATTATTTTTTTACTTTGGTATGACATTGACATTATTCCGTTCTACTCTTGACATTCAAAGATAAAATAGATATAAGCATTTGTCTGTTAGTCGTTTGTAATTAATTTCATACGTCTAGAAAAAGAAATTTTTCTTTGTAGTGAAGTTTTTTTTATATTTTTTTGATTAATTACGCACAAAAACTATGAAATCATAGCTTTTTAAAGGATGAAAGGAGGTTCTTAATTCAACACGTATGGTTTTGTTTGTTAGATCACTCATAACTTTTTACAGAGTAGACCATTTTGGTATTGTTTTTTAAGATGCATTGTATGTCCCACAAACCTTACCCTAAGGATAGAAAAATAGGGGACGATCGCGAATTTACTTACTGATTTTTAGTAGGTTTATTTTTCTTTATTTGAATGTTTGACTTTCTAAGAGTTGTAATACTACAAAGCTCATTATAATTATAAGCTCATTTTCCAGTCTTTTGAAAATACCGCGGTAATGGGGGTTTTACTTTAACTATCGACGACCTTAACATGGCACTTGAGCAAATAATTGGTATTTTATACAAGTTAGGAAATTGACTTTGAAATTAGAAGTTGAATAATAATTTCATACTTGAATACCAAAGTTGAATCTAGTGCCTAGTCACATAATAAATGAACGTACGTAAAATTTATTAAATTATGAAAATTTGAGCGCATTCCGCAGTACTTATTAAGTATTAATTACAACATTTATACGTAAAATAATATTTTACACATTAATTCCCGGATAATAATAATATAATTAAATGATATTTATGTATAAATAGAAAGTATATATAAGAATTTTGTTGTTAGCATATACATATAAACCCATACCCAATAAAGAGAAGCTTCGGCATTCTATATGAAACGTCTCGATTTCGGCGTGTCACTAGGTCCTTTTTGCCGAGAGAGAAAAGCGTGAAGCTGGACAATTTTTTCAATCGTCTAATGTGGAAGACCTAGAGAAAAAAATATTAAATTTAAAGAAATTCATTAAATGGAAGTAATCCATACTATAACATTATAAATGCGAAAGTAACACTGTCTGTCTGTCTGTGACGTCATCACGACCGAACCGCTGAATCGAGATTGTCATGAAATTTTATATAGAGATACTTGAGGGTCTAGGATGAACATAGGCTTTTAGTTTTTTAAGGTTTTTGCGGAATTTCGTTATTTTATGAAAAGGCCACCGAAACAGCTATAGTTCACTCAGGTGAAGCCGGGAGCGGGTCGATAGTTAATATATAAAACAAAATAATAAAAGTATTATTTTTGTACTAAGTAGTCTAGTAAGCAAAAAATGCAATTGCAAAGTATTTAAAGCTATAATATATCACCCATACAACTTAATACTTTCGCTTAATAATAACTGAGATTGATAGAAGTAATTACAATATAAAAGCTTCACTTCAATTTATTCGTTCCTTTTTTTATAGGAAATATTTAAACAAATGCTATTCTCATTGTGTTCGTGCTCTGAATAGCTGAGGTAGGTAAGGATTTTTTAGAAACATGCATTTCACGCTTACACGAGTCAGTTTTGTAATTCAATCTCACATCAATGGCATAATCAAAGAATTTTGACTTCTTACTCTATGTAAATGTTATTATTTAAATATTTTTTACTTCTGAGAGACGTTTGAATTTCGTTTATTTTTTATATATATTAGTAACGAGATCAATTGATCTTAACTATATATATACACAATATAGGGAAAACTTGCTTAACTCTTATTTGTATCTAAGTAGTACCGTACTATAAGCTATTTTGTTATTAATATGTATGCATTGTATTCGTTGTAAGAATCTGAATTGAATATATAAGGTTTCATTATTATAAACTTATTAAAAATTAGGATTTTTGTGATAGATTCAAAATTAATATTTCCTTTCATCTTTCTAAAATTGTTTCTATTATATGCCAAATTATATATATACAATTAAATTTATTACTGCTTTTGCAAACTTTAACTTCTTCAAATATGGATTAAAACATATATTCGAACCCTTCAATTCGAATTCGAATTTTACCTCTTGCATTTTCCACTGTACATAGAATGAGCCTATAGTTTAACCTTTACACTAACTTTAATAGAAGAAATCAATTTGCCGTAATTCGTCTTAATATATTTGATATCCAACGCCGTAAATTTTACCAAGACCGAGACCAAAGACTAAAATATGCATCCATTTCTAGTGTCCATACCTCCTTTCTTAACACTAACTGTTCTAATAAGGGATTGTTTTACATAAAAAAAGAAACGTGCCAACCACTAGAGGTTTTAAATTTATCCATTTTGGTCCAATTTGTACATTTAACCGGTTTCATATTCGACAAGTTGGTGTTATCTTTGGATGGAAAGGCATTAAAGGGCATAAATTAACATGTAAATTTATCGTATTTTATAACAACTGACGCAACATCGAATACTTTCGCTTACGTTCATATTTTTGAAAGGTTTATCGCCACATAAAAAGACTCTCGGGTGTTTTACGTATTGTAAATTTAATTGTTAATTTTCACTGTCTAAAGCAGTTAGATTAAAATATAAGAAAAATACTATTGAAGACTACTAAATGTAGGAGAATAATATTATTTATTGTCACACCAATAAAATACACATAACAACAAAACTAAACTAAATGAAATGTACAAGAGGTGAACATATCGCTAAAACCGGGATCTCTTCCAGGCAACCTTAATGCAGATAGAAGAAGAAGAAGGCTAGCGCGTTAATAAATAATATAACGCTATATAATTATGATAATCCATAATTCCAAAACATTCATACTAATATTGTAAATGCGAAAGTAACGCCGCCTGTCTGTCTGTCTGTGATGTTATCATGGCCAAATCGCTGAACCGATTGTGATGAAATTTTATATAAAGACATTTAAGGGTCTTGGAATGAATAAAGGCTACTTTTTCTCTCCCATTTTAGTTAGTTGGTCCAGGAATTTCATAGTTTTACGAAATACTACCGAAATAGCTATCGTTCATAGTATTACATAAATTTACATTTTATATGTATTTTTACGTATTTGTTGAGGCTTATAGACTTTTTAGAACATTACATCACAAATTCAACAAAATAAATACTAAACAAAGAATTGCAATGTTCGAAAATTTTTTGCGGACTTGTATTTTTCATAGTGTATGAATAACACTTTATAATAATAAATGTAATTAAGTAAATAATCCCCTCTCGCATAAATTATTATTCCTTACATAATAATGAACCCATGAGTAGATTTTTTTATTAAAAAATGTGTATAACACAAAATTTAAAGAATCATAGCAAAAATATCGGTGTGTTTCAATATTATAATATTTTTTTTATATGTACATATACTTTTACATAGAAATGTATAGTATACATTATGTTAGAGATCTTTTAGCTTCGAGCTTTATCCTGCAGAGAGAATCTAGTGTCAAGAGTGACAGCGTCTGATTAATGAAGGTTTTTATTATACGTTCACAACTAAAATTAGATACGGTCATTACAGCAAAATGTCAAAATATAAATATTTAATGTGGCTAGTAAAAATTTACAAAAATAATTGTACACCGAATATTATAAAAGCTGTAGTTAAAATTTCTTTTGTTACAAAATATATTTTTTAACATTTTTTAAAGTGTAATTCGCACAATTAGGAAATTGTTCGTAGGGTAGCAAATCTTTGGGTAGCAAAAATTTGTAAAAACCTCTCTACAGAGATGCTAACAACAAATATAAGTTGTAATAAACATATAAGAACTTTGACGTAGCTGGATGTAGAACGCATGGCTTAGCGGTCAGAGCGTTTGAACGGTTTTCAAGAGGCGCAGGTTTAAATCACGCTGCGTTCAAATCTTTATACGTTTTCTAAATATGTCTTTTTCTGTTTAGAAAAAGTTTTTTCGTATTTAAAAATGGAAACAAGCCATAAGTCTTATATCAGACATAAAATATTTGTTCATTTGCAGGTACTTTAAAATGAATGATGTGAGAAATACACGTAAATTGCGAGTCTTACTATAAAAATAGATGCCTTTGCATTGGTAACAGAAGTTTAAACTTAGTGCAATTTGATATCTGCTTTCCATTGATCGACTGGTAAACTAGATATATAGAAATTAGCTTCCGTGATCAGCTCTTGATATCCATTTGATATGCTTTCTACTAAAATATGCAAAGTTGTAACTGGATTCTTAACAAATATTCATAATATAACTATTTGGCTATTTATAACCGATCAAAATAACGGCAGAGGTTCGCAATTCGACACGTACCTAAATATTTTTTATATGTTAGATTCCATATATCTTTTTACAGAGATACTAAATTTGATAATTCTTCTTTCTCTCTCTTCAACTCTCTTTTAATGGATAGAGTATACTCCGAATGTAATATAATTGTTTTTAACGTAAATATTTTGTTAAACTTATCCTTTTTTATTCTTTGAACACAAGCAATTTTTCATTATTAATTGTTGTTAATTATTAATTAAATGTCTATGACAAGTTTTTTCTATATTTTGTTAGTTCATTATAATGAAAACAACAATATGGTTGGTAGATTACCTTGGCATTTACAACACAAAATTTAATTAATTAATGGTTGCTTCGAAATATCTTAGAGTGTGTATTATATTTTAGGTTATTTTACTATCAAGCTAATCAATTATTAATGTTATAAGTTCAAACGAATTAATTCAAAGCAACACCAAGTATAACCATAATTAGATAATTGATTATTAAGGCAATTTAAAAACTAGGATAAAATTTGTACAGTTCTTAAAACCTTTCGCCGTTAAGGTGACTATTAAGCCTCTTTTAAATGTATATCTACCATTCTAAAAATATAAAGTTGCTGGCAGGTATATGACTAGAATATATTAAAATGAATTACTTTATAAATAGAAAAAAAACCGGATTACATTGGGTCAGTGTACCCAGAACACTCGCTTTAAAATTCACTAAGGGATTGAACAATAACAATCTAGTTAGTACTGTAAGTTGTAACATCGTGAAGCTTATCTTATATATCAATAGAAAAAACTGGAGTACTACTTGGTTGAATAGAAGATTTTACTAATAAAATTAGTCATTTTAAACTAATACAAAGTTTGACACGATTTTACTTGCAATTGTTATGTACTTACGAAAAAGTAACTAAAAAAAGAAGTCAATCCTAGTTTAAATAAAACCTAGTTTAATAAATAATATTTAGAATGTCATAACCGTAGTTTTTGTTTATACGACTGTAATCGTTTTAGAATATATTTAAATTATCTTTATTTCCCTGCTCTAATAAGGCAAAGCGCGGCGTTGAGTTCCGACACTCAACACGCAATGTCTCGAATTCGGTCGGCAAACAGAGAACAGTGTGACACTAAATGTTTCTGCCTACATAATTATGCCGGAAATAGCCTGATAATTAAAAAAAAAACGTTCTCAAATTGTAATAAGACCTACACGTAATTTAATAAAAAAATATATATATGATAGAAATATAGTGTTTCTAACAATAACAGTTACAAGTAACGTAATAGTGACATTTTATTTATTTTCATATCTGTAACTTTGCCTTGAACTCTTTTATTACTGGTTTTTAACATTATGACAGTTGACAGTAAGTTAGCGCCAAATTATATACATATTGCGCAGAATTGCAGTTAATACAATTTATTACATTTAACGACTTACTACTACTATATTTACTATATTTACTACTATTTATATTTAAGTAAATTATATAGTTCATGGATAACACATTTAGTATGAATTTAATTTTTAAGTAATATATTACTATATCGTTTATGTAACTATATCGTTTTATTATAATAAAACGACATAGTTTAAATAACAAAAAATAAATTTCCCAGTATGCTCATTCTAGCAGGTTCATGCTATTAAAAATATTCTAAGATCATCCAATACGGACTCGTATGCAAATTTTCAAGCAATAGGTCGGTTAAGTGGGTCAAAATCGCATTGCAAGATTTTTTAACATTGATATATAGGTAAATACAGGTGCAGCTACTGAAATTATATTAAAAAGGTTGAATAAAAAAAATATGTACCTGATAATAGAGGAATGTAAAATCATTTTGTGTGAACAATTAGTCTATTAACAGTATATTTCTTATTTCAAGGGTCACTCTGCATCGAAGGGAGCTAAGAAAAGGGAGAAGAGCACAGGTGGGATTGGCAACAAGCCTAGCCGGGGAATTGCTACATCGTTCGGCTTCCGTCGCCGTCCCGCCAGTACATCGCGTGCAGACGACAATGCGCGCAGGAAACAAAAAACACACGATAAAAATGGCAATGGAGGTAAACTACGTAGATTTACTCTAATGTAACATTTAATAATAGTTGATTTACAAGGTTTAAATAGTAAAGCTTAAAAACTTGAATCTATCATATAATTGGAACATTTTTTTCTTTTTTTGTATCTTTTTCCACGTAGAATGGTAGTCAGAGAGAACCTGGTGTCACACCGATCTCCACTTTTCTCTTGAAATCGAAATCGAAGACATTGTGTGTTGAGTGGCGGAACTCGATGCCGCGCTTTGTCTTAGGTACCAGATCGGAAAAATTAAAATAGGTAGGAATCGAATCCAAAACCAATCGTTTACAATCAGACGATGTCAAGCTGCGCCACGATGTCCTCAAAAGGAATTCTAATTTGTCTTTAAATGAAAAAAATGTTGACAGTTTACCATATTGTGTTTTATGACTATTAAGATAAAAGCTCAGAGGTTTACGCTTTATTTAGCTACTCAGTGAATAAAGTTCAAGGCTAACTTCAACGCCCCCATCCAATTCGTAAATTAAACATGACAGTGCCGTCGCCTGTCTATCTATTTTAGAATTTACTATTTTATACCAACGATGTACTTATAAAATTTTAATCATTTTTATAAGTTAAAACATTAAGATGTTGACTAAGGATAAGAAATTTAATTTTAATTCCATCCTCAAGATTTATTGACCCATCCTCTGTTTCTCCCTTTTCTTTAATAATTTAAATTAGTAAAAAATTCTAATCATAAACAGGTTCAACAGAGGATATCCGAGCTGAAGAAGTGCTGTCAGGAAGATCAACACCTCTCGCACGTCCCCGTAAGGAGACGCCAGGGCAGCCTCTCCGTACCAATAGGTAAAATTCTAGCTCGTAGAAAACTAAAACTCGTAGCTTAGCTTTCGCTTTTTAGAATCACATTAAATGCGTTTTTTAAATGTTTGTAACAATAAAATTGTTATTAAAAATATATATTTACTATTCTTTTTAACTAATTTATGTTATTTTTAACTCTTTATGAAAAAATAATTAAATTCATAGATGTCGATATACATAGATTTTTAAAAAGCGTAAAAACTATAATAGAAATTTGGTTATAGCAAAGCCTATGTTAGGCAACCGGAAAAAGAAAGTCAATCGACACACTCTTCACAAAAGGAAATCACCATATCCTTTCCCTGTCTGCAAGGCAAATGTAAATCAATACATTTATCATAAAAAAATTACGTCACTAGTCTCAGTGTTACAGTTCATATACTTACTTTGCAGCAGTGGCGGACTTACCAGCAGGATGCTTTACCTAGGGCTGCAGAATTTTAGGGACAGCAAGGTGGCTATATGTTTAAAACTATTACTAAAGAATTAACAAGCATAGGTATAAATATTAAAGACTGTCAGGAATAATCGTATCATAATGCCATAAATATATCCGGTGCATACAATAGCCTAATATTCTCAAGCACCGATAGCTTTTTTCATATCCTTGCTTTACTTAGTCTTTAAATTTAGTGACAACTGTGACTTGCACAGTAAACTTGTCGATTGAACAAGTTGCTCCAAGAAATATAATTTGACTATACCAAGAACAAGACCGACCAAAAAGAAAAAAAGTTGATGGAAGATGTGAAGAAGAAATGAATATGAACGCGAATTATACTTTAATGGCTTTCACATTTCTTGCCATCGTTAATAGAAAGATCGTATCTGAATTAGAAAAACGGCAGAAAGCTTACAACAAGTTTTGGTAATATGTACCAACATCTAAGAGAGAATATTAGAGAGTCTATCGTCCTTTGTGGGAAAATAGAGTTTGCAAAACACTTATCGTAACATATTAAAAGAAACAAACAATTTGGCGCTGGAATATATAATTTAAATTTTCATAGCCCTTCTAAAAGAGTAAAACATATATTTTATTTAATGTGCGGAGATTGAGATGGAATTTATAAATAGAAAAGTACTTATGACGATGTCGTCGATGATTTTATAATATTTGGATTGGATTGTAACAATAAACTAGGAACTGAAAATGGTAGAGGTAAAGGCGGCGAAAATTTAACAGCCTGTTACTTGAAAATATGTAAATCCGCCACTGCTTTGCAGGCAAATATAATAAATATGTAACAGTACACCGGGAACGATGTGACATTTCAAAAAAATATTAAATAATATATATATTTTTTGTGTAAACTTATCTATCAAAACATTTGCTTATATTTAATTGTAGGCGCGACAATAATTTTAACAATATAATCTACTAACTGTTAAATATACTTAGCTTATTGCTTAAACTAATAATAAACTTATTATTTCCATTCTAATTATTGTATTAGACATTTTAGAACCAACAAATAAACTAATCAGTTTATATTTAATTGCGACATTCGAACATGCCACTATATATGAACTCATTAGTGTCGTTTAGTTACCATATATCAACGATGACACTAAACAGAAATGACAGGGGCTATTTAATTCCCTAGGTTCGGTTTCAGGCAGCCGCATAGCAAGACGGCCAAGGTGGGTGACGTGAGTGTGGCCGCGGAGCAAGCCTTCACGGTGCCAATTAAAGATAAGGAGACCGCCATCAATAATAATTCCATAGGTTTGTATATATAATATGTGCATTTATAGATGGAGCACTGATTGAGTTAAAGTCCGCAAAAAGTTTGTATAATACAACCGAGCACAAAGTACACTACGAATAGCTTAATTCTTAATTTGAAATGTACAGCACTTCAAAATACATAGATATAATCTAAAGATATCTTCACACTTGTATGATAATCTGCATTTATTTTTTAGGCAACATTTTAATTTATTATCGCTCGCACAGGCAGCAAAATGCCAAATCATTAATTTAAGTTAAAAACTTTGTATTGTTAAACCGGCGATGCGCTGTGATGGTTTCAAGGATTTTTATTTGTAGAATTTTTCAGTTATTTGATGAGGTAAAACTGTCCTAAATAAGCTGTAAACGTGGTTATGGCGCAAACAGTTTTATAAAATTTATAAAATTCTATTGTTTAAGTAGCATAGACAATTATTAATCTTAAACCGGTTTAGTCGGTAACATTTCGATAGCTTTATTTGGACTGCACAATAAGCAACGCCTAATAGACACGGCAAGGCCATTCAAAAATATATGCATTAATTAAATTGAAAATACGCAATTTACTGAACATTAATTAGTAGCAAATCTATGTTTATAAATATTCTGATGCAATAAAAAATATGCCTTTGTTTTAATAATTATTGGATCACTTTTCACGACATAACTGAGTTTAATACAAATACATAATACCCTATAATAGACTAGGTTAACAAAATATTTACAAAGTTCAGTTTTACATATTAGTTACAATACTTAATTAGCTCAAAGGAATATTGTTAGCGTATAGTTAAGCGTTGAGTAAACTTAAAATTATACCACCGTACTGCAAAATATATGCGGGACACTTCTAGCCTACTTATAATATAGTTTGACAAATTAAATTGACGAAAATATCTTTATTTCAGATAAGAAAAGTACAAATCAATATAACTTGCCACTCCTGGCGACGCAAGTGACATCTACCGGCGTCACCACGATAGTGGGCGCGGGTGGCGTCCCAAAGCCCGTCACCAAGCAAACCATCATCTTGACATACCAGCCGCAGCAATATCAGCAACAGCAAGTAAGCTTTACTAGCATTGTTTACATAAATTTATATAAACACATATAAAATTATAATTCATTTATGCAACTACTAGATGCACTCTACTCCTTACTTTTGTTCTGATGTCCTGTTTTTGTTTTATTTGCAAAGTTTCGTTCATTCTTTTATTTAACGTTATTTTATTTAAAGCTACCTTAAGCTGTTATCATCAACACGAATCACTTATTATACTATCAGTCAGTCAGTGACTATATAATTTTTTTTTCTTTTGCAATTCGTGCTCTAAAAGATATGGGTAAAAAAGATATACCTATATTTCTTTTAACATTTTTGAAGTGTTATTCCCACACTAAGGAAATTGAAAAAGACATATTTAGAAAACGTATAAAAATTTAAACGCAACGGGAATTGAACCCGCGCTTCTCAACGGTCCTTGAACGGTTTTCAAGAGGCGCAGGTACGAATCCCGCTGCGTTCAAATTTCTCAAGATATACCTAGTTGTGAGTCCGATTTCCATTCGGTGGAATGATCTTACTTTAATAATTTCCGTTACTCCAATCTGGTGTACAAGACAAAGCGCAGCGTTGAGCTCCATCAGTTAACACGACTCGAACTTGAGCGGGACGTTAAAAACAGAGTTTCTTGACACTAGGCTCTGTCTGACAAACCTGCTAAGCGTGAAAAACGAAGCTTTGAAAAAAATGTCGTACCGCAAGGAATATTTAATTAAGTCCCTATTTTTATATTTCAAAATTGCTTAAAATATGTAATATATGGGGACACAATATGTCCATTTTTTACGAACGTATCATAACAATAACAATACAGAACGTCTTGTATTTTGTTTACTTTAATCGGTTTATTGTAATGATGTTAAGTATCTTAGCCTTGGCTTTGACTTTGTACTGGATAGCCGATACGTTGCTTTATGAATGCTTAGAAATTGACCTACTTCAGTAACATTGAAGGATGGATATACATCTTATATTTATATTTATAACTCAAAATATTGAATAAAAATACAATAATGCTTTAATACAATAATTAGCTTCCATGTTGTGTTTTCTTAAAAATTTAGATACAGTGTGTGTTAAGTCGCAGAGTCCAGTATATTGATATATATAGAGTGAGAAAACGAAATATTTTTACATTCTACAAGTGGTCATCGAATTCATAACCAACTGCACTACGATTTCAACTTAACATTTTATATTTATAAAACTCTAAATCAAGTAATTTCATTTTTCCATAGAGATATTTATTATATTTTAATTTTAATAATTTAGGATGGAAAGAAGCCCCCACGTGCAGAACAAAGCCGGGCTACCTCACTTCCTCGCACTCCAAGTATTGACCCTCTAAAACCTCCCGGGAAGTATACCTTCCAAACCAATCAGCTACCACGCCCCCAGTACCCTTCTGTCAAGAATATCGATCCGAAATCTGCTAAACAAGTAAGTAACTATATTGATAACGCATATCCCTTGTGTTTAATTTTAGCTTTTTAATTATTTTGTTCCAGTTAGTTGTTCTTAATTACTAGTTATTGAGTTTCTATATAATGTTTGTTTAAAATGAATACACTTCTTTACTACTGTAGGCGAGAAATTAGGAGTATTACGTGCAATTTTTAAATTGTTTTTTCATACGAGCCATTAGTGACCTATAGATAGGTAATTCGATCTTAAATCTCGGCATCCTATATCTCAAGATCCCAGATCCCGACCATTTTTCAGTCCTGTTAATTTCGGAATGAAATTCATAAAAATAAACATAAGTGAGTGTAGTGGTGCTACAGCTTTATTACCTTTATTCACAAAGGCTGAATTAATGTGCAAGATTGTGGTAGTTATAGGGGCATTACGATCATGAGCCATACCATGATCGACCCCAGACTTCACCGAGAGTGTTAGAATTCAAAAACAAACAGATCAAACATCAAACAGGATCAGGAGCCATGGACGCCATTATTGCCCTCAGAACTCTGATGGAGGCATATAGGGGAAAAAAGGAAAGTTCTGCACATGGTATTTCTAGATAAGCAGAAAGCCTTTGACTGCGTGCGCCTCGTCAATGTATCTGGTGGGCATTGCGATCCATAGGGATAGGGATCCCTGAGGCCAATATTGATATTATTAGAACGATTTCGCTTCAATGGTTAGGATTGCTGTTGGCGACACAAAACCCTTCATGAAGTTCACCAAGTTGACCAACTAGCACTGCCTCGGTCCACTCAAGAGCCGCACACCACGAAAATTAATATGATGATGTGGATGAGTGGCGTTAACCACTCTGACTACATACGTAACTCATCCGAGGAAGTCTTGGAGTCCGTGACGTAGCGGACAAGCTTCGAGAGCGTCGCCTGAGATGGTATGGGCACGTTGCGCGCCGGCCTGTTAACTATGTCGGAAGATAATGCCTTGATATATCTGTCCCTGGAGTTAGACCTCCCGGGCCCCCAAGCGATAGCTGGATGTCGTGAAGCAGGATATGAGTTAGCAGGATATGAATTGGTTAGACAGACCCTGGCTCATGCTAGGATAATTACCAGGAAGAAGAAGAAGCAAAGCAAACTGGTCGCTTCTCCTATATAAGGCGTAGTAGATAGAGTTTTTTTTCAAGAATATTGTCTATTGCGAAAAAAATTTGCGAGTTAAATTTAATTTCTAAAATTTAAACAAAAGATGTTTATTTTTAATTACATAGTATTCAAAAAGACATATTTCCTTAGTGAGCGAATAACACTAAATGAAAATGTTAAAAAATATATAGTTTTTTTTTGGTAAAGAATGATTATTTTAAGAATATTCAATTATTTTCTCTTATAATTAAAACAGTTGATTCATATAATATACTCGGATTATTTAGCTACTTATCTATAATCCCGGGACCGGTCAGGGATCGTATGTAATCAATCCTGAAATCCGGAATTAAAAATAAAACGGTATCGATTGCACTACTATAGGTCACAATGTATTATAAAAAGCTTTAAGCTTTAATGAATACTTATAATAAAGCGGTAAAGAGAATGCAATATTTCAAAATAGAAATTCATTTAAAAAATATATTACATAATTACACTTTCTCAGTCATTAAACTAACTTTCATTGATCATCACCGAGATGTCTAAACATTATTTTTAAAATAATTTCTATACGCGAAAATAGTCTTTATTTTAAACGCAAAAGAATCATTATTGAATGTTATATTATAAAGTAGGTCATCCTTCATCTATTTCAGGGCTGTTGGTTTTGAAACTTGTGCTGCTTTTAAATATATCGTTGCACTATGCATTCATGAGTTACACACAAGATAAAATTGTATGGATAAATATTTAATATTACATGTTTTTTTTAAGTTGATATATTTAAAATTGAATTGAAAATGGTCATATTTTACAAATATTTCTTACTTAAACCGTGTACTATTATATATGAGAACTGCAAGAGATAATTTTTTGATTAAGAGTCTATATCATACTGTCAAAATTTAGTTTATGCATATTTGAAATATTTATTCTCACCAAATCTCGTAATTTTTCTCATAGACATTGCATGTAAATCAGCAAAGAATGTAATAATCAATTCAAACTATTTAGATAATTACGTATATAGAGATTGTTAGCGTAAATTACACGTTATCCAAGTTATTTAGCAATTGAGTGACCTCTTTTTTTGTTGAAATTAATTGTCCGTATTCGTTCTTGCTTTAGAGTAAGATAGAGTTCGCGGTAATGAACACGTGTTTTCATTTACTATACATAATTTTCAATTAGAAACAATCGTGAAGAATGTGCTTTACACAATGATTAAAATATTTTTAAATTGACGAAGTGAGTGCAGTTTGTAATAAATATCTCGAGATAAGTTGTACTAGGTTGCTTCTATTTTTATTTATTCGCTGCGCCTTCGCTAAGGGACATTCGCTGTCGTATATTGTAACGCTAAGCAGCCCTCTCGTTTGCCGAGTTATGATTTCTAATTAGTTGAAAATGGTTAATAAATTGCAATTGTTATATGAAAGTGCAGTGAAAGTGACGTGTGTAATGAGTTTTGTTCCAAATTTCCAGGTGGTGAACAACACTAGGAAAGCTGGTGCTGCTGACGGATGGAGAGAAGGTATTTAATTCGTTCTATATATCGATGCAGTTTTGGCAATATTATATTATTATTATCTATAAATTATATCAATTCATTATTGTGATAATTATTGTAAATTTAAAAAAAAAATCGTCGGTAATTTTGTTTCTTTTTAGATAACACAATATTTAACTGAAATAATCTAATATGATTTAAATAATTACTTGAATTGTACAAAAACTAAGTTATCTTTCATATATGATATACAAGGAATCTGATACAATGTCTTAAGCATATGATGATGTTTAATACAAAAATTATGTCGGATAGTTATGGTTGAGGAAATAGTTAATTAAGGCTAATTAATATGAAGACACATGTACGAGTTCAAATACTTGATGACCCCATAACGTATAATATTAATAAGTTCTTTGATTTTCGCGATTATAACACATTTTGATATGAAACTATTGTAAATGGACTAATCGGAATGTACGTGGTACCTGTGACCACGGACAGTAAAGTAAAGTGTTCGAAACGTCGGATTCTAAAAATGTATTTTCTAATACCGAAATTATACGCGATTATACCGTTTAAAATAGTTTCATTTCAAAACGTATAATATTGTTCAAACAGATGCTAGACATAACCATGTATGGGGAGCAAACTTATAGTGTGTGTAAATTCCTTTTGTACTTATTTATCCTTGTTTAGCTAATATAATTGTTAAGTTAATGTATATATTTGTTTATATTTTAAATATTTTTTTCTAATTGATTTTCTAATGGTCTGATTTGAATATCGTTTTATATATATATATATATATATATATACAAGCGATGAATATGGGTAGGATTACCACTTTGGACAATGGTTATATATTTAAAAAAATATATTCTACCATTGTCTGTGTCATAAAATAAATGAAATGAGAACACGGGGAATTGTTACTAGAAAAAAATGTTTACGTATATTTTTGAACGTTTCAGTATATAAGAAAATAACTTATTACAATTTACAATACAGACTGAACAAGGACGTTGAACAATTAAACACTATGTTAAAATGCAATGTAGATGTTAAAAGTCAAAAAAATATAAAATAAATGTACAAAGAGTATATTTGCACAATCTTTTGCTTTTATAAAATAGTGCGTATATGCTAGTACCTAGGTGACTAGGACTAAGCAAAAATATTAAGTAAAAATACACATGTTATAGACTAGCGGCTTCGCCTGTGTAAGCTACACGATTATAACCAACTATTTAGTTTTTTCGCCCACCCGTGTTCTCGCTTAAATCACAAACGTGATTTAAATTTAAATTGTTGTAACTTTTTTATTTATGATCCGATTGCAGTAAAATAAAATAATATACAATACAATAATCCGATTGAAATAAAATAAAATACAATAATCAAAACTGCATTAGAATTGGGTTAGCCGTTACTAACATTAGCGTGCAAACAGATATACGGACAAACAGAAAAGAAAGTTAAAAATCGAAAAAGACATATTTAGAAAACGTATAAAAATTTGAACGCAGCGGGATTTGAACCCGCGCCTCTTGATAACCGTTCAAGCGCTCTGACCGCTAAGCCATGAGTCCCACCTCCAGCTACGTTGAAATTCTTATACGCTTATTACAACTTATATTTGTTGTTAGCATCTCTGTAGAGAGATTTTTACAAATTTCTGCTACCCAAAGATTATTCTACGAACAATCGTCTGGCAAGGGAGAATGCTATTTATTAAATATATATTTTGTTAACATTTTTTTTTAGTGTTTTTTCAAGAGGCGCGGGTTCAAATCCCGCTGCGTTCAAATTTTTATACGTTTTCTAAATATGTCTTTTTCAATTTCCTAAGTGTGGGAATAACACTTTAAAAAAAAATGTTAACAAAAGTTAAAAATCATTGTTTTGGGTTCTATTACATTGATACATGCCCCTAATAATATATATATTTTTCATACATTTTCCATGTACAGATAGCGGTCACTTACATTTTGATTATATGTATAGATAGATACCTATAGATTACAAAACCGGTGAAAGAACCTACAGCAGTGGTAGTAGGTAGTTTAATCATGTAAAATCACACGCATGAAAATATGAATGAATATATATTATTTAAAGAAATATAATTATTGCTTTCGAGGTCAGATTGTGAAAACATAAGATTCTTCCTCAACTATCTTTAAAAATGCATCAAGTATTGCCCAATTAGTTTTATAAATATGTACATTCAAAACTTTATATATTTTCAGCAATTACTTTTTACATTAAACAGCTTCACGCTTTTTTCCGCTTAACATGGTATACAGAGAGCAGTTAGTGTCCAATTCCGCGCCTCAATACCATGCTTTGTTTTACAAGTGTCACCTACCATTGCTCTCGTGTGGGAATCGAACCCACAACCGTCGCACTTCTATATAGTTTGCGTTGTCTTTCTGCGCCAACATAGCCTTATTCACATTTCAAGTTCGGGATATACACAAGTACCTATATGGATTCTTTGCCAGGTGCAGGTTCCGCGGTATCAACTGACTCAGGTGTGTGGACTGGCGGTGAGGGCGAGCTGTCGCCGCGCTCGCGACGACGTCCGCGCAACTTGGAAATGGTTATGCGAGGAACCCACAACTTTCATTTGAGAGAACTACAAGTTGCCGACTTAGATATTATGGGTAAATATATTAATTACTTTATTAACTTATACTGAATGATTTAACAATTTATATAAAAGCTTTATACGATAGCCTAGTAGTTAAATAACTGCAAACTAAAAGTATTGCGTCATTGTATAAATGTACAAAATGTTAAGTTTATTTTTTCTTTTATTTTCGGCGGCATTTTCGTAAAACAATAAAATTACTGGAAATTCGAAAAAATAAAAGAAAAAAGCAGCCTATGTTCATCCCAAGACCCTTAAGTATCTATCTCTATATAAAATTTAATCACAATCGGTTCAGCCGTTTGCTGTGATGACGTCACAGACAGACAGACAGTGTGATTTTCTTTTATTCTTAATATTAGTATGGATAAGAAAATTAGTAGGTAACACTTGTATTTTTTTTTTATTTTTAGATGAAGCAGTAGTTACAGGCCATGCAGTGATCCCACTACCAAAACTTCCTAGTTCCTTTAACGAAGAGTCCTCGCCAGAATGTGAACCTGAACCCGTATACTCCCCCCCACCTTCCCCTATTCTTCCGAAGCCCATAGACTATCCCATTGAACCCCCACATCAAAGCTCCCCCATGTCCACCTTAGACCGCTACCGAACAAGAACTAGACCGAGCAGAATTCAAACAGAATACAAAGATGAGGAGAAGTTTGTATTGGATAGAGCACAACCTGAAGTTTTAGATAAGCAGGTGATTTTCTTTTGTATTTTTTTTAAACTTTACACTTGTTCCCGAATAGCAAGGTAGAAAAAGAATCTAATTACAAAACACCCTGTTCTCCACTTTCCACGCGAATTCAAGACAGTGCATATTTATCTTGTTTACCAGAGCAGAGACATGAAAATAATTAATGTTTAAATGATCCTCTGAATTGGAATCGAATTTACAACCAATCGTGATTACGGTAAGACGCTGTCCCACTGCGCCACGATGGCCTAGTTGTAGATGTTGTTTATTACTTATCTTAAATAGCAGTACTGTAGAAATTTATAATATGTAAAGAAAGCTTTTACTTGGTTATAGTGTTAAAAGGGTTTAAATACAAATGATTTAGGTTAATTTAATCGCCTTAAAATTTTTCTTTTATATTTTAAGTATTTTGTATATTTGATTATCAATTCAAATTGGCACCTATATTATATCAATTATATGTATAATAAAAAGTATACTTCAATTATATAATTACACATAGATAAACAATATGCAATCTACGTACATATAATTTACACGACAATTTTTTGTAAATAAGTGTATAAAACAATTTAATATTAATAAGATATTTGGCTTCCGGTAATTTAATAGTATTATATATATTCTGTTACAGAAATCATTCATAAAATCGTCAAGTGGCGTAGCGTCCCCAGCAGTGGATTCAAGCAAGGAGTCCAGTCCGTCGTGCAAGAGCGAGGCAAGCCATTTCAACAGCGGCGCTTGGCAAAGCCACGCCGCAGGAGAAGCTATGGCTAATAGGTAATAACGCGCAATTCATTAAAATTTCCAGACATTTATATTATTCTTTTTTGGTAGGTGGATAAATAATTTTCAGGTAAACCTACAGTTAAATTATATATGGCCAGTGGTATTAGCCGATCTATATCAGATCAAATATGCACCTGTAAACGTTCTTTACTCGATCTCCTCCATTTTATTATGTTGATGTAGGTTGATTTTTATTCTCATCTGTAATCTGTTATCAGTTTAAAAAAAAAATCTCTAAAAATCTATTTATTTAAATTTGTGAACCTGCCACAATGTATCGGATTTATGACGTCTCAGACACGTGAAACACGAAGTGACTTAACACCGACTTTTAAATTGTGTACAATAATCCTTTTATGTTATAAAAATATAGTTAATGTAATGATAAGATATTTAAATTATTTAATTTCTCGGTTTGGTGACAATAAAAAGCGCGGTGTTGAGTTCCACCGCTTTCGGGTTTGGGCGGAAAGTACAGTGAGAGAGAGAGTAGAGAACGGAGTGTCTTCGTAATCCGCTATGCGGAACAAGCGTAAAGCTGAAAACAAAACATATAAATATATGTTTTTTGGTATAGGTCACAAGATGACGTATCCCTCGCTCTAAGCGTGTCGAGCTGTGAAGATGACAAATCTAAGTTGGAAGCGAAAGAGAGCGAAGTGATCAAGGAGCCAGAAGTTCCGATGAAGACAATAATTATAGCAGATGAGCCCCCGGTCCCACATCCTTTGCTGATGAAATCTCTGACGTTGAGCCAACATGACACTCTTCGTAGTACAATGATAGGTGCGTATATTTTATTTATTTCTCTATTCCTATATACATGCGGTAAATCTTAAGATTTTGCACTATTGACAAGATTTACCAACTTTAATGGCGTAAGTCCGACGAGCATAAACAATTATTAATTTCGAACTTAAAGCACCTTAACTTATGAAAGATACGGTAAGACGTTGATTATGTTGGGTGAGAAACAGTTCGGACTTTTAACATTAAAGTTGGTGAATCTTAAGTTGTACTTGGAAAATCTTGGGATCTACCGTAGTTCGGACTTCTACAGTAACAAATATACATATAGACATTGACAAATGAATAAAAAGCGTAAATAATAAGCATAATAAATTGTACTGATAAAAAATTATCACAGCGTGTTATATAACGTTTACCTTTATCTTAAATACAAAACTAGTAACATTAAGTTTTAATATTAAAGTCCAACATTTTACCAAATAAATATTAATATGAATTAAAAATGTATTTATTTATTCATTCAGGTTCAATGACAAGTTCAAACTACAGCACCACAAGCACATGCACCAATCAGAGCGCAGACCACAATCTAACTCTCACTCTAGAGGAATCTAAATTTGATATGTCCGCTCTAGAAACTTCTACGCAAAGCCTACTGGACGACGAGACGTCACCAGCAGACTCGCTGATATCCTCCACCAGTACCAGTGACTCTAATAACGATTTGCACGTAGATAGGGATGTCCCGTCTATATCTAGTGCGTATCAAACTGCTAACACTAAGACTCGAACCCCTGATCCTATTGCAGAAGAAAATGATAAAGTTGATGGAGAACTGTTGCAGCCTCTAAAGGAAGTTAGGTGCGAAGGCTTTAGTTTTATTAGCTATTTCAAGTGGGAATAGATATTTTTAAATACTTTATGATAAATTATAAACTTAATTACATTAATTATTTAAATAAAATGTGATAAAATATAATATATATATATATACCGTCCTAGCTTTTAATCTAAGCTTAGTATAGCGTCATTTGGCTTTAGCAAGCCCTAACGCTGGTTTTTTATCTAACAGTGATGGTAGTGGCAGCAGCATCAGCAATAGCAATAGCAATAGCAACAGTGATAGCAATAGCAAGAATGTAACGCCGCCGTCTCCGGGCACGCCCACGCACGCTTCTGGCTCCCTCTCCCTTTCAGACGGGAGAGATTTCTTCGACGACGAGATTGCCGATCAGCCGGCATTGCTATTCAGAAGTAAGCTATATGTTTAAAGATTTTATCGAAATGGTTATACTTTGTATGAATCGATTTAACATGCATGCGTGATTGCAAATCTTGTTACGGTAATATGTATAAAGACTTAAGGTTTTTGAGTTATGTAAAATTGTTCACTCAATTGAAAAAACAACAGTTTGCAATTTTATACAATCTTGCAAAGTTTGTCGTAATCATAAATTTTGAATGTGATTACAGTACTGGCATTTCATTAATTTTGTTTTAAAAGAGTGATTGAAATAAAAGATTACTAACAATAAAATGGAGTAAAACAAATTAATTGCACGAAACATTACAGCTGTCGACGAATCGAATAGATATTATATGATTGTTTGAATGATGCGACTATAGAGAACGCTTTCTATTGTATCACACTACGAAAGAGTTCCAATAGGTATTAGTTAATAGTTCTTTTCTCATTTTAACAAACAAATTAATTAGGATAGTGTTTTATATTGCTTCTGATGTACTGTATTTGTAATTTGTTATACTAAGAATGACGTCTTAAATAACAGTTATATCTATTTCCTCTCGAATATTTAAATAATTATTGTTCCATTTGACACTAGAAAATAATCATGGAAGTCCCTCGTTGAAAAGAAACGACTCGGATAAACAGCTGAGGAGGTCACGCGACCACATACTGTCAAGTCCACAAGCACAAAGGAGTAGGAAATGTGAGTTTATTTTAATTCTTCTTCATTTTATTTATACATTTTTTATTTTTATTTGCACGCCGTAACAACCACTGTATGAAATACACCTTTGTCAGCTATACATATTATATAAAGCTTATATAGATAGAAGCTTATATATATAGTAAAAAAAATTATCTGAATCGTACGCCAACCGTTTGAACTCGTACTTTTTATAAATATATGTTTCTATGTCCTTAAATAGGAATTGAACCCACAAACACTGCATGTAAAGTAATACAATACCCAAAGACACATGCTAAAATCATAATAAGTCTTACAAAAACAAATTTGTTTTAAAAATACATATTTAGAGATTTTTTTTTCAATTTCCTTAGTGTAGGAATAACACTTTAAAAAATTAAAAAAAAAAAATATTTATTAAATTTATAATGAAATTAATTTATCGGGGAAATAAAAAAAATGCCCGCTGTGGAAAAGACAAAGTGGGGTGTCGAGTTCCGCTGCTCAGAGTTCAGAGTGAGTGAAATGAGATGAGTCACTTAAATCATAAACTTTGCTTTAATTTATAATTTAAATGATTGTAACTTTTTTATTTATGAACCGATTTATGAAATGAAGTGAAAAACACTAAATGTTAAGGGAAGTTTACCAAAATACAATAAAAGAAACAGCATAGGTTAAGCTGTTTCACAGCGTGCATAAACAAACAGACAAACAGAAAAGAAAATTAAAATTGAGTTGTAAAAAATTAATAAATGACGCCAATAATATATATTTTTTTATATATCTTCCATGTACAGACAGCGATTAGTTAAATTTTTATTATATGTATAGATTAATAATTTTGTGTACGTGAAAAGGGTATTAGTAAAATTTAAAATATATTTTAACATATTTTTAAGTAGGCGGAGGACGCAATCCTGCGGCGGAGAGAACGCCATCTTTAGACACGCTTTCCAGTCTCGCCTCTGACGACCTCATGATGGACAATGATTTGGCACAATCTATTACCAGCTTGCAAAGTGTTGATGATTACATTGAAAGGTACGTAAGTTTGTATGTCGTATTTAATGTTAGTTGCTACCTCAATTTATTAACAGTGAATGCCACTAACAGCTACAAATGCTTTATTTCATTACGCACTGTTAATTTGCCAAGAGACAAGAAAAAATAACTTATTTATATATTAACTATACAGAAGAATTTATATTAATATTGAATTTAAACCTTCCGTATATTGTAAAAATATTGCGTACCGTACTTACCAACGTCGCGCTTATTCAAACCAAAGTATTCAGTTCTTTGGTGCAAATGTCTATAAAACCAAAATCATAAATTTCTCTGGTTACTTCGCCTTTACATACTGACTCTGTGTAATACTGAGTATATCAAACATGTAAGTTTTTCAAAGAGTATAAATAGCGAGATTTACAGCCGAAACTAAGCAAGGCAGAAACATAAATTGAATTAGGTGGCCATTGTCAATACCTTCACGCAATTATATAATATTTGGTTATTTGTCAGTCTTAAATATTTTATCGATTTAAATACAAAATAATAATACTTTTAACTTTATTGTATTTTTAACATTATTTTGTATATTTAGCTCTATTTATTATACATTTTGTATGGCAACTTTCTATAGACAGTGGCAGCAAAGCTATATCATTGGGTACCTTCTAGAGCATTATGTAATACGTAAAATATTTATAATACATAAAAAATACTTTCACGATTCACCCAGAGGAAAGCTTGGCATGTGACATAATTGTTACATAAAACAATAATGGAACGGAAACGAGATAGCGTTTCACTTACTAAATAAATTTGTTTGCTAAGTTTTTAAATGTTTCTATAAATAGATCAGTCGCGATTTTTCGAAGTACACGAAGTTTCGAGGCTACTGGATCTTAGTATTTTAGGTGATTGGGCTTAGAATTAGATAACTATCACATGTCAACAATTACTTTGTATATTGTATATACATATTCTATTTATTTATAAATAGTATGTAGGTTTTATAGTTTTCTAATAAAAATTGTTATCTGCTAATTGTGAAATAAGTCGTTTTTTTCCTAGGCACTAAGTTATTAGTGAAATATTATTTGAGTTTAATACGTTTTACAAAGAGTATTTAAAAAAATAATGCGTTTTGCAAGCCAATTCCAACTGTCTTAGTAAATAATTCACTTAAAATTACTCCTGCAGTCATTTTTTGCTAGAGTCCTCATGCGTATTTCATAAATTTTAAAATATTTATATTAGTTTAAAAAGTAACTATTTCTTTACATTACATTATTCATTTATCAAACGAAACAGACTATGCAATGTTTCTATTGTAATTGAAATTGATCGCTGAAAATTTAATGCTTCTTTAATTCGTAAAGACTATGAAATGAATATTAACAAAATAAAACGTTACTTGAAAATTCTATTTAGGTTAGACAGTTCGCTTCGCAGCGGTCTTAACTCGTTAGACGAGAGGCAACTGCGGCAGGAACTCTCAAGTTCCAAGACAGCGGTGCGTCAGTGGAGCCAACTGTTGGAGAAAAACAACTTGTTGGATCGGCAGTTGGCAGCTATGGCACAGGGAAAAGTTGGGCCCGATTCACTCACTGGAAGTACTTCCAGTCTGACAAATATTGGGTAAGTGCTAAGTTTCGTTATATATATTATGTATATATTTGACATAATATGCAAATAAACTATGACGTAATAATATAACTGTTAAAAAATATTCACTTTTGAAAACTTGAAAGAGTTATTTTTGAAAGTAAACTTCAGATAATGACAGATCGATCAAATAAATATAAGTAATCTACATTTTATTACAAATGGAGTGATGGTCATATGATAATATGTATTGCATTAAAAAATGATATGACGACTATTTAAAAGACATTTACTTAGGAACTTTTTTCTGTTTTTATTTTAGTCTGTGACAAGTAAATTACGCGTCATAAATTTCGTAGTAACTCTTGATACCTTACATTACATTATATTAAATTGCCCTTTATATATTCTTTAATGAAGGTAGCTAATCAATCATCTTCTTACTCATTACTTCATAAACATATTGTATACTAGTATTTTACGTCATCATAATATCTATACCCCATAAGCTTATTATGTTGGAAAAAGTTCATTAAACTTTTATATGTAAATTGGAACTTAATTTACGCCGCCGTTGTTCTATTATTTTAAAAGAAAAAATATATTTATTGTTTAGTTTCATTTACGTTAGATTCTGCTATTTCTAAATTATAATCCACGCTTAAAGGAAGATGCGCGAAATTAATAAAGAATTAAAAGAATGTTATGAGTATTCATTTTTATGGATGTGGATGTCCACATAATCATTTCGTTTCGTTTACTTTTGACGAATACAACAAGCTTCATTTAAATCAAAATTTAAAATTGTGAATTTAAAGCTTGCAAATAATAAATAATCTACGTACACATGTATAAATCAATCACAGTAAAGTCATGGCTTGGCTTTACTTATTCTCTGTGATATTAAAAAATATATATTTTACAACAGTCTCTTGAACAAAATGTAGGTATATGCATAGTGAATTTAGTCAACTTATAAATATAGGGTTTCTTTTAATTGAACCACACCGCTATCTATGTAATGCATTTTGAAGTACACTATAAGCTTTTTATTTATATATCCTAAAGCTTCTTTATATTTGTGCCATGAATGTACGAATAATGAAAAAAAGTATTACCATTACTTTGTTTCGAAACATTAGTAGTTTTCAAAGTATTCGAATACTTAGTACTCTTTATTACAGTAAATTAATGTTTTATAAATAGCGTTATAAATCAATCGTTTTGAGGCTATCATAGTGTAACGGGACAGCGTCTGACAGACAAAAGTGTGTGGAAATGCGATGGTAGTGGGTTCAATGTCCACTCGGGTTGTGTCCTGACATTAGGTTGTTTTTGCTTAATCTGCCGTGCGGTAAATATAGTGTAGCAATTATTCAATTTTTTTATGAAATATAAAACTGATTGAGCATTATTTGTCAATTTCAAGAATGTTGTAAAGAAACAGGGTAAAAAAGACTGAGTAGGATGACTTATCTATGTAACCTATGGCTATAACTGGCTTCGTAGGTAGGCATCCGATGCTTAAACCAGTTTTGTGTGGGAACTTATTATAGTGCCTATTAGTTTCATTTCACTACAAATAACTTTTAATAATATCAATTTTCCTTTATCGGCAAATAGGAATTAATTTTTGTACGATATTTTATACGTAACTCTTACTTTCACTGTTTAAGAGGTATGTATAGGTTTATACCATACCATGTTTGTTAGTTTTAATACAAAAGCTTTTAAAAAACTCCATTCAATCAAATCTTCCTAAAGTAAAAATAAAAAATATGGAAATACATCTATGTATATTTTTTTCCTTTAGGCTCAATAAAAAAGGAAAAAGTTATAATGAATTAATTTCAGTGGAGTAACGGTACGATTTCTCCTTAGTGTTTCAGACAATGAACACTGCCAGTGCGAAAACTATTGTAGGCAATGTTGTTGAAAATAACAAACAAGATAACGTCATACAAAGATGCTTATATGAACAAACTCAAACAAACAATATTATTGTTTATATCTATCTAATTTGAAAACATTTCTCACGATAATTAAAGTCATATTAATCATTTGATTACTACATTGCTACATGTTTTTTACCGCATAGCAGGAGAGGAAGAGAAAGTATACCCCTAGTAGGACACCCTATTTATTAATTTCCGCCCAAATTCAAGGCATAAATTCCACCCAAATAAAAATTGTAAAAATATCATAATTTTACTGAGTGAGAATCGAATACTGTCCCATTGCGTCTCGATGGCATTGGCCATTTACTTTTATCAAAGAAAGTAAAGCAAAATTAGTTTCGAGAATCGTTCTCGAAACTAATTTTAATACTGATATTGGTAATTATTAATAACGAGAGACCCGCTCGCGGCTTCGCCCGGGTGAACTATAGCTATTTCGTAATTTCGTTGGGCTTTTCGTAAAACAATGAAATACTCGAAAAACTAAAAAGAAATGGTGGAAATAAGACACGTTCATCCCATATCTCTATATAAAATTTCATCATATACATTTCGTACACTGGTACAGTCGTTTGGCCGTGATGAAGGCCAAACCGCTGTACCGATTCACACAGGCAGACAGTCAGGATTTTGGATACATTACATGTGTGCCTCGTTAGTCCGAAAACAATACTGTTAGGTATTATGTAATAACCATACGAGTATGTAAACCTGACAAATAGTAAATGATCTAGATCTAATACGTTATTAGTTAATGTTATGTGTGAACACTTTAAAAATGTTAAAAACATTTAACAAATAACATTCTCTCTTGCCAAACGGTTATTCGTAGAAATTTAAATCTTTGAGTAGCAGAAGTTTGTAAAAACTTTTCAACAGAGATGCAAACAACACAAATAAGTTTTAATAAGCGTATACAAATTTCAAAATAGCCAGAAGGTGTATGTATGGCTCAGCAATCAGAGCGCTTCGTAGCGAGTTCGAATCCCGCTACGTTCAAATTTTTTTTTAATACATTTTCTAAAGATGTTTTTTAATGCGTGTTTGATATAATTAAAGCGAAATGTTCTTAGAATGTTTCTTAGAATTAATGAAATGTGCATATAATATATTCCTCGAATCTCGTGTAATAATACGTTGGCCGTTGGCTTCTATTTTCTAATATATCAATGTCTCAAAATAAGCAAATATAGAGTTACACGTTAGCTTAGGTATACCTGCGTCACCACATATAGATTTGTACATCCAAATTAGCTTTTAAGCTTATATCGACAGACTATAAATAATTTTTGACCTATTTTATATTTTTATATATAGATTAAGAGAAGCGCTATTATTTATTTTATAAATAAACAGTTAGAAATTATATTTTAAATTTTAAACACTCATTATAGTAACAGTTTAAATTATTTAAACAGTCACTTAGACGTAATTTCAACCAGTTTTTAAAACTAATTATAAACTACTTAAGCAGCTTAAGAATGCAATTGTCTTTTTTCTAAACAAAAAATACTCATACATATCGTTTGGTACAAGTACTAACTAAAGTAACGTTTACTAAACAATTTGACATTCTTGGACATATCAAAGCAATTGTGCGTAGTAAAATATTGTATACACTCACGTTTGTTTCTCAGTTGTAGGTCAGAGTTCTAAACTTTGACTGAGTATTCACTTGGCCTCCGCTAAATCGGCAACAAATAACAATGGTAGCTGTGTAACAATAGGAATAATTCCCTAGCGTCTCGACTCTCGAGGACGACCTATGCGAGTCTTGTATGCGCAAAGCGGAGCACGACGCTCTTAAGATGTTACCTGCATTCACCTACTTGGGTTTAGCTTATGCTTTTGCTATTCCAAAGCTTCAACTCTAGTTTTCTATTCATAATACATGTCTCCGTTAAATATCACCATGGATAGCTAAATTACTTAATTGGTATATTACTTTCATTTCAACGAATGGGTGAATGCCAATTAGTTATTAATGGATCGTTTAACATATATTACAACCGTAGAACGCACACCGACGAAAACCAGCACAATTATGAGTTTGACAAAAAACATATTTTGTTAATATTTTTTAAAGTGTTATTCCCACACTAAGGAAATTCAAAATTTGAACGCAGCGCAACGCAGGACTTGAACGGTTTTCAAGAATCGCGGGTTCAAATCCTGCTGCTTTCAATTATTTTTACGTTTTCTAAATATATATCTTTGACAAATAAACATTCTACTGTTCTTATTATCTAAATAACGGGCATAACAACCACGTCATTAACCTCTGAGGCAATTTAATTGAGATCGACCGTTCAAAAATATGTTTCGCAAGAGAAATTCTACGTTTCGGTGTCTGATTTTCAAGGTAAATTTTACGGTGAGCTTTGTGTCGAAAGGTCCTTGCTCTATGTGGTAATCCGATAGAGCGATGCAGCCGGCTCTGCCTGATTCGGTCATCTCGCCTGCGCCCGCGTGCCTTGGAACGCAATGTTAGTCTGTGATGCGTCGCGCGCGCGGACGTACGTCGCGAGTGCGGATAAAAAAAAAAAGACCACGTGCGTATATTACCGAGGTGATACACACCGGTCGTTGGACACCGAAAACTATTTAAATTATTATTTTTACTAGATTAAGCCTATTTTCGACCAAATAAGCATGTGTTCGTAGCGAGTGTGCCACAGTGACATCACTAATTCAATTATACATTATTGGATTTGTGTGGAATTTAAGGCAACATTACACTTTAGTTGTTATATAGACTTTTATACTTGCGGAGTTCGTTGACATTAACTTGCTAATTACTGGACTGTTTTGCCAATTTCCGTATCGTCTAGATAACGTATCAATGTTATTTCCCTATATATCATATCGATAACGATTCAAGTGCTTTATTTGTATGAAACTTTTTTTTTTTTGCGCATACTCTCACGTTTCTGATTATATTTTTACATTACATTATTAACTACAAGCTTATGTAAATCGAAGTGAACGAAATATTTAAACATTTAAGTAATTATTTCCTGCGTGCATCAACCAGCTGTTTAAACAGATGTCTTATTTTTAAAGGGTCCTTGTGTATGATGATTTATATATTCCTCTTCTTTGTAAGGATATAATAGGCCGGCCTTTATAAATGGGATAGATACGCTTGAAGCAAAAACGTACCTACCCACGTTCTAAGATTTTAATATTCTAAACTACGACTCATGCTTAAACAGTTATATTATAAAAAATGCACGCATTTACTTGTCATAGAACTTCTTAAATTAACATCAAAATTGTAAAATCAACAAAAAATTTAAGGTTTTAAATAGATAAATGCCAAATTAATATTAATAAAATTCCACCATATATTTAAAAAAAAATCATACGTAATCAGCATATTCCAATTCAAGAGGTAAAAAAACCATTTTCAATTATAATATTACTTTTTATTAGAAAATCGTTGACAATTAAAATATACCTACCTTAAATAAATATTAAAAAAAAATTCTTTTAAAATATTATTTCCTTTGTTGATTTGCAATGTTTGACTTTTTAACAAAATGTTATCAATTATGTTACGCGTTATCTTTGTCACAACGGACAGCGGCGATATAGAAAATAATGCTGGACTGGCACGCTTAAAAGGCATAAACAAAAAATCTAATATACAGACAGATTGCTTCAAAAGTATACATTTTCGAAGCCATAAGAAAATACTTGTAACATTGCCTCATTATCAATCACACCAACAATTATAGTAACTTTCATAATTATGGAGTTAATAAGAATGGAAGGTTTATGATTTTGTGACTTAAATTACGCCATATAAATCAAAAGGAAGAGAAAGGAAGAGATTTTGATATATCATTTCCATTATGCATTCCTAGCTCCATTTATCTATAATACGAGAAAATAGCTAAAATGCTATCCCTTCTGTTTTAACTCGCACACTCAACAACATTTAGATTTCAGGTGGTACAAACATCGCGTCACTGCTCCCTTTGTTTTTAAAATACCCATTGCCATGGAAATATTGAATAGCTTAGCGAAATTTTACTATCGCAGTGAAAGCTTATATCAATTCCCTGAGTGACTTTGTACTTAGTACATCAAACTGTGACAATGATTGTTTCTTTTGTACCGGTATTTTAGTGTATTGTTTGTTACTTTGGAATTAATGCAAGTCTTCATCTTAAATTTGATCATGTCGTCAGAACTTGACATAACTGGTGAAAGTTATACGCCATATTATCTTTTGTTTTAATATTTTTGCCATTTGGTGCTTCTTAACTTTATTAATCATTTATTTTTTATGGCCGATTTTTTTTTAATTTTTATTACCATTCAAAGATTGTATTTTAATATTATTTTATTCACTTTTTACGATGAAATGTAGAAATGAATTATTAATAACAATATGGTCGTATCCATAACATTATGTAAAAATGCGATTTAATTTCATTAAGGTAAATCTATTACAACCACTTAGCTTTATTAACAAAAATTTAAGCGTATTTGCTTCAGTAATAAGATTTAATATTTTATGCAAATTTTGCATTAAAACAAACACGGCCTATAATTCTCATTTAAATTATTCGTGATAAGAATGTTGACTGCGTTAAAAAAATATAAAAAGTTGACCGATTTCGTGTTAATCTAGATATCATTTATATCTACAGTTCCTATGTTATCAATTCGTTATCAATTCCTTAAATATGTGTCACTGTTAGAAAAGAAATGCTCGTATGAATTCAATTTTTTTTTCATAAAGTTACTGAAGTTTTTGAATTTTAGAATTTTGTTAATTTAGAATGTTTAACCACAGCTTATTGTCGTCGAGTTTCACTCTATGACCCTGACTTTCACGTTTCTTCATTTTATTAGTTTCTGCTTTAGAATTGAATTCATTTTGGTCCATAAATTCTACTAAAACGTTTATTATTAATAAATGTTTTTAGTATCGTTTGATATTTTATATGTTTATTCTATGTTAAATTATTCTGCATTCTAAACTAAATAGCCTAGAAATATACGATAAACATCCTGCATAGACCCTTTTACGTTTTTGAATAAATTTATTTCCAAATAAGATCAATTATTATGCAAGATTTGTAGTCACAATAAAATGTTTTTAATTTAAATTCATGTCCTGTTACTAAAATATTTTCTAATATAAATTATTTACATAATTGCTATAAAATACCATATTTATTATCACAAATGTTTATTTCTTCATAGTTTCACGTACATAGTTAAGTTTTCTAATAAAGGCAGGAACTGTGTTTAATAAATAGTGAACTTAAATCAGTGCCGTGATGACGATGGAAAAGATGAGTGTTGTTTTGGAGAAGGAGGCGCCCGTTAAAGGGATCGTGGCGCAAGTAGTCACTATGCTTAATGGCCAAGCACAAAGGTGGGTGGCTTAATTTAAACGCTTAATTTATAATCTATTGTTTTACCACGTCCATACTAATATTATAGATGCGATAGTAACTGTGTCTGTCTGTGATATCATCACGACCAAACCAATGAACCGATTGTGATGACATTTTATATAGAGATAGTCGATGGTCTTGGGATTTGCATTGGCTTTAACTCCCACTTGATTTAGTTTTTCAAGTTATTTAATTGGTTTGGAAAAAGGCCGCCAAAAATCCGAAACACTTATAAGTTCAAGCGGGAGCAGCCCTTTTTGAAGCGCTTTTATTGGTATATGTTTAAAATATGTGGAAATACTTTTATTTAATAACGACACAAATCTGTCGGTTAGTTAAATTATAAGAAATCTCTGTTGTAAAGGAAAGTGTCGACTGAGCTGCTACCCAGAGTCCGGGATATTTCTATAATGTATGCGAAGGAGGTCTTCACAAATCACAAATATACATATATTTGTAATCTGTGGAAGCTTATTTTTAATCTTCTTCATTATGTAGTTTTTATTTGTATTTTTGCAACTTAATACTGTCGTATTATTATTATAATGTTTCCGCAATTCTTAAGCAAGGTACTTGGTACATGTCGCTTCCAGATGTTACATATATGTAAGGTTAATTTCTCACGTAGGAAATAATGTATGTATATTAAAATTTTTTATTAAATCATATATGATATCGTTAAAGTATGACTGTAAATAAAATGAAGACCATCGTAGCCTAGTGGGACAGTGTATGGCTGTAAACACGATTGGTTGTGGGTTCGATCCCGCTCGAGGCAACGACTATATTTAAAATATTTTCATTTCCATTCTGGAACCTAGGACAAGGTCACTCAACACAGTCTCAATTTCGGGCGGAAAGTGGGGCACGGACTGTCTTGACACAAGGTTCTCCATGCGAAGAAAAAGCATTAAGCTGAAAATTAAAGAAATTAGAAGTACTTTCCGTTTAAATGCGCAAACAAGAAACAGCCTATATAATTTAAAATATTAAGAATGGTGTTAAACATAAAAAAACATGTATTTGTAATATGTCATATTATACAATTAGTAAAAAGAAAGTAAAATTACAAGTTAATTATTACATGAATGTTAATTTCCAATACAAACATGTTGTGCAAGCACCACACATAGGCACATGATTGGAATGCTAATTAAACTATTACAAAATAACGAGCTTATTTATCCGCTTTTGTCTTAGGTATAAATGCGGGGAAATGAAAATATTTTAAATATAAACATTCCCCCGAGGGGGATTCGAATCAATCGCGTTTACAGTCAGACGCTGGACTGACATTGAGCCACAATAGCTTCGCAGGTAACTAAATACTTAGTAAATAAATGAAAACTACTGTACCTGTACGATTGGTGTAAAGCCTTGTCTGCGGTTTTACTTGTGCGGGCTGTATTATTGATTAAACGAAACTTATATGACAAATGATCATTAATTTTAACTATATACACCAGTCAACGTTAAACTGACCTGTGACCACAGATTAGAAAGATTTCAAAACGTCGGCTTTTCTTCAATGTATTTTCGAATATCAACAAATATGCAATGAATCTAGATAAAATAGTTTCATTTTAAACGTGTAAAATTCGCGAAAATCAAAAATCCAATTATCATAGTGTAAAATTAGTAGAATAGTAGTATTGTAATTGTAAAACTAGTAAAATTTATAAGTACTGTGCCTACTCTTTTCTACATTATATAAGTATGCTATTGATATACATATCACATGCTCTAAAATCTAAATAAAAATTTAAAATGTTACTCTGCTATACTAATTGTTTGTATATACATATATTTTTTATATTAACGACTAGAGTACGTTTTCTAAGAAACATTTATGCAGTTTTTTATGATTAAATAAATGTACGAAATTATAGCTACGTCCTGGTCATATCGGAATATATTCTGCAAATACTTTATTTGAAAAAAAAAAAGAAAATACCAAAATCATAATATTGTATATAATCATAATATATACATACTTTGTCTGTATATAAGAAATTGACTTTAAAAAACAATTTTAAGATATATTTTTTTCTAAGTTTGATAATGTAGTGTACGTTCAGAGTGAACGAATATTCGTATGTGAAATAATTGAAACAGAAAAAGTTATAAACTTGGTAATATCTTTTTGCAAAATCTTTTATTTCTATATTGCGGCATCGGCAATATGCTGCCGTAGACATAGACAGTAGACATCACACTGCATATCATACATATTGGATTTAGATTTTCAATCCCATGGATTTAAAGCCAAGTAATATTCAGACGCTGCGCTTGTTAATCAAAATCAAAATATACTTTATATATATATTCAAATACATTACAAGCACTTTTGAATCGTCAATTAACATAAAATGTCAGTATTGTCAGTCCTAGCGGCAGGTACCACCAGCTCGAAAGGCAGTTCTGCCGAGAAGAGCCGACTATTGGCGGTTATATACATATGTATATGGGACGTAAATAAAAGTATTAAATCGATTCTCGTTAAACTATGAAAAGATCAAACGGATTAAATCTTTATATCATTATAATTAATGTGCGAAAAATATAATCATTAATTTATTTATAATATATTACGCTTTATTCTAACACTGGCATTTTCTGTTGATGCAACCAATAATGCTATGGTGAGCCAAAAGCTCGGCGTAGAGTTTTAGAATTCCTATCTCAAATTCGGGTGCACTTGTATGATTGCATATGCAAATGCCTGAAGTGCAATTTTTTTGAGAAAAGAAAGAAAAAAGAAGATTAATATGTAATGGTATATTGCCATAACGATTGCAATTGTTTTATTATATAGATTAATGTAAATTTCAATTAGAATTAGTATTGTGGGTATATATATTATGTAAACATTATTGTGCATATTTTGCCCTGTTTTACTGTATATTTGGTAACTTGACAGACCATATAATCTGATGTCTAGTATGTTTAATAAAAAAAGTTGTTATAAAAAATGCCGATTTTTACAGTTATATATCTTTTACATTTATGCGTTCCTTAGTGCATTACATTGTTGGATTTTAAAGGAGAAAATTCTAATCCCCTTTTGTCTCGGTGCAATAGGATTTTTATTTCATACAAAATCTTAGCCAACGACATAATCGAATGTTTCAAAGACCGTTATGTAATCTGATGAGTTCGACATAATTCGCTGTGTTAATTTAAAAGCCCCTCTTGCGACTCTTATACCGTTACGTGACATGATGTATTCAATTGATGAAGCTAGAGGATGTTAAAGTTTTAATAAGCTGTCATTCACCTCAATGTAAAAGGCTTTTTAAAAGTTTATAATGACAACCGAATTCTCTTTTTACTTTCAATAATTATTTATGTTACATATATCACGATATTTATATTGTGAAGGCCATCGTGGCGCAATGGGACAGTGTTTGACTATAAACGCAATTGGTTGTGGGTTCGATTTCCTCTCGGTTAATAATTTGTATTTAAAATATTTTTATTTGTGGTACATTGGAAGATAGTGAAGTAGAGTAGCGTCTTAACCACATACTTTTTCTGACTATCAGCTATGCAATAAAAAGTGTGAAGCTGCAAAAGAAACTTATACTCTAGACATAAGTTTTTATATGTATGCTTTCAAAAGATATTTTTCATTTTTAAATAAAATAATCCTAATTTCTTTAACTAACTGTAAGTTAATAACAAGATGTGTACTTACTTGTATTAAAATAACACAAGTCGTTAACAAGTCAAAGGCGCAAGAAACTCAGCGGGACTTCCTTTTTTTATAAATCAGTAATTTACTGACTTATTAGTGACAATGATGTCTTTGAAATAAACTGGAGCGAGCATTTTATTCCCAAGGCGTGTTATCATTTATAACATCGTTAATTAGGTAATAACCTTAAACACACAAAGGTCTATTCACAATTTTCATTCGTTTTCTGGGATCCTATTGTAAAAGCGTACACATTGTCCCATAAAAGAATTACGGGTTCGACGCAATCGAGTTACAGGCGCGGTAAGATTAAGCCTATTTCTAGTACATTATGTACATCACCGATTTTAGTAAAACCATATACATACATATATTTTTATTTACATACATTAAATTTCCAAATATGTATTGAGACGCAACTGTCAATATACTTATTTTCTTAAATTTTTGGCTTAAGGAATCTTTAGGGCCCAAGTTGTAGATTGCACGAATAGCTCGCTTCTGAAAGACAAAGGTAGAATTAATAGCGGCTGCATTACCCCAAAGTATAATACCAGACATAATACTATGAAAGTAGCTAAAGTAAACTAGGCGTTATAGTTAATAATCATTTTTTTTAACCACGAAGGCTGCTGAGCTTAATCTATTTGCCAAGCCATTAATATGAGGTCCCCACTGTAATTTGGAATCAATGGTGATACTGAGAAATACCATAGAATCAACAGGATGCACGAACTTACCATTTAAGAGTACATCGGCTTTAACAATTTTCGTATTTAGTGTTCCTATAACCTATACATAAAACTATATATTTAGTTTTTTTACTTTTTAATAAGATGTTTTACTTTTTAATAAGATATTTTAGATATTTTTAAAGAAGGAAAGGATCAAAACAGACCCCTGTGGGACTCCCACATTTCATTAGTAAGAGTCCCACAGGGGGTCTGTTTTGATTCCAGGAGATTTCTTGCCATTCACATCAATCCTCTGAACCCTGTTAGTTAAATAAGAGGTCAGACGGTCAAGCGCAGTCTTTTATACCGTTATGGTGTAGTTTCCTGACAAATTTTGAGTGCTGAACGCAATCAAATGCTTTGGACAAATCACAGAACATTCTGTTATTCCCCCCAAGCTTGTAAAAAAATGTTTATAAATATCACCACAAACAACAAAATTTTTCTTAGATTGAAATAATTTTACAAGCCTTGTTCTAAAATATTTTCAAAGTGTACATATAATGTTTATTATACCAGCAGTTATGATGAGTCAAATAAATGACTTACTGTAAAAGTATTTAAAACGGTATGTTCTTGTTTGATTGTGAAAAGATCTCATATATCTATAGACTCTTCATAATAAGCATTTCTTTAGTGGTAGCTGCTGCGCCTCTAATATAAACAGGTCGCACAATATTCTGGTTTTATTAAGTAGATTCTTTTGTAAAGTTCATAGAGAGTAATATTTCTACGAGTATGATGCTGGTTGATGTCCGTAGAAATTGAATTTTGGACCAAAAAGTTAAAAAATTATATATTTCGATGAATAATTAACAAACACGGAAAAAATCTATTAAAATTTTTTTTTAAAAGAAATATTATATTTTTATCTAGTTTTGCATATTCTGGAAGAAAACAAATCCACAAGTTTCAGTTCACTCGCATATATTACGTCTAGCCACATCCAACGTTGCGCACCAATACGGAGCAGTTCTTCGGTTCTTACCAGCTCATCTCGAAGACACTCTGTCATTGTAGCAATCCAGGGAAACGCCGGGCTATGTACGTTCTGCAGGTTGAAAGTTCCAGCATAGACTCTTGTCTATGCTGGAACTTTCAAGCTTGTTGCATTTCTTAATTGTATATGACACATTGTTTAAATATTCTATATATACAACAAAAATAGTTTCATTTAAAACAGATAGGACGGGATGGGACGGGACGTATCTAAGAAAGTGTGCGCGTACAAACAGACAAGTGTAAAAAATCATCGATTTATATTCTATTACTGTTTTTACATCTTTTTATACAAAAAATGTCGTAAATATATATATACATTCAATATAAAGATAATTAGATAAATCGTTTTGGACGAGTGCAAAATGATTTATATTATATAGATATTATTCAGTGTAATCTACTCACGGTAAGTTTAACGGGAACTGTGTACATGCTCGTTTATGATAAGGACAAGAAAATTGTAAAAATTAAAGCGTAGCGTTTCGTGTACCTACGCCATATGCATAGGCTGGAATAAAATAAGGTATGAAGTGATGTTTTTAATTACTACATTTTTAATTAACATACGTTTTATTATTATTAACATATATTTAGAAAACGTATAAAAATTTGAACGCAGCGGGGTTTCAACCCGCGCCTCTGACAACCGTTCAAGCGCTTTGACGGCGAAGCCATGCGTGCAAAAAGAACGTAAAAAATCGTTACATTCTGATTTGACTGAGAGAAAAAAAAAATTTTATCCGTTTTCTAAACATATGTTTTTCAAATTCCTAAGTGTGTGATTAACACTTTAAAATGTAAAAAATGTTTATGAAACATTTCATTAAGTCTTACTTTACAAGAATATATGTACTAGTGCATAAACCAAGCGGCTTCACGATTTTTCCCACATCGCAGGGTAGCCTAGGTCTCTAGTCCGTAATAACTTGTATTAATTAAAAAGATATTGAAAAGGATATATATATTTTTTTAACATTTTTTAAAGTTCTATTCGCACACTTAGGAAATTGAAAAATACATATTTAGAAAACGTATAAAAATTTGAACGCAGCGGGATTTGACGCTGCGCCTCTTGAACGGTGTTCAGCTAATTGAAGATAATCATTTAACATTAAAAAAAGTTAACCTAAATTCTAAAAAAAAAACGTTATTTTTAATTTTTACTTTTGTATACTTTAAGTGAAATTAGTAAAATTCACTCCGAACGAAAATCCTGGTGCTTTTATTGCCGCATCGTCTCTTTGCAACGAGCGCACGCGAGTTGCAAATTTCAAATCGTTTGGGCAATAGGTTTTGGAGAAAACTCAACGTCTATAGAGTTAGATTTTTTTAGTAATAAAATTTTTAGTAGAATACAAAAAAACGCTTTTTCAAGCCGATATCTATTGTTTAAAAACTAATTGAAGATAATCATGTAAAAATATTCAACCTAATTTCTAAACAAACGTTATGTTTATGTTTTACTTTTGTATATTTTGAGTGAATAAAATTCCTTATGTACTTATTATACTCGTAGCAGTCAATAGTTAGTTCGTCCATAGGGTTTTTATATTTTTGAAAGCGTCACCTAAGATTATATTTTTCTTTTAAGCGTCATTTTAAATTATGGTCAAACCAGGATGGATATCGAGATGTTTTTAATTATTGCTTAGGCACAAATTTTTCAATTATAGCAATAATGGTATCATAAAACTTAGAGAGAATAACATCCACATCATTGCTATCCCCAAATATTTGTACCCAGTCACTTTTTGGAAGTTCTTTATGAATACTTAAGAAATCGGTTTTATAGAAGTTTAATTTGAAAGTATCTTGATTAAAGGGAAGTTTCGGCTCCCTGATAACTGAGATATCGACGTCCAAAGGAGGGTGTAGCTGGTTAATGGCACTGAGTGCAGAGTGACTTGGACGAACTATGCAAGTTGGAAAATTCGACAGCACCAAATCAAGTATTTTTCCGGACGTATTAACTACATTGTTATGCTGTTTCAGTCCGTAAATATTTATTAAGTCAATTAAAGGCTGACCTACACCTGGCACCTTATAATCGCAGGTCGTATCTCCCAATAAACTCCAATCAATATTGGCTAAATTAAAGTCACCTAATATACAGTAACAATCACAATCATCAAGCACAACGCTACAACCATCAATAAAGTGAGTTAGCATAGAAATGTGCACTGGAGGAGGTGTAAACACTGTACAAAGAGACGACCCAGAGTCGAAATTCAAGTCCCAATTATCCATAAGTTTAGAATGTATTCGTCAGGAAACTGCTATAAGAACCCCACCACTTTCCTTTTTTTTTTTATATCGAGTAAAAGCTTCAAAATATTATTTGATGAAATATCTTAGAATGAATAAAATGATAACGAAGTACAAAAGTAATAAATAGTCTACCTATTTATTACTTTTGTTTGTCAGTTCATTTTTTTTCTTAACAAAAATCATTTAAAATGTATAATATATGTTTTCGTAAAACTGACCCAAAGTATTTTTGGAGACTAAATGGCTTAACAATGTAAAAGAAGTACCAAAAAAATAGCTAGTTAATATTATTTGGATATTATTAAACAAATGGTCATTTAAATTCGTTGAAGAATTATCCTGCTTCAAAAAATACAGTTTTTGAAAATAAAGGCTTATGCGAAACGGCTTGCATGATCCGGCTTATATCTACATCCTTACATGTATTTATAGTGAAGGCCAGGGTACACAGGTTGTCCGTGAACCGGATTGACTCCATTAACGCTACTCTTAAGTATTTCTGAATATTTTAGATTTTGACTATCTTTTTATAATTAAAGCAAAATGATTCTTTATTTTATACAAAACGCATAAAAATATATTATAATATAATATTATAGTTTTAACATCCTTTTGATTTAAATCCATGTTTCTTATCTTATTAGTGGTTATTTATTTATTTGTTTTATTATATATCACTTCCGGCAACTCCTCTTTTAATTATTGGTAGTAGTATATTTTTTGCAAATATAGTAAGTTTAACTATTAAGCTAAACACTAAAACTAATTATGATATAAAATTTTATATTTAAAAGTAATGTATACCGTCTAGTACATGCACATGTACAATGTACATCCATGTACAGTGCGCATAATATGTAGAACTATATGACATATAATGTCCCGTTAAGCAGGGCCGTGACAGATACACATGGCTGATTTGGACTCCTCCGCTCCGTGGAGTGTATCAAGTTCATACTAAATTGCGATAACATCATCTGCTTTTAATAAATATTTTATTATTGTGTAAATACTGTATATTTGCTAAACACGCTTGATTTCTGTATACTACTAAAGTGTATGTAATAATTACAATAGACGTTAACCATATGCAAAATGTGATTATATAACTAACTATATCACATCCAATTCTAATATAATTAACTAAATATATTTTAGTAAGTAGAATCGAGTAGATACTCGCCTTTTGTCACTCGAGTCAGCTGTAGAAGGCATAGGATTATTGAACCGTTCCACGCATGCGCCATCCGTCGTAGTCGCCGTAACAGATTAACCAAAACAAACTACACGTCTAGTGACAATAGCTCGCAACTTTCAGCCAATTCAGCTGTCTTAATAGTTTCTTAGAATAAAGTGATAACAAAAAAGTGGGTTAAACTAAATATTAAATGAAAAATTAACTGCAACGAGCACTATCCAGACATGATGACATTTTACAATTTCAAGATTTGTGTGCAAAAGAAAGTGTTTGTGAGGGGCAATGAGCGTGACGCACAGTTGTAGTGAGACGCTTCTGCATAGGCGGTAGTTTTATTTGACGTTCTGTTTTCCGACACACTCGGCTGCGTCGTCAGCCGACATGCCCCTATTGTTGGAGTAATAATTATTATTATCAGTGGAGGTCGCGTGGACAAGCGGACTTGTTATTTTAAACGCTAAATATCGCGACGTAGAAGTAAATAACTGATATATACTAATTTAAATCATTCAGTTGAACTAGAGTGTAACAAAAGAAATCGGTGTTATTGTGATCCGTTCGGCGTGAATGGATAGGGTCGGCGCGAGATTTGATTTTTCCGGGCGAGCTGGCGGTGGAACTAGCGATAGCGCGGGCGCGCAAACTTCAGTCGGCCGTGTGCGTGCGCGCCGTGAAATTCTCCCGTTATGCGTTCTTGTGCCACGTCCGCCGGAGGCCAGCAGGCTTTGGGTGCCCGAAGACAGAAAACAGACCTACACGTTGCTGAAACCGCTGCCAGGTCCTCGAGCCCAGCTCCTAGCCTACGGAGTCAAAGAGCCAAGCAATACAGGTGCCACTATATCTATATGCTAAGGTCGCGAGTCACTTTTTGTGAAAACTTTTTTTGCAATATAACAATTTGGCCTGGTCCATTAAACAAACACTTTTCGTTTTAAAAAATCTTAAATATTTCAATATTATATTTGAAATGTATTATTTCCTGAGTGCTATCAGTTATCTTAATACTATATCATTCGATTGATTAAGACCCTTATCACAATGACAGACGACATCGACAGCTCAATGTTTTAAAACATGGAACAATATACACATGCCAGTTCGTCCGAGTAACCTGGTAGTAACAAAAGCAAGACATATGTAACTATATATATCTATTATTTTCCGTACGACTATAACGAGGCCGAATGAGAGGTCTATGTGTAATATAACCATTTGGATAGATCCAATTAAAACGAATCAAGGACTTTTCCTATATTTGAAATATCGGTGCCCACACAATGTGAAGTCATTTGAATTCAAAATGGATTGGTTTTTTTTATGGTACCGATTAATTCGTTTTCGACGTAATAGACTTTTAAAATTGCTGAATTGCATTATTATATATTTACACCTTTCCATCACGCTCTATTCGTTCATGCCGTAATCGGGGTATTATCGTTTTTCCTTTCTATAACTAATGTTCTTAGGTCTTATCTCGTTGGGAAATCACGATAAACATACACTTATATTATGCTCGGACCATCAATTAATTCTTTGTTTATCAACACAGCTGAATATTTAAAAATAAATACGTAGCAATGATATGAGTAAGCGTTATTTATATAATCGCAAAACCAGACAATTTCTTTTTTATTTAAATTGCTTGTTTTTAATGATTCATTTCATAAATGAACTGCAACTTCTAATAGTAACGTAATTTGTAACCTTGCATTCAACTTACTTCGACTTCGATTCAACATTCAATAAGATTGATTAGCATTTAGTATATACAATGTATATTTATTAATATAAAATACGTTTTTTATGAAATATTAATTGAAAAGTTAATTTATAACAATCGCATTTAATTATAATACATTCAGTTATTGAAGTATATTCAACACATCACAATATAGGATTTTGAACACATAAAAGTATATAAAAGGTATTCAAGAAACAATTACTTTTTATGATTTCAGCTGCCTTTTATATTGTATTATAATTATATATATGTTTCACGTATAGTAAAATGACGAGTAGTTTATGAAACATAAATAGGCTAACAGTATAAAGAAAGGCCTACTTTCTAAGGTTTTTTCAAGTTGGCGGAAATACAAGGTCTAAATGTATCGGTATTTCCATACTTTATAATTTTATATTTTCTTTTGTCAGCATGCATGTCTCGTGAGGTAGAGAGGTACAGAGAGTTTAGTGTTTAAATACTATTTTTCTAATTTTAAATTGTTATTGATACGGTGAAATACATACTATACATGTATAACGAGTACAAGTAGAGGTGTCTCCACTTCCCGAAATAATGAAGCCATACAATATACAAAGCAAGTCACTCGCAAGGCGTTGTGAATAATCTAATTAAAAGAATAATTAAATTACATCTACCTAAGCAGTGTGGAAGCCTTGACACTCCCAAAATGTTATTAAAAATGTTTGAGTGTTAATAATTATTAAGCTAATCTAATTATTATTTAGCTAGTCTAAAAGCGAAATATGGTCTATGTAATTGCTTAACTTTTTGTAATTTACTTTTTTACTAAATATTTTTTGCTTTCACCTACGAGATCTATAAGATACACTGTACTCGTGCCTCACATAAATTGACCGCATTCTTTTAATCAAAAACGTATCATGACCGTAATGGAATCGGGTATTTAGTACAAATCTGTATGTACGCATGTATGAGATTCAAAAAAAATCGTGGATGTAAGGCGTAGTAATTAAATATAATTACAAAAATCTACATATATGAGTTTCTTCGTTTCTGCCTAGCTTTATCAATATATTAAAAATATCAATGTATTGAAAATATTTGTCCTATATAAGACGTATGTAACATTTCATTGATTCTGAATTATATGTTTCAGGGCCAGTCTGCCTGTACGCACAGCCCGCTTGCTGCAAAGATCACGCACTCAGACACCCTCTGACGCCGGCATCAGCGACGGCAGTACGTCACCTGCGCGTGCGCCGTCCTCAGTATTACAAGATGTTGTTGACATTAAAACATTGCTCTTGCAGCTTAAACGGGTATTACAGGAGGTGAGTTAGCATGAAAATGTTATTCTTTTCTCGATTTTCCTATCTGCATTTCTCTTTCTTGTCTTGTTTGCTTTAACTGTTATATTTTTTATAATTTGTTAATTTTTTACATTTTAACGGCTTATTATGATGAATGACATATGATTTTAGAAAATACCAAAGTCTCGTATACTAAAAAATCTATTTCATGTAATATAAGATCATTTTAATGGGATTTAGAACGAGAAATGTGTTCTCGTTGCACGTTCTCGTTACAAGTGCAGACAGCGTGAACAGTTTTTTTGTGATTTTAGTAATTTTCACCTCGAATTCAATTAAATATTTAATGTATATGTACATATCGGTAACATATAATCTACAATTTCAATATGCGTATGAAGCATGTTCCCACATAATGAAAGAATAAAATAATATTTTTAGGAACTGTTCGTACTCTCACATAACATTGCAGTCGCGTGCTTCATTAGAATATTCTGTGTGATAATAGAAGGAAGTTTTTTTTTTTTATAATATATTGCCATAATTGAGAGTTAATTAAGATTGCATTATCAGATTTCAATCTAGTAGAATTACCCTAATTGCGAATATTTCACTACGCCAATGAAGATAACATTCGGTCTTTGTTAGTGACAACAGTGAGAAAAAACGCTAGCTTATGTAAAACTATGTTAAGTGGATTATATTTTTTCATTTTACATATTACATCACCTTCATAATTTGCAGTTGTATATAGGTATGGTAGCGAATCATATAAATTCTTATACTTTATCTTATACATATGATTAACACATTTTCATATTAATTTTTTTTTACTTTATCAACAAAAATACTTTTAATATATGCTCATGGCTTTATTGAATGCATTTTTTTTTTGTAAATCTAATTTTAATTTGCCTGTTTACCACACCGCGTTTGCCTAACAGCTTATAACGGACGCTGTTTTTTTGGCCTTATTGCACTATGATTTTGTTTTGTGTAACTTTTATGTTTTTCGTTGTTTGCATTGCCTTGTTTGCCGCAACGCAGCCCGGGGAGGAGCATCATTCGATGAGTGTAAGTACATACGACACACGAGTCGGTAATTAACATAAATGATTAACAGTTACATTATTATATATATCACTCGTTTACATTTGATAACGGTGTGTTTTCTATGTAATCAAAGTAATATTCTATATATGTATATTACCTACTGACTATGAAGTACTTTTGTTATTTAAACCAAGCATATTATATACTATAACAGATTTGAAGAAAATAAGTTTATGTAAAAAAAAACTTGGCAGTAAGGACTAAAAACTCTTAACATACTCTTGTGAGTGAAGTGATACTTCACAGCTGTAACTAGTAGTTCCTTTTTTCACAAATCCACTTAGACACGTCCTGTGTCACACAAAGATTTTTTAAATAATTATAGCTATTAGGAAAATCTTTGTTTGATTTAATTTCTTTTAAAGCTATGGCGCAGTGGGACTGCGTGTGAGTGTAAACGCGATTGTTTATGGGTTCGATTCCCAATCGTTTGAATACTTATATTAAAATTATTTTCATTTACCCACTCTGATACCTTAGACAAAATTCGGCGTTGATTTTCGACACTCTATACGCAATTTCTCGATTTCGGGCGGAAAGTGAGTATTTTGACACTAGTTTCTCACTGACTTCCCTGCTGTACGGGAAAAAAGACATGATTTATTTGTACAAACAAACAGACGATTCTTAATTATTTGTATATGTGTACGTATATTAATACATGTACATACAAAACTCGCTAAAACAACCAGCTTTACTAATAAGTCAATCTATTTGCGTGTTTCGACCTTAATAACTACGTTTAGAGATCCCAGTGATGCAAGTTTCCATGCATGGCGAATGTAAACGCAAATATTGTCTCTAAAGAAATAATATATATGACTACTTATATGACTACTAATATATATGACTACTTTCAAGAACTGTTTTAGCGCTTATTTCTTTTATTTAGACTAATTGATAGTGCCTAGTCTTATTTAGTTTTAGAATATCTTTTAGAAGCTTAGATAAAAATGGTGATATATAAATGAAAATCCCACAGAAACGTATTTTCTTCACTTCAAGTTTTTATGTTTGTGATTTCAGCACGTTAGAATTGTTTGTTTTATTAAATTTGTTTCAATATTTATTACACTTATAATTTTTATCAAATAATATAAAGATACTATTTATGTCAACAGAATTTTTAATTCAGTGTTTCTTTCTCGGCACCATACAGATAATTAAGTACTAGAATTGTCAAAATATATTTATACTAAATAATAAGTTATTATAAAAATACGACATGACTTATTTAGCACCTATCCTTCAAATCGCTCTGAATTTCATTTAAGTTTTAAATTTTCATTTACTAAGCTTGTAACATTAATGGGATATTTTCAGAGCGAAACTCTCGACCCGTTGCTGGCGGCGTGCGCGGAGAGCCCCGCGCGCGGCAACGGGCGCCGCCCCCCCGCGTCGCCGCTGCACCCCGACGCCTGCGCCGAAATGCGCCGACAGATAGTCTACCTTCAAGTAAGATCTTATGCAAAACCTTATATAATGTTGCAGAAACAAAAATATCTTCGAAAACAAACATTTTGTAATAAATGTGCGCTCATATATTGTAATATATTTTATAAATTGTACGTTGGTATAAAATTCATTCAAATTCATATGGCATACAAAAGTACAAATGGCAAGTCTTCGGTAATAATAACAGCTTAATTTCAGGTGTTAGAACTTTTTTACCACACACTTAGGAAATTGAAATATCCTAGAACATTTCATAAATACAATAATAATTATTTACCTACTGATATTTTACACATTGCAAATTGGAGGCTATTATGGCACAGAAGGGCGTCGTTTGACGGTAAACGCTATGGTTGGGGGTTCGATCCTACTTTCCCTAGTGGAGTAATTGAGAAGGTATTATTAAATAATTTCTCAGTATAGTAAGATGTTGAGATCCGCCATCTAATTTACCTATTGGGTGGAAAATAGAAAAAAACATGTTTTGCACATGGTTCTGTCTGCTTAACCTTTAATACCTAAGAGAAAACGTAAAGCTCAAGAAGTGATGATTCGAAGTGAGCTATTTTTGGAAAAAAAAACAATATATAAAAAATAGTACACTACTTTATATATTCCTGTGTGTTACAAATTAATATAATTCAGGCTTAGTAAAGGTGAGGCAATGTTTAATTAATTAACTTTAATTGAACACCAGCCCGCTGTATGAGTCAAAAATATATTTTTATATTGTAGTCGATTTTGGGCTAATAAAAAATAACATTTGTGCTCTAAATAGAATGTAGTAAGTGTAAATTAAAGAGTAATTCATTAAAAGTATTTTCGCTTGCATTCTCACTTATACGTGATATATCACAAGATTTGTTTAAATTTATAATTTAAATGATTGTAACATCTTTATTTATGAACTGATTGGAATGTAATAAACACTAAATGTTAAGAGAAGTTTGCCAAATGACAATAGGTTTGGGTTTGAGTTCTATTATTACATTGGTCAATGCTCCCAATAATATATTTTTTCGTATATCTTCCATAAAGAGACAGCGATCAGCAATATTTTTATATATATATATATATATATATATATATATATAAATTTCATACAATGTTAATAATAGTGTTACAACTTATATCCTTCGCGCTTAATCAACAATGTTCCTATTTTAGAATATTTATATATTAAGTAATTGGTTAATAGGTAATCTACGACATAGCTAGAGGACCTCATCTATTAATTATTATTTAATACGTAAGACGACTTAGGGAGATAGGTATGTAGGTCGACTATGCCTTCTTTTTGAAAGTAATTTTAAATTTTTAAAGTACAAAAATCAAAAAGTCCAGATAATTAAATATTTGAGTTCAAAAAATAGAGTTTGACAAATACAGGTTATAAATCAAATTTATGATTATTTTTTATTTAGACTTACGAAATAAATATTGTACAGTTGAGGAAGCCGTCAGCTAAATTTTTTTTCTTAAATTATCTTAAAAGGTAACAAGTATTTTAAGCTTAAGCATCATCATTATACTTATTCTTTCCATAAATATTGTTACAAAGAAAACATTTATTCTTATTGTACGTAACATTTATTACTATTACAGTGTGTTAATTTAACACATTAATATAAAACCTTTAAAAATATATAAAGCTTATTCGAAATGGTGTCCATTGGCTGCAATAAAATATACTTTACGCGTTGAGGCCAGTTATCAATAGCAGCACGCACTCTTTGTAGGGGAAAATTCGTCACTGCCTATTGTATAGATAGTTTTAGGGACTCCAATTTATCATGGCGCTTAGAGCAAGCTTTACTCTCCAAACCTGACATGATAAATCATAATCTAGTTGATTAAGATCAGGACTAGATTACAGCCAGTTTTCAGCTCTGATAAAGTCAGGAATGTTGATTTCTAACTAAGATTGGGTGCATTTTTGGTGCAGCTTTTAGCATAAATACGGTCATTTTGATGGTTAAATTATTGCTCGATTCAAAAAAACTCTCATCTGTTAACATATTTTTTCTGTGTACTCCCTTTGCGTACCGCTTAAGTAGTTATTTTTATTCCGTATTCTTTTTCAAATGACCAGTAAAAAAATGGCCAAGCAAGTTCTAAGTATTTTTAAATACGCGACATGGTTCTATGTGCTAAAATCGTTTGCTTTAGATTTCTTCGAATTGTTTCCCTTGCTGCTTTGATCGTCTTTTTCGTGCGAACAGTACGTGGACGGCCAGATATTTTTCTGTCACAAATAGAGAAGGTGCCATTGTACATATCAATAGCCACCGGGCTATTATACACAGACATTTGACTAATACCAAGCGTATGGAGGATTTTAGAATTTGTGTTTGGCACCTACTTTATGTAATGCAATCACAGCGAATCGGTTCTCTTTATCACCCCACTCCATTTTGAATATTACAAAACATTTTACAATATATTGGCGGGAAAATAATAAAATACAATGAATAATCACATAAAAATGACAGATTCCAAATTCAAAATATTTTTTTTGTTTATTTTTAATTATAATAGTATTTATGGCTCTGGCCTGGCTCTACTGTTAAAACTAAGAGTTCGGATTACGCACATATTCTGGATCTGTATTAAATTAAATATGTTATAAAGTTACCTGATTTTAAGATATAACCAAACGTCGATGGCGAAATCATTAAACGTTGACGATTCAATGACGCGTTCAAATTTAGTTGATCATTTCATGAAAAGCAACCATTTCACATTATCGTCGACAATTTCATGAAGTCGTTAATTCTACGACGACTAACCACGACATAATACAATATTAAAACATCTTAATAATCTATAATTATATCTATATAAAATCTATAATTTTTTCCCTTTTTTTCTATTTCATTTTTTTTCAGATGAACAAAAAAAAAATGGTTTATTAAAAGCCTAAATCTTTCTATATATTTAAATTTGCTTTGAAAATTTATTTTGTATGTATTTTGGTAATCGATGACAATCATTATATTAGAATCAAATGTTAAATCACAGGGTCAGCTGGAGGAACGCGACCGGCTGGTGCGGGTGCTGCAGCAGCAGATGCTGCGCATGGCGGAGGGCCACGAGCCGCGCGCAGACGAAACCTGCAACGTCGCTACGCAGACTGACCGGGTACATCACTAGTCCTTTCTATGACCTTGGCCTAGATATTGAACATAATCATAATTTATTAAGAAGATTTTAACGTTACACATTTTACAAATATGTATGTAGATTGTTTAATAAAATGTTATCTGATATTGTTCTAGTTTGAATGTCCGACAACTCGAATTTTGTATTCAGTTATCGTTAATATAACAATATAAGAAAAGCTCTTTTATTTATAATTTTATATTATACATATACAATTCATTACAATATTGTCAATATTTAAAAAGTAAATGTTTAAACATAAATATAATTTCAGTTGCGGCCCCCTATCGGCACCACGCTAACGAGTTCTGAAAATTCCGGATTAGTGAGGTAACATATTTAATATAATATAATGTAACACTCATGGGCCCTATACTTAAATGTATACTTAAATATTCTTTCCATTATTTTCAAATTTATTTTATATATTTTCATAAAAATATTATTTTCTTTTCTCCCACTCTTGTATTTTTTTGTTTTAGGTTATATGCCGCTTCAATACATTCTCTCAAGTCCTTATTACACATATTGCAATCGTCATTTACCATTATGTATATTCATATACCTTTATACAAACTTTCACATTGTCGGGAGAAATGCCATTCATTTACAAAAGACACGACTGCTCAAGTTCAACGTTATACGAATAACGTAAAAAGTTCTAAGTGGATTAAAGCTTTCAAAGATTACATGGACAAAAAGATAGTTTTTTCGCCTACATCTATGTGTAGAGTCACCCTTAATTTGACGCCTTATTTTATGGGCATATTTATGTGATCTTATTTTTACATATTATTTTACGAGAAAGCTCGCTCGTGTAACATGTTTTCTTTTAAAAAAGATGCTATTTTTTAACATATTCTAAAATGTTATTCGCACACTAAGGAAATTGAAAAAGACATATTTAGAAAACGTATAAAAATTTGAACCCGCGCCTCTTGAAAACTGTTCAAGAACAGTTCTTGACCGGTTTTCAAGAGGCGCGGCTTCAAATCCCGCTGCGTTCAAATTTTTATACGTTTTCTTAATATGTCTTTTTCAGAAAAAAAAAGCTATTTAGAAAATTAATTTGTTCTATATTAAAGTTACGCACGGGTATTAAATTTGCGATAGCTTATCCATAAAACTCTTAAACACATATACGGTCAATAGTTTTGTGAATAATAATCATTTCGCTAAATTATAGCACTTTTGCAGTCTGTGTATTTTAGCTATATTTATTTCAATTAGGAAATCCCCTATTCATTATGTAATCATGCTCTTACTCCTCACATGCTGCTTTAATTCGATAATTTCGATTGGAACATTGTACCAGTTTCCACTTGGGTACGAGGGTTCGTCCGTCGGATCAGGTAGCGTGGATCGACTGCTTGCTGGCTCTCTGCCTTTTGTGCTCTATCAATGTGCTATGCTTACTGCATCTTTTGTATCAAAACGGAGAACAGAACCGGCTTTAGCAATGATACATAGATTATTAAAAAAAAAATTATACAATTACAAATATGAAAATGTGAGCAAGTATTAGTTTACTTTCTCACATTTTCATATTTATATACAAAAGTACAATTTTTACTGACGATAATTAATAGACTTGTGTAATTTCATTATTCAATAGCTAGGTGTTTGTCAAAAGCCGGTACTGTTAAAAACACGACATGAAAATACCTTCATCGAATTGAATTTCCATCACCATACGCATGGCATAAAATTTATTTTACAGTTGGCCTAGCCCTCTTGTTAAGATATCAAAATAACATACTAAATTATAACAATAATTATATTTATATAATAAATAATCGCGCCTCTTTTATATAAGCGATTATAGCTAGTGTGAGTTCTATGTTCCAAACGTTTTAGCTTAAGAAGTTACATTATACGTATAACATAACCTGCCTAAATTTTATGAAAATATTACGCTTATTTTTAGAAAAATATAACAATTATAATCTTATTTATATACAAAGGCAATTATGCAAATTATTTACACAAAACTTAAAGTGTACGTAAATTTATATTTTTCATATAAACTTCAGCTATGACCGGAATTTTATCCCTCATTTATATTGTGCGAGTATTCGTTTACAAAATTATTAAGATTTTTGAATTTAAGTTATTATTAGTTCGTAAAGTTTTACCACAGATGTTTTTTTCTGATATGAGCCTAATTTTACTGATAGTGTTTTTTACATTTATATATTATATATTAACTTCGATTTTTGTTTTGATTTATGATATAATATGTAGTTGTGGGTGTTTATAGTGTTGTTTTTGTGCCTAATCCGTAACTTACCTTGATTATGAGGATTGTCTCTGTGTTACACGCTGCCACTGTAGAACATAAAGGTGAGATAATAATTGTGTCAAGGTAAAAAAACTTGTAAAAAATATTTTAAATTTAGCTATGAAATTTAAACTTAGATGACTGTTTTAAATATATTTTTTATTAATATATAATAATCTTAAAACATTTGTGCATACACATATACCTATGTACTTTTATAGTAATAACATAAGCGTCAAAACACGTCAAAACAAAAAAGATAGAACATTAAAAGTGTAATATACATATTCAACTTAAATAACGCTAAATTAATCTTTATTTTCAATACACAGTTGGAATGAACAAGCTAGCGGGAGGAAGCTGCCGTACAGTGATGCACAAAAGACAAAGAGGCCTGTCACCAACGGGACCGTGAAATGTCAGTGCGGTGCGAAAGTGAATGGACTTGTTGACAAACAGACAGACAAACGAACGGACTCGGTTCAGCTTAAATCAAATAGTCGAGTCGGATCTAAATACCTCCAAGCCTTAGCCAGTAACACAGAAAACAGAAGATACATGAAACGTGACTCTTCTATTGGTGAGAAATCGGAACGCAGAAACCTATATTCGGCTCGGTCACGTTCAATAGAAAATTTCCACCACCAGCACTATCTGTCGACTGAACCACTTCTGTCAAAGACTGCGGTTATCGAAGAAAGCATTAAACACCACACATCGTACGGCGACTTGTACAATGGCAGGATCAGCAGCAAAGAAAGTGTAAATTTAAATAGACATAGTCCAAGTTTGAATGGTCAATCGACAGATACGGATTACAGTTCCGATGGCGGCTACAAGTCCCTCCCTTCCTCCATTAATTACAACATTTCCCCGAAGAAAGTAAGCGGAATACCTCGTAGGTCTATTGAGCAAAGGTTCATAGCTTCTAAACAGGTCAGAGCGAGCGCCATCTGAACTAAATCTATCATTTGACACTCCGATGTTCAACATCGTGAGGTAAATTGCAGGCCAATTACGTAACTAAGGAAACGTGGACTTGAAAACTCAATACAGATCCGCTGTTCCTTAAATATTAAAAATAAACAAAAATATTTAATATCTTGTATAAGATTCTCAGGATTTGATAAATATTTTAGAATTACCTTACAATACAAAACAATAAATATGATATTTTAACATATGCTTCATTTTCTATATACAAAGCAAATATGTTATTCTCATGTAATCTGAAAGAATAAATGGATCCTGAGAATCTGTTTCTCGTCGTAGTGCCATCGCTCCTCATAACAACTGGCAAGAAACAGCAAGGCTTGTTTGCATTTACTGGCTTAATTAAGATTTTAATTTCAGAGGCCAAATTGTAATCGTTTTATGTAAAATAAATGTATTCAATATGAATATTACTTTTTTGGATGTTTGACGTGAAATGCAATGTTTCGTTTCGTAGCTTATTGCTTTGCGCAATTTATTTTATACAAATGCTATTTGACCCTTCTGTACATTACAGTTTGGTAACTTGAACCGGGAGCTATTTTTTGTAGATGTTGATTTACAAGCATGTTGATAAATACAGGCGATAATATCTTAGATTTTCTATCGTAGGACTAGTAGATTACGTTTTAATATGTGATAAGAGTGGCTGTAATAACTTCACTATTTTTTTTATGAAACCTATCATTTGTTTAAAATTGTATGTATGTATGATTATTTTATTGTATTATGTATAGTTTGTCGTGCAATTTAAATTACTTTCCTATTAAATGTTGTTTAGACAAAATAGTCGGGTATCAAATAGGTACAAACACGCTTATGATGCATTTTTATATCACCAACGTCATTTTGAAAGCATTTGCGTAATAAATATTAATGTTTAATGTATTTTAGTGTTTGAATATAAAAAATTGTAATCTTCCATTAAATATGTTAATTCTAATGAACGGCTGGAGCTCATTTAACAGTTATGTGAGAAGCGAAAAAAGTAAAAGATTTATATAATAAGAATAGTTTATTTGAATGCTTAACTGACGTTAAAGTTAATACTGAGTACAATAAATGAAATTTGAAAACCGTCTCATATATTCTAAAAGCAAACTCTATATTAGAATTTATAGTAGCAGAGTCACAAAGCTTACATTGTTAAGAGTCGAATGTTATTTGAGGTCTAGTCGGGTCGAGTGAAATGTGAAAGCATAAAATCCTATATTGATACCTAGTGTTATCTCATATATCTATCATATGCATACAATTATATACATATTATGTACTAATGGCTACTTACGTCTGTTTATTACGTTTCATCGCTCCTCTATTATTTAGTTATATAAGTCAAAGCCCACTAGCTTTAGTAAAGAATATATTACTACTAATTTAAAAATCAAATTTGTTTCAATAAATAATTTTAATTTTGTCATGGTTTTCTTTATATAATCTTTGTTTTTTTTTTGCACCATCTACGCTTGGCAGTGTAGGCAGAGGAAAGAGTTTTTTTCTAATTAAACACTAGTTTTTTATTACATGAAATTAATAAACCTGTACCTATATTTTATTTTCATAAATGCCTCACATATTACGGACAGACACATAATATATACACTCGTATATCAATAATTCCAATTTGTGAGCGTTGCCTGGTACTAGCAAAACACTTTGTCTCAACAAACAATAAGAAAGTGTCAACAAGATGTTTTCGTCATATTTCACACTGTGTAAATATAGTATTGTCATAGGACCCGGACATTTGTACAAATTGTCGAGTAAATCGAACTGCAAGAAATGGTAAAATGCTTTTGCAAGATTTTCTTACACAGGTAGATATAGATAAACATATGTTAATATAAAGCAATATATTATTTTAACATTTTTTTAAAGTGTTATACGCATACTTAGGAAATTGAAAAAGACATATTTAGAAAACGTATCAAAATATGAACGCAGCGGGATTTGAACCCGCGCCTCTTGAAAACCGTTCAAGCGCTCTGACCGCTAAGCCATGTGATGAGATGGCGTACCGCTCTGGCAAAGTATAAGTCCAACTGGTCCTACGTGAGTAACAAAATTAGTTGCAACCCGACTGCTCACTAGACTAAATCTATTTTTAAAATCAATGAAACAAAAGTCGATCTTTGTTCTTGGTAACAGGTAATTATAATACAAAATAAACAAAATCTGTTTTTTATCACATTTACCAATTTTGTATTTAATTTGTTAAATCTAATTGCCCTAACCAACTTCTTAAGTTTATCGATAATGCGTATCGATATGTGTTCAGCCACAGCTGCTCACGATTCGTCGATGTAAAGGAAACTCGTAGTTACACTTATGATGATTTGTGTGTGTGTAAAGTTTGCGTGTTTTTATTTGCATGTGCAGTGTCGTTGTCACAGATAATTGTTTTTGTGTGTGAGTCTGACAAAGTATGCGTAACTAAGAATTATCCCCGCAAAAAATGGTAGACAGTTTTGTATTGGAAAAAATCACTATGGCTAGTTCCCTCCGTGTTGCGGTGTGAAATGCATACTGTTGAAAGTAAATAAAGAATAAACTGAATAAAGGAGTTATTTAGAAAAAAACTATATAACTAATGGCAATAAAGAGAAATAGTTAAAAAAAAATATCTTAACATATTAGTAACTTAATTTTATATTTTATAAAGAAAATTAAAAAAACAACCGACATTTAGGTTACATTACGATTAGCTAAAAAGCTGTCACACGTCATATATCTTGCTAATGCCCACTAGTTCTTGAACCTTGATAAAGCGTCAAGCGATAAGCGAGGGAAGCTCCGCCACCGGTCACTTGGTCGCACTTGTCCGCTAGAGCGGTTACGAATTACACTTGTTTTATTATACCTAGCCTTCGTATTAGAAATCGGGCTTTGTGTTTAAATGTTACGAAGTGATATTTTAGTTAGAAATTGTAGCTTTAATAAGAAACTTGTTATAAAGGATTTGCTGCATATATCCAGTGCCTGACATAGATTGCCTATAATTTGTTTAAAAAGGTAGGTTTTAAAAAAAATTACATTCTTAAATTTTTAGTGTTAAACGTGAATTGTGTAAGATTTAATATAAAACTTGTTGTATTAGTTATATATTACTGAAGCTATAATTTAACCTTAGTTTATATGTACTTATTTTAAAGAAAGAAATTAAAATGCACCAAATAAGGCATTCCAAATTATTAAAATAGTATTTACATTATAACAAAATAAATTTTAAGTAGATTAAATCGGCTTTCGAAAATAACGATATTTGTCTACCTTCAAATTCATTTTTGCTGTACAATTTGTTTTTATTACATTATTACGAGTGAAACGCGTATTTAAAAGTATTTATTAAAACCTTTAAACTAGATTTGTAATGTTCAATTAAACGGACAATATGTACTTAATAATCAGGTTTTGCAAGACACCCGTTAGTTCGTGAGTGTGGAACAATATAATTTCTTATAGCATTTAAGTATTCACAGTTGTGAAATTAAAAAAAAGTAAGTAACAATCTTCTATTTACGAATATTATTTCATCTTAATATTATTATAACCTGTACTCAATTATAAATACAACAACACTATCATATATATTAAAAATATTATTATATAGAGTTGTGATACAAAAGTTTTATCACTTTTAGCAAATAGGAAAAGAATTTTAGCAAATAGGAAAAGAATTTTATTAAATAGGAAAAGAATTTTAGCAAATAGGAAAAGAATTTTAGCAAATAGGAAAATTATTTATATTACACGACTACTTTACTAATGTTTATAGTAAAGTTAAATAACAACAACATTCCCAATAGATTAGCGTCCTCTTATCTAAGAATAGGCACAAATGAACAATATACGATTTTGTTTGATAGTTTTAAACTATCGGGAATAGCAAACTACGGTACTGATAGAACTATCAAGGGTCAAAGATATGTGCAGTCGTCAACTTAAGCAATTATCCTATAAGTTTTGCATATTGCAATTGGTCATTTGACCCACAAAAAAATAATAAGCTTTAAAATAATAATTCAGACATTAAAAACTTAACATCTTAAATCAGATCTTACACTACTCAATATTACATAAACATATATAGACACATACATATACATACCCGTACAGATGTGCATACCTACATATATATATATATATATTTATTTTTATTTATTAATATATTCGTGTATTTGATGCTTATTTATTTTCTGGAAACCATTTCTATTTTAACCTTTTCATTTTTAAGGTTATACGCTAAGAAGTTCCCAATATGACAGTTTTCAATTTTTTTTAAAGAGTAATATTTGATAAAGCAAACGCTTGTAAACATATTTCTTAAAATGTAGTATGATAATAAAAATTTTGAATTTATATGCCTAATATAACCTGAAGTTAACGAATTTCAAATTCGCCGGTAGCTTATCGAATACATTCATGTAGTAGCTGTTTTGCACTTATCAAATTATTATTCAATGTTTGCATTTAATTAAGTACCTATATTATCTTTTAATTTTCCGCTTTCTGTATGTTTATGGACGTTGGATTTTAGGTACGGTACTCAAAGGTACGCATAGTTCAAACAAACCGCAAACAGAAAACATGTCTATATTTTTACTTAATGGATTTTCAACTTCCAAGCATCTCATACAGACAAACACACTCAAGCTACAGCATATATAAATGTTTAATTTATATATAACATATTTTACTACATTTTGCGATGCCCAATTGATGTGATTGAACTTGGCAACGGCAAAACTTACCTAAATGAAAGCGAAGTCGCATAGACTTTAATTGAATTTGGATTGCTAATATTCATGTTTACTTTGTTTGTTTAGACAAATTGTGTCGTTGAACTAAATACACAAAGTAAACGAATGACTGATAAAAAGATTTTTTATCTATTTTTAAATAAATAAAACAGCGGCAAAATGAAAAAATTAAAACGAAAAGTAAAATTTGGCTCATATAAAAATAATAAAATCATGATTTTGTATTCATTTGTTACATTTAGAGAAACTTTCACTTATAATGGTATTAAGGGCAAGTAGGTATAGAGAATAAGACATATTTAGAAAACGTATAAAAATTTGAACGCAACGGGATTTGAACCCGCGCCTCTTAAAAACCGTTCAAGCGCTCTGACCGCTAAGCCATGTGTTCTACGTCCAGCTACGTTGAAATTCTTATACGCTTATTACAACTTATATTTGTTGTTAGTCCTTCAAATTTTTATACGTTTTCTAAATATGCAAAATAGGTATAGAGAATATTTTCTTTGGCTTGTAAATATATAGTTTCTTATAATATGGTTATAAAGGGACAAACTTCACAACAAACAGTCAAAGCATTATTACATTTAATGTTGGTATTACATTTGTCCAAAAAAAAGCGGGAAGAGGTAATGGTGAGAAGGATACGTTGGTATATTTTATTAGATGGAAATATTGATCATTTTAGAGGTATTTTGAAAACTGGGCATTGTTATTTTCTTGTGTTACAGTCCTTTGGGACAATGATTTTGTATGATATATACAACATTGCTCCCCTGCGTTACTATTAAAAATTATGAAATATCCAAAAATCTGTTAATATAATAAAGGTAATGTAAAACCTTAGGGTTGTATTTTTATATATATCTATAAAATTTAATATTGTTTTTTATTTTTTTATTTTATGGGGACAAAAGTCAATTGTCCCATTTGTATTAAACATTATGTGAAAAGCCAATTTATTTACTTTAGTGGCTAAAGAAAAAAAATACACAGAGCCGCTACTATTATTATTATTTATAGTAATATGTTATTTTTAAATTACAGTGTGTATACAAGTGAGAAACATGCAAAGTGGGAAACCTACACTTTTCACTCGCTTCAAACAAGAACTGTTTACATACTGTGCATTCTGCGTTGCACTTTCGGCGCTACCTGCACTCACCTTATCTTTTATTGGTATGCAATTAATTAAACCTATGTCTTCGAGGCGCAGTGGAACAGCCTCTGACTGTAAATGCAGTTGGTTGTGGGTTCGATTCCCATTTGACAATGATTTTATTTATATATTGAATTCGGGCGGATATTGGAGAATGATGTGTATTGACACTACGTACTCGCTGCTCGGGATAAAATTATAAATAACCTTTTAATAATTATAAAACAATATGAATATTATTATTAATATAATTAAAAATGCGATCACATTATATTAAACAAAGGAACACAGGTCAATGGCTTTATTGTTAAATAAAAGATAAGATTTCAAAATTGGGTCTATAAACATTTATAATCTAAACTTAAGCCATTCAAGGTGATTAGACGCAATAAGGTAAAAATATTTTTAATAAATATGATTTATGCTATACTACTATTACTTGTGTTAAAGTTAAAAGATTGTCAAGGGTAATCTTTATATAAATTCTGTGTATTAATGAATTATATTAAAATATTTAGTAAGTAAAACTGAAAACATAAAAAAAATATCAAATTCAAATTATAAAAATTATGTTTTGGTAATATTTTTCCACTCTTTTATTAGTTTCACCTAAATCTTTCATCTAAGTAAATCTTGAACGTCATTTTCACCCACTTGTTGCTATCCGATGCTCTTCAATACTAAATACAATACAATATATTCACAACATTAGCCGTATGTACTTTACACGACTAGGATAAGGTTTAAATGTGTTGTTTTTTTTTTTTTTTTAACTATTTTGTGATTGTTTACAGTGGTGCGAATCAGCAAGCATTTTTGGCTGAAATTATTATCCAGCAAATATCCAACATTAGAGTTTATAGGCACAGATACAATACGAACTCTTCTAGATACACACAGAAATCAGGGAATAATCAACGTATTGTTATGCATAAATGGTAAGTTCGCTGTTGATTCATCCTACTAATATTATAAACGCGAAAGTTTGTGAGGATGTTTGTTACTCTTTCACGTAAAAACTACTGAATGGATTTTAATGAAACTTTACAATAATATAGCTTATACATCAGTATAACACATAGGCCACGAGTTATAAAGACATTGTGTGAATTGACCAAAATATCAAGTAAATGTGTTCAAGCCATTAAAGCCAAAATAGTGAACCGTTGTAGTCAATAAATTAATATTATTAATATTATGCTAAATGCATATGTATACACGCTACATATACCAGAATATTATTTTTTGCTATTTTTGTGTCTGTCAGTTTGTTTGTTCCGGCTAATCTCTAGAACGGCTACACCGATTTTGACGGGGCTTTAGGGACACTGGCAAATAGCTGATGTAAGATCTCCACGCGCACAAAGTCGCGGGCACAGTTGGTTATTAATAATACAAAACAGCATTGTGGGGCAGTGGCGTGACGTGTTGACGGGATTGGTTGTAGATTCGATCCCCACTCAGCAAAATAATTAAACTAAAATCATTTTTATTTCTCCGCTGGTAATACAAAGCACCGTGTTCACTCAACACGCAAATTCTCGATTATAAAGTTGAGAAAAAACAAGTGTCGTAACATTGCTATGAGTGATAAAGCGTGAAGCTGAAAAATAAAACGTTTTTCAAAAGCTTCAACGCTTTAGATCCTGATTAAACTCTGTTATACATTTGTTTTTTATTTAATATCAAATTAAAATTATTTTAAATTTCAATAGGTACACTGGACGCTGAAGAGATTATACGCGTCCTTAAAGAACATGTGATAGAGCGTAGAGAAGAAAATGGCGAACTGATGTTTCCAAGATTACGGCAACACCTGGTATCCAGTTGGGGAAACTACGCATGGGACGGAACGCAACCGTTTGTGATAGAGAACCATGTGTTTGTCACTAAAGGTGTTTATCGAGGTCGTCATGTATCGGATATAAACATACAGGTGATGATAGAAAAAAAAACCTTAGGTCTACAATACAAGAATTTGGGCTAATAAATTTTAAAGCTATATTTCTAAATCTAAATGCATGTAGATATAAATTTTTTATACGCTTTCTAAATATGCTTTTCAATTTATTAAGTGTGTGATTAACACTTAAAAAAACATTTAATAAATAGCATTCTCTCTTGTCAAACGATTGTTTGTAGAATAATCTTTGGGTAGCAGAAATTTGTAAAAATATCTCTACAGAGATGCTAACAACAGAAATAAGTTGTAATAAGCGTATAAGAATTTCGATATAGCTGGATGTAGAACGCATAGCTTAGCGGTCAGAGCACTTGGACGGTTTTCAAGAGGCGCGGTTTCGAAGTTTTATACGTTTTCTAAATATGCATTTCAATTTTATGAATGTGTGATTTTAACACTTTAATATGTAAAAAATATTTATTATCTTCAAATCACAACTGACTATCATGGATCTGTTGCTATAAAATATGGTTGTATTTAAACTACACGTAGTATCGACTTAGAATTTGAATAATTAAGTAATATATAGTCTCTAAAAAGATAAAATAATATATATTTTTTCTAATATACTCACCTTATCAAAGTAATAACTTTCAGGATTATGTTAGCGAAATTATATCGAGATATTTTCCGCCAGAACAACCACCATGGCAGTATCTAATAATACCCTGTAGAACAGAAGAACCAAAGTATTATATTTTAATTAGAGCTCATCATTTGTTGCTAACTGGGAAGAAGTCCCTCAATATCGGCGACTTTTTATTAGTTGAACAGCTGCCTCCCAATAGAGTCATTCAGCAAAGAGAATACTATCAACAAAGTGCGTTATCAAAATTATTCCCCATACCATCATACATACCACAGCTCTGGGGAAAGATAAATGAAAGTTTATCAAATGTTTGGAATGAGTTTATTTGTGAATATGATCCTGCCACTAATCCTGGGCCAGTTAATAGAATGCCAGGAGTTTTTCACGTGGCGGGAATGGTTATGGTATCAGCAGCAAATGCTTTGAGAGAACTAACTAAACACAGATTTGTAGACAGAGCACAAGCTCCTGCTCCAAGTACTAATTTCTTAACAGCTATTAAAAATGAATGTGCAAAAAGATATTTGACTGTTCCTAAGGTAAGCTCTATTATTATTCCTTCATGAAATCCGACTACATCATTGGGTACTTTAATCTATCTCTATATAGTCTATTTATCAGTAGTCTCGTAGTATCTTTATACGAGAGACACAAAAGAGTACCAATTGAGTAACATTATTTTTGTTATTTAAGTTCCTTGTTGCAGATAATAATTTCTCCGCTAATTACTTTTGATCCCCGGAAATTGCCCAAAATGATTATCGGGGCAACTTACAGTTCAACGCTACTAATGTTCAAATTACCTACAATAGTAAAAGATGAAGTCGCCGCTTTTAATGAGTTGCGTAAAACAGGTAGAGTAATGTTAACACATACGTATGTATGGAAATATAGTGATATAGGACAGTTGTGTATGAAAGCGACAAACGAGGCTTTAAAAGTTATGATTGAAATGTACAAGGCGCCCGCTTGTTTCTGGAATGATATTGTTAGAGCCGATGATGGACCACGTCATATGCTACAGACAGTTTCTTTATGTGGAAGAAAGGTGAATATCAATTAGTATGATTTTTATTATAATTTTAAAAATGTTTTTTCTTTGTTTTCTACACATTTTGCATAAATTTTTCTCCAATATATTAAAATAAATAATATATATCGGCAAAATTTGCGTAGCGATGTCATAAAACTTTACAATATTGTAACTAACCTTTAAAATTTTAATAGTAATCTAAAAATCTGAATTTATATGGGACGTAGGTACAATAGTCAGTTTCACTTTGTTATGGCTTTCAGGTGGCTGCATGGTCGCGTCCGGTTTCTCGCGCAGGCATGGAGCGCGCGGCGCGGGCGCTCGGCGTGTCGTCATCTGACGTGGCCTTATACGCTGCTACAGAAGCTTTGCGTGCATTCTTCGAAGGTGCTGAGAGTGACACACCTGAATCTGTGCTCATCACTGCTAGGGCGGCGTCTGAAGACTTTCTCTATACATTTGCCGAAGGCAACGGAAAGAATTATAAAAAGTCACAGACTGGCGGTAATTTATTTTTACTTTTTTCCTAAATATTTTTAATTTAATCGAAAAAGCTCAACTGACTTTCGGGTGTCAATTATTAAATATATTCTATATTTTAGGAATGGTCTGCTTAGCTCTGCCAGTAGGGGCTAGCCCTCGCCGTATATCAGCAGTGGTACATGAAGCATGCACACGACAAAATACTTTAGCGGCAGCTTGGGCTGCACAGACACGCTGCGGCGCTCTCACCAGGTCCGTCCCTGCGCCCCTAGCAAAATTGACTATGAACATACTGTCTAGAAAGTACGCAGTATCTTACGCAGAAATAAACTCGCCAGTACATACCACCCAAAGATCGACATTATGGGGCAAAACTGTGGATCACATTATATACTGGCGACCTCCACAAGCTAATATAAGTAAGTGTCAAAACAGTCTGGTTCTTTGTATTAATCAATTTTCTTTATTTTTTATAATATAAGCAACGCTGGAGTGTATCCTTTGATTTCTTTCAGGTATGTCGTTAAGTTTGATCCAATATGCGGATACTGTGCGTTTGTCAGTAATGGCTGATGCACGGTTACGACCATCTCACATAGTCCCTGCAACACGGTGGCCGGCAGCTATTGAAACGCTTGTAGAGAAAGTGGACCAGGAAATTGCTAGGATTACCGCACATGCCCAGATGCCTTTCGAATACACGCCGCCAGATTCCACAGAAAGTATTAGAAACGAAGAAAATGGTCAAAACGAAGAAATTGGTCAAAACGAAGAAAATAGCCAAGGAGCTAGCGATGTCAGCCAAGAAACAAATGAGGAAACCCAAAGTGGAGAAGCAGGGCAAAGTACTTACCTACAAAGTGAAGAAAGTCGAGAAAGGCAAAAAAATCGGGAAAACACCTACGAAAACCAAAACGAACCTACCTAATAATAATTATTATGCAATTTAACAGACTCTCGTGCTCTACTAGTACCTGTCCACGCACTATTGCTACTATAATACTATGAATAATGTAATATACAAGACTGAATCCTTATAAAATAAAATCATACGATCGCTAGAACAAAGGATCTGCAATCTACGACTGATTTTTTATATTAAATCATAAGTGCTTTGTTGTAACTTTATCGCTTTTAACCGATTATCCTTCTTCGTGCGGAATCCGTACAACGTGACATTGGCGAAGTTATATGCGCTCAACCGCCATAACTAAAGAATTGAAGAATTGAACTCAACACATTAGTGTAATCAATGAATATTTTATATTTTCCTATCCCATAATACGCTTATTAATGAATTACGTATGTTTTAAATAAAACTGTATAATGGTGTATGTTATAATTAAATATTTTCATGAGGTTTACATTATTTGAGACTTGCTAAGAATAAAAAGGCTTTTTAACATTTTTTAAAGTGTTATCCACACACTTAGGAAATTGAAAAACATATTTTTAGAAACATTAAAGTTTGAATGCAGCGGGATTTCAATCCGCGCCTAGAGCGTGGAACGCATGGCTCAGCGGTCGGAGCGCTTCGACAATTTCCAAGAGGCGCGGGTAATAATAAGGTTATTCGGAAGAAATCGGTCACCATATTTACTGATTAAATTCGTAGTGTTAAACTCAAATCTATTTATTTTTGAATGTAATGCTATATCAAAAAAATATTGGAAAAATATTATAAATTTCTCGTAATAAATAGATATTTGCAAACAGTTAAAATTTTTTTTAATTGTGCTCAATCTCTAATTTGAAAGTTGAAAAGCAAGCAAACAAGAAGCAGGGATAGCAATGTTTCACCTACTTTAACATAAAACAGTGAAATTATTGAAACTATTATTGCGGTGTAGCTATTTTTCCTTTCCTTTAAAATAGTGCCGTCACTCGTGTCTTAAACGACTTCTTCTTGTGTATTTTATTACTTCTAAAGAAATAAAATACACATTATCTATTTGTAAGTTCAGATAGTGTAGTGTACGGTGTAATTTTCGGCCAGGTGCGGTCTAAAAATGTTTGTTTTGACCGATTTCGACCGAAAATTGGCCGAATGACTTGGCCTTGCCGTAACTTAGTACTCGCGGACGCCGTAGCCGTAAGCCGTCTAAAATGGCTAAGCGTAACCACTTTCGTGTGAGTAAATCGTAAACGATCTCCTTAATTAATGCTAAGAATATATTATTACCTGTAATTACTGTTAAGAATATTACATGTACCAAAACAATTTTTGTTTCAATTTTTGTCTGTTTGTTCCGACGGGACTTTCACTGACTGACAGCTGATGTAATAAAGAGTAACTCCGTCTAGTTTTTTTTTTAGATTTCCGAGCGGGTGATGTAGCGGCCACTGATAGTATATTTGAAAATATATGTTTAGAAAACGTATAAAAATTTGAACGCAGTGATGGTATATTAAAAAATAATAATAATAATTATATATAAATGTATTATTCGTATATTTTTAAATAATAAATATTATTTAGCGTAATAAAAATATATTTTAATATAAACACAATAATTCCATTTGAATTATTCATCTTTTTCTCTGTGTAGTGTAGTGTTTATTTTGTATTACGCAGATTTTCGCTAAATTTTACTTCACTATGTTCAATTATTTAATAATTGCAATTTGTCACTAAAATTGATAAATCATTCTTTTAATTACTTCTTTCAATGCGAAAAAATATACTAGATTTTAATATAGCACAAAAAAATATAAACAATTTCACAAGACGAGACCAGAGCCGAAGGTTCAGTTTCGGCTCAAAATTTTATTTTGATTGGTAACTAAATAATAATAAATAACCTTCTACATTACCAGCATCGGAAATTCGAACAAAAAAAATTAAATAAAAACCTAAAATTTTTCATTCAAAATTAAAAATAAATACAAGAAATATACACATGTGTACAAAAATATTTATTGGACGTACATTACACATACAGAATGTACATACACAATTACAATTTCTTAGATTTCTTTTTGCTCTTAGCGTTACTAATATCCTTTCTCTTTTTCTCATTTGAAGTGTCAGGTTGAATTTCATCTATTCCGACGTCCATTGATCCCTCCTTTACATAACTGACACCGGGTATATGCGGCGTAACCAGTTGGAAAACTAATTTCCTGTGTTGTAAGTTGGAACTGTCGAGCGTCAGTCGAACTGTCAGTTCGTCGAATGTTTTCAAAGTAGTACCGTTGCATACTTGAACGTGTTCCTGGGAATTGAGTTAATTACATAATAATCAATTAAATTAAATAGCTAGTGTATATGGATGCACTTTCCTATATATATATATATATATTTAAAATTGACGGCAAGTAAGTTAAGTTGAAATGAAACTATTTTAACCGGATTAATCGCGTATAATTTTGGTATTTGAAAATATATTTTAGAATCCGATTGAAAATCAAAGAACTTATTATGACAACTGTTGATTTAAGTCACACAGATGCCAATTGTACATGTTATAAACGACTATTACTAATAGAGTATTGTATTATATAAAAAAAAACCTTAACATATATTAACTGTAAATCATATTTAAGTTTATTAATAAATGAAAAAACTTTAGTTAAAATTAGTTAATGGACTGCATCCTACCTCTTCATTATATGTGAATTTGTCAGATGGTAAATACAACGGCCCTTCGAGTCCGTACTTCGGAATGAGCACTTGCAACGCATTCCTCTTCACTGCCAACACAACTGCCGACTCGATTTCTTCACGATGTTTGAACAAAATCTGGAACCATAAAAAACTAAACAATAAGCTAGGCTTATTTATAAACGTATAAAAATTTGAACGCAGCGGGATTTGAACCCGCGCCTCTTGAAAACCGTTCAAGCGCTCTGACCGCTAAGCCATGCGTCCCACCTCCAGCTACGTTGAAATTCTTATACGTTTATTACAACTTATATTTGTTGTTAGCATCTCTGTAGAGAGATTTTTACAAATTTCTGCTACCCAAAGATTATTCTACGAACAATCGTATGGCAAGAGAGAATGCTATTTATTAAATATATATTTTGTTAACATTTTTTAAAGTGTCAATTTCCTTAGTGTGGGAATAACACTTTAAAAAATGTTAACAAAATAAATAAGCTAGGCTTTTTAAATTGATTTGATGTTAATTGAATTCAGAAAAATAAATTCGATTAATAATACTGATAAACAAAAATCACAATTCCCGAATAAAATGGATTTACAAATAGAATAAGACTGGCAGCAACATGGCGCTACTGACGTGCGTGTTGAGCGCGACGGAGGCGCGGCCCGCGCGCTGCGCCTGCCGGTGCCGGTAGTTGAGGTTCTCGCACAGCGCGTCCGCCCGCCGCGCGTCCAGCAGCGCCGCGTGCGTGGCGTCCGCGCGCGTGCACGCCGCCAGCAGCCGGTGCACCACCACGTCCGCGTACCTGGACATTGCAGGCGTTTGCTCACACGACACACGTTATCTTAGTAGAGAAATTATTGCTAAAAATGTACTGACAAAACCCAACGCACTGGTTAATTTTATTAAATTCACCGTAAGCTAAATCGACAATACGCTTATAAAATATAATAACAAACAACAAAATGTGATGTTTACAAAAAAACTTGCTGTGATATTCATTATATTTTCCCTATACATAATTCATTACATTTGCCTCATATAATGTTAATGCAAATTAGCTTCGACAATTAATGAACATACCTTCTAATGGGCGACGTGAAATGCGTATAAATGGGACACGCGAGTCCATAGTGGTAGAACTCGTCCTGTGCCTTGGTCCCGCTCGAGAAGTACACCGCCTGTTGCATGCACCGCGTCGCCATTATGCGTAGCAGCGTGTTGAAGAAGGGCCGCTGCGGAAGCACTGCCTCGCTGAGGGACTTGGAGAACGACTTGTTCGTCGATACGTCCAGCTCAAAACCCTGTAAATGTGTTAGGTTAACATGGATGAGGATATATATGTATTTTTTTAAATATACTTTAATACACACAAATAATTACTATTATGCACAAAAAGCGGGCTCGACTTAAAACAGTATTCTCCACCATGATATGCAGGAAATAAATGTGTACAAATTATATTTTAAATTATATAAATATACTAGCTGTGCCCGCGACTTCCTCCGCGAGTAATTCTAAAAGTATTGAAAATCCCGTCAAAATCAGTCCAGCCGTACCAAAGATGCCCAAACAAACAAACGGACAAAGCATGTAAAAAACTATATTAATTTTGGTACCATGTATATGCATTTGGTAAATTTTAGTTTTTAATATGTAAAAATTTGGTTTTTATGCGTTTTCTAAATATGTGTTTTACACACACAGATATAATTATACAAACATAAATTAAAATTATAAATAATTACCTTAAAAATGTAATATTTTGGTAAAATAAAAATTCAAAAATACTTCACTTTAAAAAACTGTGATATTAACAAATACTTCAATATACTTAACTTCTTGAAATTTTGTACAAATCACAGTTAATGGATATCTTCAAACATATATTAATTACAATTTTGAGACACAACAAGACTTATACATCTGAGATCGTTATGTAGAACTAAGATATATATATATTTTACATGAGTATTACAAAGATATTATATTACAATATATATATATCAATACACATTGTGGTTTTCCTCGTAAGAATTTATTGATTGGCGCAAATAACAGGAAAATGTTTTTTTAATAATTTAGAAGAAGCTTCATACTTTTTCTCGCATAGCATGGTTAGAGTCCAGAAAGCACTTTGAGTCAAGCAAGTCACACTCCATTCTTCACTTTCCACCCCAAAACAGAGACATCTCGTGTTGAGTGATGAAACTTAACGCAGCGGAATATTTAAATATTCATTGTGAAAAAAGAAGTTGTATTCAGTATATTCGTAATAACATATAATCTATTACCGCTGAATAAAGATATAAGATATATATTTTGCAATTGCATGATTTTAAAGATTTGGAAGTACTTAAGTAACGCATAGTGTGATAGTAAAAGTTAGACCTGTTGACGGGCTGCCTTAAGGAAGTTAGCTGGTGGTGGCACCGAGCGGCAATTGAGTAGCACATAGAAGGTTAATCACCGAAATTAAAAAAAAAAAAAAAGAGATTTTGAAGGTTTGGAAGTACTACCTAAGGAACGCTACCTATACTATGATAAGAGTGAGAAGATTTAGAAATACTACCTGCTGACGGGCCGCCTTTAGGAAGGTGTGGAAGTTGGCCGGTGGTGGCGCCGGATGTCGGCGAAGCAGCGCGCACTGAGGGAACTCCGTGGCGAGGTGTTCCGCCACACTCACGTTGGCCAATAACATGAACTCCTCTACCATGGAGTTCGTGTCTACTATTTGTTTCGCTTGCACTTCTATTGGGTCGTGAGTTTCTGAATCCACCTGAGACCATTAGTAATGTAATAAATCTATATATGTTCATACATTAACGGACAAGTTTATTGATTAATTTATATTCACACTTAAAATATTAATTCATATTTTTAAAAATATTTTTTATTTACTATAAAAACACATACTGTATAATGTACATACTAATATGTTAATTAAGCCTTTTTTTGTAGATTATTTAAAAACGAAATCTATTGTATTGAAAGTTTGTATGAAAGTCCGTCAGTTTTAAAGTTGCAAGCATGATATTTTATTTCCGGGTAATTGAACAAAAATAAGTTATCTTTTATGTCATAGATTGTAAAAATTATACCCCTAAACTGGTGAAATAGGGGCTCAACTTTCAAAGTTTGTATGGAAGTCCTTCATTTTTGATTGTATAAATATATAACTTTATTTATTTTATACTTAAATTAAATGAGTAAATACATTTTTCAGTGTTTGTGCAAATTTTACCCCTAAAGGGTGAAATAGGGTTGGAAGTTTGTATGCAAGTCGTTCATTATTGATCTTCAAGATATAAAACATTATTGAAGTTAAAGATTTACGAGAGAACTTTATCTCCGTATACTCCGCTTCCTACCAACTCTCTGAAATCTCCGTACTCTCCATTTTTAGTTTGGAGAGACTTACATCTTCTAGAGATAATTTTCAATTATAGTATAGAAGTTTTTAATATATTTTTATTAAAATTAAAAATATGTAAATTGCTGTCGCAGTGTTTTTGTAGTTTACGCGGGCGAAGCTGCAAGTGGGCCGCTAGCGTATATATAAATATAAATAAATTCTTACTTGAAAGCGTATTTCTGGCGAGGCGAGCAACAAAGCGCCGTTGTCGAGTCTTTTCTGCTTTAACTTCTTAGCTAAGGCGTTCAAAACACGAAGCGAGGCCGCTACTTCATCGTTCCTGGACGAATCGTCTATTGCTATTTGCGCTTCTTCGTATGTCATGGCGGCTCGAGACTAGTCGGCAATCGTTATAAAAAATATATTACTATTATACTCAGGCCATTGTGGTGTAGTGTGACAGCAATTTGACTACGCGATTGTTGCGGATGCGATTCCCACACGGGGATTGGTAATTTTTTTATGATTTTCATTTCTCTACTCTGGTGACAAGAGCGTGGCGTTGAGTTCCGCCACTCAACACGCAATATTGCGGGCGGAAAGTGGAGAACGGGGTGTCCTACCACTAGGTTTTCGCTGACTACGCTGCTAAGCGGTAAAAAGCGTCAAGTTATGGCAGATTTTTTCTATATTTTCTAAATTCTTTTTATGGATCTTATTTTTAATAATATAAGTTGATTTGTATCATTCTTTTTCTTGGACCATTACTAAACCTACCAGAGCTGTCAAAATGATCAATTTTTACTTTAATAAAATTTGTGAAATTTCAATTTCAATTTATATCAAAAGTCTTACGGAATAAAGTAAGTTGAAAAGAAAATGAAAACGTGTAATTTAACAATTTCTTATGCTTTCAAAAACGGTTATTTCGTAAGTTTAGTGTTACACAGAGATTGATCAAATGGTATCATTAGCCTCTTTCTGTATGTCACAGATCTTTGTTAGTAACAATTAATATAGAACAACTAAATTTATTTGCACGTATATTTTATATTTTTACCATGTTTTTAATTTCGGACACAATCAATAATAAATTAATTACGTCAAAAAGAATTAAAACATACATTACCTTTATAACACTTTTATGAAATTTAGTGGATAGTACGTTCGCGTTCTCGTCAATCTCCCAGACACATGAGAAGGCCAACCTCTCTTCACCACCTCTTAATGAACATAGGTTTGAACTTAGCAAATCTGCAAGTAATTAATAATTAAAAAATATATTGTTATGGCTATTAACTGTAAATCTATAGAATATATTCTTAATACAATGTGTTATTTTTACAGCTCCACGTTTTTTCCCTTTTTCACTTTAACACTGCTAGGGTAGTCAATTAGAAGTTATTGCAAGACATTCCGTTCTTCATTTTACCCCCAAAATCGAGACATTGCGTGTTGAGTTGAGCTACCCAATTCTGAGCTTTAGCTTACCAAAGCGGAGAAATTAAAATAATTTTAATATAAACATATACTCACTGGGAGTATATGTTTATAGCAATAGAACTCACAGCCAATAGCGTTTACAGCCGCAGACGCTACCCCACTCCGCTACGATAGTCTCAAAGCGAAGGCCTTAATCAACTATGATGAACTTATGAAAAGTTACACATAATTTCAAAGAATTTATTAAAAACATAACATTTACATAAACTGGTTCTAATTGACTGTACACGTGATAACCCGTAACAAAACTTCATGTGCTATTTATTATCTGAAACTGTTTTTTTCTTTTTCTTTTCGACATTGTTAAAATGCTGTTGACCCTATTGGTCTTGCCAGTGACACCGGAGGAAGTGCTACGGCTGTTTGAGAGGGATCAACGACCGCGGGCTCGTTGAACGGGCGGGGAGGTATTACCTGGCACCATGTCGATTCTCTTGTCGACCAAATACACGGTGGTGGACCGCGACGCAGCCTCCTTGTCCAAGGGCGTGTCGGGCCGGACGAAGTGCGTGACGTCCGCGATGTGCACGCCCACCTCGTACGAGCGCGCGCCGGCGAGTGCGCGCGCGTGCAGCGCGTCGTCGATGTCGGTGCAGCCGGGCGGGTCCACCGAGCACACGCACACGGCACGGAGGTCCACGCGCTTTTTTATTTCCTGAAATTAATATGGATATCTTTTGGTGCGTTGATTTTATTTCAGTATTTTGTGGAAATAAAATTGAAATACATTATTTTGGTACACTCTTATCAGTTTAAAAAAAAACAACGTTCTAAATTTCAAGCATTAGCCTTCTATAGATTATAGGAAACATTCAGTCGCTTAGCTACGTAATATTGATTTTAATGCTAGTTTTGATGAAAGGCTACAATTTATAAGGAGTACATAGAACTGTATATTTACATTGCGTGTTAAATGGCGCAACTCAGCGTCGCGCTTTGTCTTAGGCACCAGAGCAGAAAAATGGAAATACTTAAAATATAATCATTTCCCTGAGTGGGAATCAAACCCACTACCAACCGCTTAGTACCTCGCCTACGCCTCTACAGATAAATATATATAGAAACATTGGAGGTAACGAAATCTCAACCTATGCCCTGTGTTGTCGCAAATAACCAATTTAATTAAAAAAAACGTATTATAAACTCTTGTTACCTCTCTGGTATCGTCCAGTCGTTAGCGGCAAGCAGGCGAGCACCGCTTCACTGAAACGCGCGTGCGGAACGTCGTGTTCTAACAAAATCACTTCATTCATTCTCTGCATCTTTATCACCTACAATAAACGAAATGAATGATTAAATATTTATGAAATTAAAATTTGTGCACAAAACGAAATAATATTAATAAAATTAAATAATATATATAAAAATTAAAAGCTATTTAAATGGTTTCTATAAAATATCTGGAAAAAATAAGGTTACACATAGCGTGATGTTATGATTACGAAATGAAACATCACAAATAAAAGTATAGATATTTCGTTTTAATTTTCAGGTTTTTAAAACTAAAAATATATATTAAATTTGTATCAATGCCAATTCAAATTACACTCAAATAATATAAAATAACTAAAATCTTCATACCAATAGGTCCCAAAGACCTAACAAAATGGCCCAATGGATATCTGCTGTTTCGAGGCCAGGAGTCCAAAGCCACTAGAATACGTTGAGACGCGAGGACGTCGCTCTGTCGCGTCTCTATACGAACACGTGGAATCCGCTTCTCTGCCGGTGTAAATAAGTGGCGTGTTGCTCCTGAAATATTTTAACTTTCTTTTAACTCTAACACTTTAAACATTTATACATGTATATGTTAAGAAATATTGTTATATTCATTCATCATGTTTTTATAGTATTAAAAAAACGGATGTGCAGTATGACCGCCGACGAAAATACCAAAGATAAGATGGAATTTTGAATTTTCAAACTGATTCAAGATATTCAAATTTAAAAGTCTGATTTTCACACCTATCAACTCTATGAGCATGTTGCTGATAAGCCATGTAACGAAAAGCTCCCAACAAGTATATTTATTTAACATTAAAAAAATTTTATCAACTTTTACTGTTTTGTGTATAAACTCTTTCTCTACTTTCGTTGAAATTAAATAATTCATACATAGACAAAGCATTCACAAAAAATCCAACTACCAAATCATTTGATACACAATAAAGTTATTAGGAAGCATTACTGCTAATCATATACTTATAAAATTGATATATGTTTTTAATTTATAGAATCTGAACCCAATTAGAAACTTGCTTGCTGGGCACAAAATTCCACATTGCCGCCATTTAATACCTACAACTTTCCTGTAGGAGATATATCATCATCCACTTTACTAGAAGGCTTAGTTGTCTTCATAGCTGAGACTCTTCCTCAAGTAAGTCTCCAGGATCTTCTGCTTTATCTTCTAAAACAATATCACTGGGCTTTGTCCATTCTTCTTGGGGTAATATTTCAATTGCAACTATATCACTGTCTATTGCTCTGTTTATACCTATATGGCCTTGTAATAATATTATTTTTCCAGTAAGTAAAATAAAGAAATACATTTTTCATATAATTTGTAGGGCCATATATTTTAAAAACCTTGTTATTTAAGTTATTTAATTAAAGCAATTGTGTGCTGCAAACAAACTGCTCAATTTTTATTTACTAATAATTTAATTTCAAACTTCTATTATTATGAAAAAAATTGTTATAATTAATTAGAGAGGAATAATTAAAAAAAAGGATATTAAGCTTACAGGCTTTTCAAATCCATTGACACTTGCAGTTCCCTCTAAGAAATTATCTCTAGAAGCATGAAAAGTTCCCTGATATAATTTCCCATTTCTAATTCCACTATGGATTTGAATAGGTGTCAGATGGGCAGGATATAAAGCATCTTTTGAACAGCTCTCTGGCATTACATTCTTTGAAAGTTTATCCAAAAGGCCTGGGAAGCCATTGACATTTTCTATATAATCTTTTACTGAAAAAAGATAAGTATGATGGTCATATTACTCACATCAAAAAAGGATTAAAATGAAAAAAAAATCTTTGTTAAATACATTGTAATTATTATACATACCAGAACAGCATACAATGCCCTCATCTTGAGCAATTTTTCTGTTGCCCTCATCATCAGTGAGAAGGACAATTTGTGGACACTGGCCATTCAAGGTTTTAATAGATATATGTGAAGCGTACCATGAAGCTGCTTTTCTAATTGCTCTGTCATTTCTGTCATTTTGTTTTTCTCCAGGCTTACGTTCAAGATATGTATCTCTAAAAAAAATTATGACCAATTTACTCAAACTAGTTGATTTCATGAAGTAAGGGCAAAGCCATTTTCACAAACTTAACACTTTGACTATTTCTTTTTTACTTTTGTAACTATGATATTATTTTTGGGAATAGTTTGCTTTAGAATAGAATTAAAGTATCTACATTTTTTATAAATGTAAATTTGTTTAAAAAATAAATAAATCAATGACCTTTGGTGTAATACAGAAAATATGGCAACTGCATATTCATGGTAAGAGTAGCCAATCAAAAATTATAATTACATATTGAGAGGGTGCTAAGAGCCATAAATGAGTATATAAAACAAGATTTACTTATGATGTTCATTAACAAATGAGTAGAATTTTCGTTTCTTATTGCCTATTATTTCCAACAGTCTTTGAAAAATAGCTGTATTTTGATGCTTAACCTCTTCAAGTACAGTTTGCAAAATTATGACATTCTTCAAAGCGTCCTCCTCAAGTACGTCTATCTGGTGTAGCACCACATTTGTGTCCAAAATTAAGTAGTGGTCATAATCAAATAAAGCGCAATTTGATTTTGGCTTTATGTCCAATGTTAACTCATCATCCTTGTGCGGGCATACATTGCAAGCCGCAGAACCACATAATAAATCATCTCGTAAATAATGTTCTCTCAC